>CM040927.1:30133711-30628711 GCA_023029165.1 Gobiocypris rarus | reverse complement strand
GAGTACAATAAGTCTTGTAGCTAAGACTTCAAGGTATATAACTATACAGAAACTGACCTTCAAAAACAGACTTAATAATACCACTAGAGTAAAAAGTATAACAATCCACCATCTTTCAAACCCACAACATGCCATTGTTTACCATTACATTTTACTTTTAATATGCTTCTAACTGCATAAAAGTTATATTTACGTTTCATCTTTTTTATTGAGTGAGCCAGTACCAGGATGAAACTAAAGAGGATGCGCTGTAGAGTCATCACCTGTCAGCACTGCGCAAAAGGACTTTCTGTTATGTCTCTGTCTCTCGATCTCTCTCTCTCTCTCAACAGATGGGCCGTTAGTATGCCTGTTTCCACAGTTTTCCAGCATGTGAGAGAGGATGCTGTGCCAAACCCCTGCTGGCAAACATTTTGCTGGCCAAACGCTCTCTCTCACTGTCTCTCTCTCTAGCAATCTATCGTTCTCTTTTTCCTCACTTGTTCACTCTCTCTTCCTTGTCACTCAAAATACCTGCAGCAGGTATTATGTCATAATTATTATATGCACACTTCAGTGATGAAAAAAAGAAACATACAGTGAGATCGAAGACAGCTCAAGCAATCACGCGCACATTTTCAACTTTTGCCAAACCTAATGGAAATGTCACTCATTTCTTATTTACACTGAGGCTGAGAGCTCTGCTTCCCAGCTTGAATGAATATTTCTCTATGCTTGAGATGGAATTGTTGCAGTGTCATAGAACACAAACTAAATAAATAAATATCTACTGAATCTTGGGTGGGGAAAGTTTATGTCAATGAATTATGGTTTGAATGATTTTTACCTGTTTTTAAGAGCTCCTGCTTCTTTCATGGTTGCTGATAAACTTGTGCACTTTTTCACTCAAAATCTGAAAACACTTTCTAGTGATAATTTGTCATTGTGTGTCTTCTATGCTAACTTATTCATTTTTCACAGCATTTGTCACAGTAGTTTTTTTTTTTAGTTTTTTTTTAAAAGTTTTTTTATCATTATTGTGTTTGGTCTGTGAGAAAGCAAGAGCAAAAAACTACTTTAGTTAACACTTATGCAGCATTTATTAATCTTAGTTATGGTAATTTATACTTATCAAAAGTCAAAAGTATACAAATTAATATATTCGGGGCTCTTGTGGCCTAATGGTTAGAGAGTCAGACTTGTAACCCGAAGGTTGCGATTCACAGTACCGGCAGGAAATGAGGTGCCCTTGAGCAAGGAATCTAACCCCCAGTCGCTCCCCAGTTGCCGTAGTGAATGGCTGTCCACTGCTCTGGGTGTATGTCCATGGTTTGCAGTGCGTGCGTGCGTGCGTGTGTGTGTGTGTGTGTGTGTGTGTGTGTGCGTGTGCGTGTGTGTGTGTGTGTGTTCACTACTTACTGCTCCTAATGTGTGTGCACTATCTTGGATGGGTTGAATGCAAAGGGCAAATTTGCCTTCACATGTCACTTCACATATAAAGATTGAATCATGGTTTGAGGACTGGTGGTTTTATGGGTCATTTCTAATACAACTTTTTGTTTTATTTGTGTTTAGAATATTTCACTGTAAAAAGTATTGTTGGTTTAACTTTAAAAAGCAAGTTGCCTTTATTTTTGAGTTCATTGAAATGAAAACTTTTAATGCAATGTTAAGTTAATACAATGGAGGAGACTGGTTTAATAAATAGAAGCTCAAAATAGCATGTTATCTGAATCACAATAATTATATAAGTTGATCTGACAAAAGATAAAAAGTTGTGAAAATAAATATTTTTTATTTTATTTTTATCTTTTACAGTGTACAGCCATTGTCTGAATAATTTTAGTGTAACTGTTGTTATTAAGAAATAAAGGCAGGTCAAGTTTTGTCCTAGGCTCTTTCGTTTATTTTGAAAGCTTTAAAATGACATTTTCTCTCCCATACACCCATGACCTTCCAGCATATCACAGCAAACACTAATCCAGGAAATTTAATTTAATTTATATTTCTCTGTATTTGAAATTGTATAATATATATATATATATATATATATATATATATATATATATATATATATATATATATATATATATATATATATATATATATAATGTATCTGATTTTATAATAAAGAAACGTGATGGAATTGTAAAATTTGGAAGTCAATAAAAATTTCGCTTTTTTTTTACTAAGAGTGATCAGAGCACATTTAATTGCATTCGGTTTCCTCACATTTGCTCTTCTCTGCTGTCAGTAGAGTTGGAGGGCAGAGCGCAGTGCTCTTACGCGTCCAGTGATTTGGTGTCAGTGCAGTTCTCGTGCGCTCAGGAGTTAGACAGAGACGCAGCATCACACGAAAAAACGGCCGAATTTACTCCGGAAGACCAACATCGCTCTTTAATTAGTGTCTCGAGTGCTAATGAGGTTATTAACACAGCATCCAAACTTGTTAATGAAATAGTGCCGTTTCGTGACACTGATTTTGCGCAACTGTTTCCCTCATCTGGCGCCAGATTTGCTGGGGAATAAAAGATGATTCTCGACGTGCTCTGTACCTATGAAATGATTTGGATTGCGCCTCGCATTTTTGGAGGAAAGCAGCACTAAACGCAGTACGACGTTTTCTGGACAACTTTGGTGCCAGTGGACACGGGCAGGCGCGAAAGTCTTTTACTGCCTCGAGATTGTTGGCTCTAAACAGGATGGACCTCATCGGGCTCTATTTCTTCCAGCTGGCAATTTTTGGTGAGTTTTCCTCCGATTAATTCTGCTGATTTGGGGGGAACGGAGAATGAGCTCAGTTGCAGCTGTTGCGGATGTGAAGGGAATTATGAATCCCTTCTTTTCCTGCAGACGCACGAAACATCTTTACCGTGTCGCTGCATTTGAACTTTAACTTGTTTCTTTCGGGATTGTAAGGCCATTACATGCTATTCTATCGGAAAGTTGCGGTGTTTATAAGCTGTTAGGACATTGTTCCTGGTTTGATTGACGATATTGTCAGTGCGCACATAAGTGTCATTATCATGTTTGACACATCAAATGAGATGGATCGGACGACCTGCTAATGTGATTATGTTTGTGTGTTAAAATTAGCTGTCTCTTGCATTTAATGCGCTAGTTCACGGCACATTAGCTCCATCATTAAAGCAGCAGCAGCAGCCTGACACCCTGTCCGTCAAGCTGTGCGCGTCACCGTGGCATCTCGCGCGGTCCGCAGGTAGAGCAGGACGCATCCTACTGCAGTTATGCAAATGTCTTTAAAGAATTATGAAGAGCCAGCAGCCTGAGACTGTGGAGTCATGAGTTCTTGTCAAAGCGTTTGCGAAGGATACCTCCTAACTAGACCCCATGGCGCTGGCTCCTGTCGTCCTGCCGTCCTGTCGTTTCATTTGTGTATTCCACTGAGACTTCGTTTTGTCAAACAGTCTCAAGAGAAGCTCTTGTGCATCGGGCAACAGGCTGAAAGCAGACGTTTTAAGGGGAGCTTTCTTGGCATGCTGGAGCGAAGAAGAGAAAGAGAAAAAAAACTCTGATTGATGATGACAGTTCTATTTTACACTCTAATGTTTAAAAGCCTTGCTGAGGCATTACTGCTAGAGTCATGCTTCATTTAGTGCTTTTAGATTGAAAATTCCCACACTGAATATGGAACATAAATGGGTTACATGTATTAGATGAATGTGAATGTCACAATGTTTTACTCACACAAACTTAAACAGGAACATTGAGAGAATGTCAGAAAGTGAATGGGTGGGGAATGTGGTGGGGTGGGTGTGTGTGAAAACTCATCCTCATACAAGACATTATCGTCATCAGAGGCGGTATGTCATTCAAACTTGCACCTTCATATTTTTTAGTGGATTTTGAATGCAACCTCCTCCCAAAAATGTGTCTGACGATTATCTGAAATAATGTAGATCATTTACTTTAAACAGGAAATTTGTCATCATCTATTTTGCTTTAAAACACATGCCATTTTTCAGTGGAACACATAAGCAGTTGTTATCAAAATGTCAAAGCTCTCTTTTACATACAATGAAGATGTATTATCTGTCAAGTTCAGTTGCAATTTTGCTTGGTTTGCTGAAAAAGATTAAATATTCAGTCTGTATTTGAAGCTGGGTCTCCTTAAATCACTGATTTAAGGTGTTATCTGGCCTTGCCATATCTGGTTCGCAATCTTTGTGGTGACTCGCCATAGACATAATGGTTTTTATACAGTGCAAACTGTATACCTACACATCACACACAATCTACCCCTATACCCATCATAGAAAAAAATCAGCATTTTGACATTTACAAACAAAATAAAATAATAACAATTCTATCAGCTTGTTTCCTCATGGGGACCTCAATTTAGGCCCCCACGGTAATACGAGTCCCCATGAGTCAGTGTGCATTCAGATTGAAGGATATTTCACCCTCTTTTGTAATACCTATGTCATACCCATGTCATTATACACATTTGTGTCCTGATACTTCACAAAAACATGGCCACACACACACACACACACACACACACACACACACACACACACACACACACACACACACACACACACACACACACACACACACACACACACACACACACACATACACACATGTTTGTTTTTGTGAAATGTGGGGACATTCCATAGGCGTAATGCATTTTATACTGTACAAACCATATTTTCTATCCCCCTACACTGCCCCTAAACCTACCCATCACAGGAGACTGCGCAGTTTACTTTCTTTGAAAAAACCTCATCCTGTGTGATTTATCAGCATTTTTAAAAGTGAGGACATGGGGAACGTCCTATGTCATACCCATGTAATACCTATGTCATACCCATGTCATTATACACATTTGTGTCCTTATATTTCACAAAAAACATGGCCACACACACACACACACACATTGTTTTTCCATGTTTTATAGGGACTTTCCATAGACACAATGATTTTTATACTGTACAAACTGTATGTTATATCCCCTAACCCTACCCTTACCAATGTCCCCACAAGGACTTCAGATATTGCCATCTTTGTGCATGGGGACATTTTGTCCTCATAACGTAGGGTTTACCAGGACACACATACACACACACACACATGCACGCACGCACACTGGGATCACATGCAGAGGACAAAAGACATATAGACACCACGCAGCTAAACAGCCAGAGGCACATTTTATACAGTCATTGATGGAGAGTGACACTTTTGAGCTGATTTTCACACATTTGTTTTTCTGTCATAGTTGGGAATTTCCTTTGACTTCTATCTAGTGATATTTCTCCTTACCCAATAGTAACCCAAACCATTTTTACACTTTCATTAAGACATTTTCAGTATGTTTATTAAGCTGTTTTACTTTCCTTGTGGGACATTTTATTCTTAGCACTTAGAAGTCAGCTTGTGTGCAATTTTGCCTCTTTTAGAAATGCAGTGTACTGCTAACAGCAAATATTTTGGATCAAACTATGAAGCGTCCTCTCCTTCAGGGGAGATACAAGCAATGTGAACGATGATTGGTTTGTGTCCTTCTGTGTCACACTTCACTTTGACAGCCATCACGGTGCCAGTCCAAGGAGAAACTTTAATGGGTTTGTCAACTGTTTTGTTGCAGTGTAATCATTTAGAGAAACTTTACTACCAAGTCTTATATATACAGTAGCCTATAAAAAATTCACGTTGAAGAAAAATATTTAAGTTATGTTTAAGTTATGAATGTAAAAATGATTAGTCTTTAATTTCATATTATATTTTTTGAAGTGTTCATTCTAGTTTCGAGTCTGAGCAAATCCGAATTACCCTTTCTCATATGTTAATGCAAGTGATCATTATGTCATTTCCGACCATTAACAATATGTGAAATTCATGCATGTAAGGCAAATTAATTCCACCTTTCCAAGACTAATGCTCATTTAGCCCTTTAAGCTCTTAGGGGATTGAATAAATTTGTTAGCCGCACATTTAGTAACCTTGAATTGTGGCAGATTACATTATGCGGTGCTGTTCATTGCACCTTGCTGGGATATGAATTTATTCTGGCACGGCTGCTGTTTCTCACCAGCATTGATGTGAATGGTCCCTCCCCTCCCCTTCTGACCTGTCCAGGTTCTCTGTCTTCACCCTGCTAATTATCCTCTACATACATCTCTTAGTCTATTCTTTCAGCCTGAATTTTTGGGCCGACTTTTTAATTAGCTGTCCCTTAGAGTGAATATTGACTGGGATTGACTTGATTCAGCCGAGGATAAGTAGGCAAAATAGATGAGCAGTAATGTGCGATGTGCAGACAGAGCTGCGTGTCTCAATAAAGGACTCATCATGCAGAACAGGTGTAAAGGTGGACGCCATGACCAAATCTTATATTATGGTATGATATAACTATAATAAACTATATACTATAATAAATATATACAAAAGTATAATAAGTATTGCTAGAAATGCAACAACAAAATGTTTACATATTGAATGGCAAGAGAATGCAAAATCATTGACATTAGGGCTGTCACAATATCAGATTTTTCACTACACGTTTATCATGGACAAAAGAATTCACGATAACAATATATTGCGATATCTATAGAAGTCTTGGTATCAAATGTGATAAAAGATAGTTCTACCAGAAAGACTCGGGAGGCCAGTTGAAGTGCAATAAAATAGCAAGTTTATTAGCGGACCAACAAGCGATATAATTAGAGGATATTTGGCGCAGGCCCTGTCCGTAGCTCTCGTCTCGAGGGTAACAGACTCTGCATTTCCTGCTTAAAGATGAAGGCAGGGGCGCAGCCGACCCCCAGGGAGGTATAGGTGGGTACCGTCCTGGTGGTGGTGGGGAAGATGAAGGTAAATGTCGGCGTCAGCATCTGCAAACTCAGACATGTGTAAGTGACCATTTTTTATACTCTGTGATTGGTTAGGTCTGATGTATTAAGTGACGTAACATTGAGTCTTCCTGGCAGAACTTACGCTAGAGCTCCCATTTCAACCATACTTGCTTGACATTCAAGAACAAACCTCATTGGTTCTCGCCTAAAAAAGTCTAAATTAAATCATATAAAGTGATTGTCTCTTCAGAAGCCTTGAGCTGCCTCCAAGGAAAATTGCATCCGCACACAAAATGTTTTGCGGTCCCCTGAGAAAAGTGCGTTCGCTTGAGGTTTGTTCTTGAATGTCAAGCAAGTATGCTCAAACTATTGTTTACCATATTTGATACCAAGATTTCTATAGATATTGTGATTATTTTGTTATTATGAATTTTTTGGCCATTATAACCGTGTAGTGAAAAATCTGATGTATGAGTTCGCCCCCCAAAAAGTTTCGCGAAATATCGCAAAATATTTTGTGTTCCTCCAAGGAAAATTGCATTTGCATGCAAAGAACACAAACGTTTTGTGAGTGAATGCAATTTTTCCTCTGGGGAAAATGAAACATTGTGCGAGTAAACACAATTTCTCTTGGTGGAACGCAAAACATTTTCCTAAAGTGTATCAGATTTTCCACTACACGGTTATCATGGCCAAAAGAATTCACAAAAAAAATATATCTTGGTAGCAAATATGGTAAATGATAGTTTACCATGTATTCAAGAACAAACCATTGGTTCTCGCCTAAAAAAAACTAAATTAAATAAAATTAAGTGATTGTGTCTCTTCAGAAGCCTTGGATTAAACTGCTTGAATTCTTATGTTTACAATGTTTTTCAGGTTTCATTAAAAACCTTTATTTATGTTTTGTGTTTTCAAGATGAGCTAAAGTCTTATTTATGCCTTTACAACAACATGAGGATGAGTAAACGATGAGAGAAATCCAGTGTATAGTGTTAGTTCTGGCAGGGCACGTTAGTCAAGCTTGCATCAGCTGACTCTCAGCTGATCACCTCTACCTATAGGAATATGATACCTATCACAGCATGCATATATATATAAGCTCCTTCAGTATCATCAGCTACTATCGCAGCTAATTACCCTCCTCCATCCCTAGCTCCTCCACTCGTGAGTCAGGATTTGGCATCTGATTCCCCCTGAATCTGACTAAATTCCCGAATTAGGTTGTACATTTTAATATTGACATTAATGCTATCTGCAATACATCGTTGCTTCTGTTCTGTTTACCCTAGGGGGGTTTATCACTGCTCTCCCTGCTCTTATCCACACAGAACAGAACCATACCGCCAATCTAAACTATATGCTAATTGTCTATCACTTGATGATAGTGAGCCTGACAGAATTTTCATTTCTGGGGGAACTTATATTTTATCTAACACCTTTGTAACCACACCCTCATCATTAACTTCAGATAGTTTAGCAATGTCATATATTATGAATAAAAATGTTGAAGATTTTCACACATCTAGGTCTGTCTGTCATGACACTGTAGGAACTGTCACAATATTAAAGCTTGTTATCACAGGATCACAAGATTAGACTTAATTGTTTCTTCTTTTAATTAAACTTTCAGCAGTGCTCCATGCACAGTCCTTTTATGTTGTTGATTTTGTCAGCGAGTAGAAATCAACCCTCGTGAGAAAATGTAAATATTTTATGACTTGGTGGTTTTGTAAGTACTCATACAAGATGATTTGAATGAAAACACATTTTTTACAACCATGTAGGTCCACCCCTAAACCTATTTCTAAGTGGGGCGTAAGCAGATTGCAGATTGAATGGGATCATACGAACACACATTTGCCACCAATTGGCTAAAACTTAAAATAGTTACGAAATGCCATGAGAGTGTGTTGGTAGAAACATTAGAAATCAGACTTGAGCAGCAAACTCTCACCTTCTGTGAGGAACTATAAAATCTTAACATTCCCTGACATTTAAGTTATTCACAGATCAGTGCGAGATCTAAGGATATTGCTACATTTTTTCATTCTAACTATTTAATTATAGCTCTATGTAATTTATTGGCAGTAGTGTTGTCTTGCTGAGCAGATCTATTTTTCCTATCTGTCAATAATGTGGGCTAGGGTTTACTCAAGTTATAATTGTGTACAATCCTCTAACGCAATCTAGCAATTGTCCATTAGCGAGTGGAAACTCTGCGTACTCCTTTTTTAGACAGCATAAAACAATACAGCGACAGATTTAAATTAGACAAAGAGGCGACATAAGAGAAAATGAACATGCTCTTCCTCCTCATGCCCCTGACCATGGATATATGTACTGCGGCATATACCGGAATCTACCGGTTTGCACATTTCTGCTGTCATACCACCCAGTATAGTCTGGTGTTGTATCTGTACACCTGACAATATATATAGGCCTATATGTGTGTGCATGTGTGGGGTCAGGTCTGAAATATACACCATTGGTGTGAGCTCATTTAGAGTCAGTCATCCATTCAGTCGGCATGTTGCACAGGATCCGTTCCACCCCTATCATCTGGAGAGAAGAAAAGAGAAGAAATGGAGACCTTTTTTTGGATTTAGATAAAGGAAAGCACACACACACACAATCGTGGAGCGGGCAGAGAAAGCACAGGAGGAGGTGACAGAGCTGCTCATTATGTTAACGGCCCGTCATTCCGCCGTCTTTTGTAAAGGCACGATTAAACTGCCAGGACAATTACCAGCGCCTCAATAAAAGAATCTGGCATTTTTACAACTTCCGTGCGGCATACCGACAGGCGGAAAAGGAAAGGCATGAGATTGTCTGGGGTGATTTTTATCTTGACAGGGTGCTGAAGAAAGCCACCACCTTGCTCGCAAGCAAAGACTTCTTGTTAGTGCTACAGAGTCTAGTCTTGAATATGGGGGGAATTGAGGTTGAGCTACAGTCACGTGAATACAAATGAACAGGGTTCAGACTCATCGAGTCCATGTGCCGCAACCACCAGAATACAGATCAACATTGCAGGGTCTCATGGTCTCTGCCCGGGAGGGTATATAAAGTGATGTGTTAACTGAAATATGTTTTGTTCTGTTTATTACCCTTTTTGTCCCTTCTGTCTGTGAGAGACTTGGAGAATATGTGTGAACCTCAACCCATAGTAGAGCCAACATGTGCCTTTGGCTTGAACATGTGTGTGTTCAAATATCTACTAGTGATACATTTTCTCAGTGGCCGTTAAACTGCATTTAGCATTATTTTTTTTTACTAAATATATACAGTATATTATCCTTATAGTGTTTTTTTTTTTAACTTACCATGATGGCATAACATACTGTATCAGTAAAAAAATATATAATATCAACGAACCAACAATTAACTACATGAAAACAAAATACTGGTCAAACTGATTATTATTTTTTAATGTGTCACTTGTATTATCACATACAGCCTAAGCCAGTCTCTGTCTCTCCTTAAAACTACAACAATCCATTGTGATTTTGACCCAGGTTTGACTCTTTGATTTTTTTTGTAGCTTAACGCAAGGAATATGTGTTGCAAAATGAACATTATATTCTATGATGCTGAATCTTCCATTGAGAGATATAAGCTCCTAAAAGATAGGCAAGACGGGTCAGATTGACGGATAACAAGCCGTCACTTACATCAGCAATGCTGAAAGGGTTTTTCTCTCAGTTCTTTTTACTCCATGTAATGCTGCCGTTCCTACTTTACTTGCAAGTGTTAAATTTGGACCATGCATGTGTGTGTGTGTCCACACCAACTACAATGATGTGGGACACATGAATCCCTGTATTCACCTGCAGTGTGTCAACATGGCCAGTATACTGTACACCGATCAGGCATAACATTATGACAGGTGAAGTAAATAACGCTGCATTCACCCTGGGTGTCGGCGTTAACACTTCTCATTTACTTTGAATGGGTGACGTCATGCATTGCCAAACTGAATTGTGGGTTCCGTCGCTTCACTCGCGTTGCACTTGGTAGCAGTTGAAGATTTCTACACTTTTCAAGAGCTAATGCAGGCGTCATCCAATTAGATCGCCCAATGCAAATACCCTAGAGCAGACACTAGCCAACTATCAAAACAAATCACAATGCGAAAATTGTTCAGGAATGGTTTGATGAGCACAACAACGAGTTTGAGGTGTTGACTTGGCCTCCAAATCCCCCAGATCTCGATCCAGTCACGCATCTGTGGGATGTGCTGAACAAACAAGTGCACATGGAGGCCCCAAATTGCAACTTACAGGACTTAAGGATCTGCTGCTAACATCTTGGTGACAGATACTACAGCACACCTTCAGGGGTCTAGTGGAGTCCATGCCTCGATGGGTCAGGGCTGTTTTGGCAGCAAAATGGGGACCAACACAATATTAGGAAGATGGTCATAATATTATGCCTGATCTGTGTATGTATCATATATGGTGTACTGCCAGCTGTCACCATGCTCATTGTAGTCAAATGCTAAAGTCAGCAGGCTTGGCACAGCATCAGTCATAATTAAATTGGGCCACATTGGATATGCCTCACACAGTTCCGCCTTTGATCCCTTCATGTTCATTTGGGAGCTGATGGACAGGGCTGATAGGTCAAACCATGGGAAACAACTGGCAGAATCTGTGTGTAGTTCAGCTAAGCACACTGAGTTGATTGGTTCCTAATGAATGGTTCACCAAAACGCACTAAGCTGATAGGCCTGTAATTAGTGGACTGACAAAATGCACCATACAGATTGACCCGTAATAAGGATGAAATAGGGCTGATGAACAGTCATTAACATTGTAGGTGTCTATTGTGAACAAGCAAGCACTGTGTAGTTCTTTTGGAAATGAAACTGAGAGCACAGCTCTGTCAGTTTGACAAGCAAGCAAGATCAATAACTTTTTCTGTATGATTGCATAATAGATATTTTCTGTTTTAAAAAAAACTCACAAAAGACTCTTGAAGCATGCACTTTAGCTTTGGAAAGCAATTCACAAGCAACTCTCAAAAAAAATCTTCTTTATCTTTTACAAAAGACAAGGCAACATTTGACAAAGAACACACTGCAATACAGAATTAAACAGTGGGAGATAAAATAGACAGTGAGAGAATATAAACATTTGTCAAGGGGTTATTATATATATTTATTATTGTATTTATTGCCATTGTTATCCTGACATCCATTTATCATTTGTCTAGGTTTGCACCAAAGTTGTAATTTTAGTTAGATTTTGCGCCCTCACTTGTTAAATTGTTTAGTTTTGCTTCTTTATTAGCTGTACCTTTAAGACTTATGGGTTGCAGTTTGTCTTTTGGCTCTGAAATAGTTAGCACTGCTCCATACTTCACTTTGCAATGTCTGCATAACAAACTGTTAGAAAGGAATAGTTGAATTTAGAAACAAACCCCAGACTTATTGTTAGTTACAGAACAGCTAGACTAACATAATCTGGTTACTTCATTTTAACGTGACATAGTTACATTTTACTTACTCAAATAAGCTAAGAATTTTCTAATTTCTTAATTAGCTACATATACTTAGTTAGTGTTTGGTTTAGGCATAGTTACTTGTAATTATGTACAATTTACTGTTATTACTATATTACGTATGTGTAGTAATGTGTAAATCGTCATGTTACAGACTTATTTCTCTGGTGTTTAAACAAAATAGTATATTTCATACTTACTGTAACAGGGTTGAAGCTGGTTTTGAAGTGCCCCTATTATGCAATTACAAGACGCTCTCAGACATGACCTTGCTTGCAAAATCCTTTAGGATTTATTCGAAACATTGTAATTAATAGAGTACTACAACTTCTCAACTTCAATGCTCTTCTCTTTGTGTTTGTTATGTGAAGTCTCTAGATGGCGTCTTAACTTGTTTGGCTTCATACTGTCAGAAGCTAATATTTTGAGGCAGATAACACACTGTGGTCTCGCTTCATTACCCAGCGTTGCACTGGTGAATCAGAGGGCAAGATATACCTATATTTTCTTTAGTCTATATTGGACACTCCAAAGTGAACATTGTAAGCGCTTAGAGTGCACCAGAAATAGAATGGGACATCAGTTTACTGTCAGGAATTTGTTGTGTTGCGCCGCTTCGTGACACATCCAGTGTAGACAGCTTCTCAGATTATAATGAGTTCTGTTGGTTAGTGCAGAACCATGCATCGTTCATTTATATTTTTACATGGCTCCCTGCATGCAATACTCCATTCTGATTCTTCAATTGTGCCATCTAGCAGTCTTGCGCCATATAGCAGTCTGCTAGACAGTCTTTCCACAACAAGCAACCGCTACTAATGATAACAGATCGCTCAAGCGCATACTGCAAAACATCTTGAGGTAATAAAATATGTCAAATTAATATTTTGTATTCTATTATTTAGCTACGTGGCAAGTAGCTGCATAATAATCTGGATAATTTCACAGTGGGGCCTTGTATCACCCTCAGGAGGTTTCTTTTGCCTAACAATCTGCTGACTGTACACTATCCCTTAGCCTTGCAGCATCCCCATTTTATAACTCTGTCCCCCCACCCCCATATGATCATTTAGCCAACTATATGATGTCACAAATGTGAAATTAGTACATTTTTTAGCCATAATTTGTTGTTTTGGTCTGCAAGTCAAGTCAGTTTTATTTATATTGATTTGTTAATGTTCAGAATATCTCAATATCTTCATGCCTTGTAGTCACATTTAGCAGATTAGAGCTGACTGACAATACATTTCACACAGTGGACTGAAAGTTTGAATATGTCACAATGAAATCAAGTCGTCAATCTGATGAATTGTACAGGATGTTGTGTGTGTGTTGCATTCTTTAACGGTCTGCCTGGAAACAAATGCTGTGGCGCCAAACTCCCTTGAGAAAGAAGAACGCTGTCTTGTTTACAGCTGTGACTATGAGGGCTCACCAGGATCAACCAAACTGTTGATTTTCAAAAGTATGTTAAGTTCGCTGCTCAACTGTTCCAGTAAACTTGCACAATGTTTTTGAATGAATCCTTTATAGACACATGCTGCCGGTATTTTATTGCTGGGAACTTTACATTTTCACACCCTAAACATGACCCCTAAATCACAGCATCCATATATAATACCTATATAAGGTCCATCAGTATTATCAGCAGCTTATCACATTGCTAAGGAGCTAATTGTCCCTCTCCATCCCTAGCACCTCATCTTGTCCTGTCAGGATTTGGCCTTCTGATTCCCCTTCAAATCAGACTAATTTCAAGTGATATTGTATATTAAAATATTGAACATCAATGATATCTGCAATACATTTATGTTGGTTCTGTTCTGTTTACCCTAAGGGAGGTTATCACTGCTCTCCCTGCTCTTAACTTATTCCTGAAGAGGAAGGAAAATTTGATTTTTTTTCATGATATGACCCTTGAAACAGCTCAGCCTGGGTAGTTGTATGGGTATATGTATGGTACCTTTATCATTGGCTTCCTATAAGTTCAGGGCAGTTAAGGACATTGCCTGACTGTCTAAAATTAACATGTGCTTAGCTTCTGTTCATTTGCCCTAATCAATAGCTCAATCTATTCCTGTACATGCACACACTGTATTATTCAGAGAGTGAACTAACCAGAAGCTTGTTTGTCATGGCTTTTTTATTAATTAAATTCAATTTATAAAATGGCAAAAAGTTTTATTCTAGTGGCAGGTTTTTGGGTTAGTCAGTACTATTACGTATTAATTAACTTTTTATAAAACCAATAAATATGCTAAATGTCTTTATTTATAGCTAAGAAAACAGTTGGGTGTATTTATTTCACAGTTGTATTTGTTTCACAGTTGCACAGTCACAATCCTTTATTTAGAACCATGCTCTAGTCAGATCACTGTGGTAGCACACACATACACACACACGTCTGGTTCACTATCTTTGTGGGGACTCTCCATTGACGTAATGGTTTTTATACCAAACAAACTGTATACATTCTATCCCCCTACACTGCCCCTGCCCCTAAACCTACCCATCACAGGAAACATTCTGCATTTTTACTTTCTCAAAAAAACTCATCCTGTGTGATTTATAAGCCTTTTGAAAAGGAGGACCGCTGGCTGGTCCCCAAAATGTAGGTGATCTCAGGTTTTACTATCCTTATGGGGACATTTGGTCCACACAATGTAATATAAACAAGGACGGACACACGGACACACGGACACACGGACACACACACACACACACACACACACACACACACACACACACACACACACACACACACACACACATACATACACACACACACATGTTGTGTTTCCATGTTTTGTGGGGACATTCCATAGGCGTAATGCATTTTAAACTGTACAAACCGTATTTTCTATCCCCCTACACTGCCCCTGCCCCTAAACCTACCCATCACAGGAAACATTCTGCATTTTTACATTTTCAAAAAACATCACTTAGTGTGATTTATAAGATGTTTTCCTCATGGGGACCAAAAAATGTCCCCAAAAGGACAAGGATTTTGGATATTGCCATCTTTGTGGGGACATTTTGTCCCCATACCGTAGGGATTACCAGTCCACACACACACACACAGCCTCGCACATGTGCACACAACTGTTGCTTTGTTTGCAATTACAAGGCAATTCACTGGCCTGATCTCTCAATTTCATTCTTACTGCCTTGTTGTATTTTACTCAATAAAACCCATTTCTAGCTTGTCTTTGTAGAGGCTACTGTATAGATTGGACGAAATAGCATAGGTTTGTAGGTAAAGATTTTGGATTGCCTTCAGTTTTTGAGTTAAAGAACAGAGATAAATGGTGTCAATATTGAGAAGGTGAGCTAATCTATATTTAAAACGAGTCTCTTGTTGTGCCCAGGTGCTTTAGTTTGCTGTCCATCACTGAAGGGTACAAAGTAGTTTAATTAAGTCTATGTGGCGAGAAGAACTTTAGCTGAAGGCGATACATTTGTAAATATACGTTGGGGTCTGAAAGTCTTGAGGTCACATTGAAGATTTCATTTAAATAAAACCTGGAAAAAAACAAAACAGAAAGGATATTACAATTTTAAAAACAAAGAAGCGTTACAACTGAAAATGGGTTTGGATCATTCTGTAATCATGCTTCATTCCTTTTTCTTGAGATTTGACTCTAATGAATGGAGTCCATTAAGCAAAACTGGTACACATTTGTTATTCAGATAATATATTTTGTTATGGAAAAAAAGAGAAAAATAGACACTTTTTCAGTAGTAGTCTCATACTTTAAATGCTGCTTTTTCCCCTTACACGAATGCAATAAAACAAAAAATGTGACAATTTTATTAAATGTGACAATGAAGGGAAAAAGGCTGCATAGGGACTGCTGTGTTGACCAAATGGTCAACAGTGTTAGCAGTTGGAGAGATAGACAGTTATTAAGCAGCGTTTATTGATCCCAGTTTCTCGACATGCTCCCGGGATTACCCACTGTCCTCCTCGAGGGTTATCAATGTTCATTAGTCAGTGTGATGCAGAGTGATGTTCCCACTGACTGAGAGTTCTGGAAAGATAGATGAAGCGTGAGGAGGTGAGAGTATCGATACCATCACAGCATGTGGGTGGCAGCATTTCATTTGATTCTGAGTCGTGTCCACTTAACAGATGGCTAAGAGCAGAAGTGCTGCCACATTTTCCCCAGCATGCAGTGGTCAAAACATAAATTGTCTCTCTGGACTCATTTATATACGAACAGCTGTGTGTGTATAAGGAATAATTGACGATAGGTTTTTCACAGTCCCCCCGCTGTTAAGAATTTTATCCCGTAAAACGCATCTTTGATCATTTAAAAAAATGCCTTAAAATTGTTTGAATGCAACTCTACACCCTTGTCTCATTAAGTTATATGCATGAATATGCAAATTGGTCCCCACCTACACTCTGCCTCCAAGGTTGCATTTATTTAATCAAAAATAAAAACAGTAATATTGAGAAAATATTATTACAAATTAAAAGAACTGTTATCGATTTGAATATATTTTAAAATGTAATTTATTCCTGTAATGAAAAGCTGAATTTTCAGCTTTATTACTCCAGTCTTCGGTGTCACATGATCCTTCAGAAATCATTCTAATATGCTGATTTGCTGGTCAGATAACATGTCTTAATATTATTACAAATTTTGAAAACAGTTGTGCTGCTTAACATTTTTGTGGAAAAGGTGAATATTGAAAAACATCAAACTTTTGACAAGAAATGGAAGTTCTAGCATAGTTCTACCTGGAAGACTCCAATGTCACGTCATTCATTAATTATCTATCTAGCCAATCATTATTCGTCATCTGTAGTATATAAGTTCTGTTCCCACCCATTACTGCGTTCACAGATACTGACGCCGGCGTTCACCCCCATCCTCCCCACCACCACCAAGTCGGTCCCTGTCCATAATTTGGGGTAGGCTCCGCTCCTTGATCTTCAGGCAGGAACAGCAAGCGTCCGCTACCCTCCGGATTCGGGCTATGGACGGGGCCTACACCAAAGAACTTTATATTTTCATCTATTTGATACTCTTTGTACACAAACTGTAAATAAATCTTATTCAAAGGTTATTCTCGCCTCCTGAGTCTTTCGGGTAGAAATGTATATATCTTTTCTATGATTATAAATCAAACATTGCGTCAGTTCAGGCAGGCCACGTCAGTTAGCTCGCATCAGCTGACAGGCAGCTGTTGCTGACGCGTACCAATCCAGCTTCGACACATACCCATTAAAAATGCCCATTCTTCAGTATCTCTTCTACCGCATCGCTGCTCGCATTCAAACTCCCTCCTCCAACCCCAACTCCACCTTAACTGTATTTAGTCTGCCTTTGTGTCTTTCTTTTACAGGTCTCTACATGGCAAGCTTCTTTTATTTTTCTAATGTATTTGTATGTCTACACCCATTTAATTGTGTATTTAATCCCTTTGCATTCTGGTTCCGTTCTGTACCCCGGGGGGTTGGCTGCTGCTCTCCCCGCTATGTCCAGGCATGGGTGCATGGACAGGCGTGGGGAGTTTTTGCCCAGAACAGAACCATACCGCCAACACTAACTGTATGCTGTTATTGGCAACAACGATAATAAACACATATATACTTTAACAAAGTGGTCCTGACTGAAATGTATTTAATTAGCCTGACGTGGTCATACTCAACTCTAGTCAGAATATGAGTCTGATACTGCTCCATTGGGCTGTGATTATGGGGCGTGTTTCAACTCAACCAGGGAAGACCTCAATTAGATAGACGTCAGAGCGACAGAGCGACGCATAGTTTTCAACAGATCTCAACTGCATGCACGCCGGAACTAGTAGAAGAAGAAGATGAGTGAAAACAATATTTGCCGATGATGTAAAATAATTTAAGGATATACGGAGTACTTCCCAACACGATCATCATTTTTGAGAGAAATAGTGAAGGTGAATGCATATACGAACAAATTCTCCATTTAGGATTAGAACGAATTCAACCCATGTGCTCTTTGGTGACGTGAATGCTTACATTACTGTTCATCATCTGTCCATCGTCGTATAAAGCCCGCCCTGACCATTTCATTGGTCCGAACAGCTCTGGTTCGGGCATTGCTGCTCCACAACGGATCAAGAACACTTTTGATCGATTTAATGTGTCCTAGCTGAATTAAAGTATTTATCCCTTTCTTACTGAACCAAAACGTTCTTTTCTTTTCTTATCGTAATTCTATTTTATGTTCTTATCATATGATCATGAGCAGCTCATGACCTACAACCTACGCAACAACCATATCTGAACAAACTCTTATATCATTTTTCTCTATGTCCTCATAACATAAATGGAATTCAATTGGAAAGCAACCAAAACAATTTTTGGACATAAATTACTTCTGTATCATTCACCACAGACAGAAAGAATAAATTGCTTCTTTCAAAAAATTCTCTCACATGCTCGATTTTGTGTTTGACCGCCTAGAAACAAGCCGTGGAATGTCTTACCCCATGGCTTATTTTGCCCTGATCTCCCCTAATATCAGGAACACCACTGAAAAATGTACAGATGTAGCTTTTTACACCCCTAAGCAATATTGGTCAATCTTTTTTTTTTGTTAACACCTCCAGCTCGACCACCTGCTGTAACTTGCCAGGTGTTTAGGGAGGAGAAGAATGCTGTGATTTAATCAGCTGCAGCTTTTTGGGGGCTAATCCACTTAACTGTGTTGACCTTTTTGTGTGCACTCATTTCATCTGCACAAATCCACATGTTTCCTAGTGCATGCTGGTATTTTGTAGTGCTGAAATAAAGGACAGCGGCAGACAATATCTATCTAGTGTGGCGAGGGAATAGGGATTTAATCAGATATTCTGTCTGTGCAGACATTGCCTGCGTTCTGATCAACATGGGCTGCAGTGTGTGTTTAACAAGGCTGATCACAGACAGACCACACCTGTTTCTCCTGTTCAATCTAGGATAGACAGGAGATGCAACAGCATTTTATAGGTTTGGAGTGTTTTACAGGATTGAGGAAAGAGCAGGAGGAAGAGAAATAAGCAATGAAAAAGCGTCACGCACACACATGTGCACAGAAACATACAGGTACGCGCAAACACTTTAGCATCAAAGGCAGTCACACTCACTCACTCATCGCACCAATCTGAATCCCGTCGCCAACGCACAGTCTCACTCCAGCCAACAGAAACTGCCAGCAATCCCTGCTTCTGTAAAACGATCAATATTCAGCATTTTCACTCCACTTTGAAAATCCTTAAACACTTTCAGCAACAGTCTTTATGTACTACAGAAGAGAAGAGCAGATCAGAGGCACAAAGGGGTTCCTGTGTTTTTTAAAGCGCCATAAGATAGACTTCAAAACCTGTGCTGGAAATATGACACATTGTTAAAATTAAGGTTTTAATTAAATCACTTGAAAGCACTTTGTAATGCATTTACTATTGAAACATCAGAGGCAAAAAGGTCTCTCTTTTTTAATGTATTAAATGGTGCTTGAAAAGATTCTATTTCAAATAAATGCTTTTTATTTCCATCTATTCATCAAAGAATTAGCAGCACAACTGTTTTCAACATTGAGAATAATAAGAAATGTTACTTGAGCACCAAATCAGCATATGAGAATGATTTCTGAAGGATCGTGTGACACTGAAGGCTGGAGTAAAGATGCTGAAAATTCAGCTTTGTCTTCACAGGAATCAATAATCTCTTCTTTTATGCTTACATTTTAATTTTTGTATTGGATATAATGCGGTATCAGCCAGGTAGGAAGAAGTGAAATATATTTCACATTCAGTATTCAGATGTGGGTGGGGAAACGTGGTTTGAGAAATGGACAACAGAATGGGTCAGAGATAAACAAACAGCAGAGGGAGGGTAAAACAAGAGGACAAACCGTTGGCGTCTTAAATCAGGTCAAGATAAAATCCTCCCTCTTGCATGTTTCTCTCTCCCTCAGTCTCTTTTTCTGACTCAAACGTTGATCTAAGACCACAAGGTTGTTGTAACACTCACCTTTTTCAGCGCCAAAATTCGATTTCTCTATTTTAACAATCGCTTAGCCTCTGTCTAGACTGTTTGTGTACGTGTGTGTACACCTGAGAGAATGGAAACCTATAGAGCGCAAATTTTCCAATATTCTGAGAGGCTGTCCGTTCTTCGGTGGGAACTCTGAAGTGAAGATTTGACAAGTTATATTGAACATGTATAGATCCTACATGAAATCGTCATGGTTACTAACAGATGGACAGATTAAAAACAAGAGCACAATGGATTGCTGTAGGTCAGTGAGAAGCTTGGTTCAATGACAGGAAAATAAAAAAATGTATTGACTTCAAAAGACACTTTCATCTGTCACAAGAAACTGTGGTTTACAGTGAATTTATAACAGCGAAGAGGCGTTGTTCGGCACGACACAGGACAGAGTGACTAACAATGCCCCTTAGTTGTTATAAATTCACATTAAACCATGGCTTCACGGGGCTTATTGCTTTTATAAAATGGCTACCACACAATACAAATATTAAAGCCAAAAAATATGTATCAATGCAAATTTCATGAAGTAAAATCGCTTAAAGCCTTCGTTCCCCTGGAAGAAAATAGTCCCTGACCGTGAACAGCAACATAAGTTACATTATTACGCCATTAACGTTAGATGGCGGCAAAGACTGTCTTTATAAGTGAGTCACTCAGTAGTGAAGACTTCTGTATTGAAAGAACTGAAACTTGCTGTGAACACGGAAACAAGACGCAACTGACAAAAGCTTTGACTAGAGCTGTCAGTGTCAGGACATGGGAAAACCTCTTAACTGTTAAAAGGACATGGTATCCAGCGGACATTCAATTTTTTTTTTTTTTAATGAACATAGGTCTGACCTGAAGGAAAATGCTGTATTTAAACGCAGGTAATACACTTGCTCACTTGATCTGTCTCTCTCAAAATACTCTTCTACATAATACAGTACGTTTCAATTAACAATATCAATGAGAAAAAAACATATGTTTATGTTGCTAGCAGCCATAGCACCCTGTAGTTCAAGACGGGTTTCCCACTGAAGCTAAGCAGAGATGAGCCTGGTCAGTACCTGGATGGGAAACCTCCAGCTGCTGGAAGAGGTGTTAGTGAGACCAGCAGGGGGTGCTCAACCGGTAGTCTGTGTGGGTCCTAGCACCCCAGTATTGTAATAAGGATACTATACTGTCAGAGAGCGCCATCCTTTCGGATGAGACATTAAACTGAGGTCCTGACTGTCTTTGGTCATTAAAAATGGTCATTAAAAAGAGCAGGGGTGTAACCCCGGCATCCTGGCCTAATTTGCCCCTTGCCCTCTGTTATAATAATCCCCATATTGGCTTCATCACTCTGTCTCTTCTCCACCAATCAGCTGGTGTGCGTTCTGGCACAATATGGCTGCCGTCGCATCATCCAGGTGGATGCTGCACATGTAAAGTGCTTTGAGTGCCTATAGAAATGCGCTATATAAATGTAACAAATTATTATTATTATAAGAGTGGTTGCTAAGGGTGTTGATACACAGGACGTGTTGGGTGAAGCGGTCATAGCCGTGTTTTATAGTGAATAAAACACAGTTATTGAACAATCACTGCACTGGAACTAAGCGTTTTATAAAATGACTGAATAATCTTAAGTTTATGTGCAAATACTGCAATTGTAATTTGATACGTTAACAGGCATGTCCTGTGATTAATTTCATTTAGCATTCAATTTTTAAAAAAGCCTTAGAAAATATAGCAGGCGATTGTAACTATGAAGTGATTCGGACAACAGATCCCACCGTGTGCTTGTATATTTAGTGTTTAGCTGTTGGCTGGGTAACCGCATGTGGGCTGTTGTAAGCTGAGCTTTAGTGGATTGAACCATAATGAGAAATGTCTACTTTCCTCCTACTCACCTTCCTCAGCTTAAAGTGTTAGGGGTCAATGGACTCCATTGGCTGTATGTGTGTGTGTGTGTGTGTGTGTGTGTGTGTGTGTGTGTGTGTGTGTGTGTGTGTGTGTGTGTGTGTGTGTGTGTGTGTGTGTGTGTGTGTGTGTGTGTGTGTGTGTGTTTGTGTGTGTGTGTGTGTGTGTGATGATTTGAAATCGAGATGTTTCCCCAGTGCCTATGTGAACCTGCAAACAAAGGCAAAAACCTGCTGCTGTTTACCTGTGAAATACTTGACAGTTTTAGATCTGACCCAGGCATTTTACTTACAGTAGGGGTGTCCAATCCTGCAGAGTTTAGCTTTAACACATGCATGGAAGTTTCTAGTGATCCCGAAGATCTTGATTAGTGTTTAATTACGGCTGGAGCTAAACTCGGCTGGAAGGTGACCCTCCAGGAACAGGCTTGGATACCCATGACCTATATCTGGTTAGATGTTATTTGAGCGACGAACTGCATCTGTTGAATGCTATTTGTAAAAACAAAGTAAAATGCATTTACAGTAATGGAAGCCTACAGAGCACATGTACTACACAGCGTATAAAAATATGCAACTGTAACATGAGATGGTGTAATATAAGCACTTAGTGCTCTTTTCAGGGTGCAAGCTCTCTTACATTGATAGAGATGTACATTTTCTGTCATCCATCAGTAAAATAACTTCATATTATTAATATCACAAGAACATCTTTTGCAAGAAGAGTTTTAGTCTTTAGGTCTATTTTATGTCTATTTTAAAGGGGTACTTCAGCGCTGGGAAGATGAATCTGTATTTAAACTGGGTCATTAATGTAGTAGAAATGTGAAATTATTTTTTAATTTGGTGCCTTGTAGACTGAGAAAACACAGAAAATGTATTTTTGTCTCATGGGGATGAAAGACAACAATTCCCAGAATGCACTTCGCTGCCCTCCTACTCTAGGGACGGCTTGTCGGCTACAAGATTACTGGATTTCTGGATCACTTGCCTACCAGATTCATTTTCAGAAAATCAGTTCAGTTAGAGACACTACAATTAAAAACTGAACTTGTCTGTTCGATATAATGCGAGTGAACCGATTGAGCGTCACGGCACAAACGCAGCAGGATCGGATTACATTCATCCCATGAGCTGAGGTAATCGCTGGATTCGCGGCTGCGGCTGCATTAACAGCACATGATCAGTGCATTTTCAGTTCATGTCTTTGGAAGCTTCACTTTCATAGGAAATCATTTTAAAAGTTGAAACACTCACTTTGCTTTCCACCGCTCCGTTTACATGAAGCTCCCGAGCCGAGTGCTGACGCTGTGAGTGCGATGTTGAAAACATGTGGAAATAGCGCCCTCTGCTGGCTGTAGTCTTTAGCCTCTGGACAAAAACTCCTCCGATGACGCAAAATGACGATATTTGCGTCATCGGAGGAATTTTTCCAGAAATAAAATACATAATTATCTCGTTTCAGGGTCATATAAGGGGGAAAGTACGATAATTGGAATATACTCCCGGGTTTCTACTGATACAAAGCTTAATGCTAATCGCTGAAGTAACCCTTTAAGTCTTTACATCTTTTGAAATAACTGTTTTTAGGTCTATTTTCACATCAGTAAAATTATATAACTTCATATTATTGTGACATTAATATCACAAGAACGTCTTTTGCAAGAACTGTTTTGGTCTTTAGATCTATTTAGGACTCTTTAAAACCTTACTTCTCTTCACTTACAATCCCTATTTGCATTTGTTGTGTATGGTAATGCAATAGACCATATTTCTTACAGAATCTTTAAAATTTATAATCCTTATAATTTATAATAAAAACGTATAATCCCTATTAGCATTATTTATTGTGTATAGACCATATTTCTTATTTTTGCTCATTTGATAAATGCAATACCCAGTTCTTCCACGTAGAAGAAAATAGGCTAATTTAGATAATTTAGAAAACTTGCAGCTAAAATATCATTAAAAGCTAAAATAACATTTTTACTGAGGATTCAGATAATTCAAATAATTTTCTGCCATATGCTCTATTTTCATCCATCTGTAAAATAACTTCATATTATTGTGACATTAATATCACAAGAACGTCTTTTGCAAGAACTGTTTAGGTCTATTTCCACATCAGTAAAATAATATAACTGCATATTATTATTTTGACATTAATATTACCAGAACATCTTTTGAAAGAACTGTTTTGGTCTTTAGATCTATTTAGGACTCTTTAAAACCTTACTTCTCTTCACTTACAATCCCTATTTGCATTTGTTGTGTATGGTAATGCAATAGACCATATTTCTTATTGTGGCAAATTTGATAAATGCAATAATCAGTATTTCTTCTAAATATGCTTATTTAGAATTTAGAAATGTTACAGCTAAAATATAATTAAAAGCTAAAATAACTTGTATAATAAGGGATTCAAATAATTCAAATACATGCTTTAAAAAATCCAATTATTCTCTGCCATGCTCTATTTTCATCCATCAGTAAAATAACTTAATATTATTATTGTGACATTAATATCACATCTATTGCAAGAACAGATTTAGTCTTAAGGTCTATTTTCACATTAGTAAAATAACTTCCTATTATTATTGTAACATTAATATCACAAGAACGTCTTTCGCAAGAACTGTTTTAGTCTTTAGGTCTATTTTCACATCAGTACAATAATATGACTTCATGTTATTAATTTTGCATTAATATCACAAGAAAGTCTTTTGAAAGACCTTTCTTCACTTATAATCCCTATTAGCATTCTTTGTGTATGGTGATGTAATAGACCATATTTCGTATAATTGCAAATTGAATATATGCAATAGCCAGTAGTTCTTCCACCTAGAAAAACAGGCTCATTTAGATCATTTAGAAAACTTTACAGCTAAAATATCATTATAAACTAAAATCCCAAATAAATTCAGTTCAAATAAATGCATAAAAAAAATACAATCTTCAATCTGAGTTTTCAATCCAAGTGTAAAATATTATCTGAGCTATTCAACAGCATGCCACATGCTGCTGGTGCATTTAAAACGGTATACTCAGCATACTTTAGCATTCAAGAAATCAGTAGCACTGCTGGCCCCTATAAAAGAGACATTCTCAAGATTAATGCTTCTCTAGGAAGCGTCTTCCATATCAGTCCGAGCTTACATTAAGAGCATTTAGATAGGATGTATAGTAGCACATAAACACAGTTGATCTGACCTTAAACTGTATTCATAGCCTGCTTCTTTAAAGTCTGACCTGAGCTGCTTTCCCAAAATCCACTTAAAGTAACTCTCACTTAAAAAATATACAAAAGCTTTGGAAACACATTTACCAGCAGCTTGCAGGTCGCGTTCGCTTTGTCTCACTCAGGGTCAAACACTGATTATCCTGTCAGATAACTTGATGGCCAGTTGAGAATGCTGAGTCAAGAAAAGCAGTCAAATGGCCACTGCCCCCATTACCAGGGTAAAATGACCGCAGTAGTCTATGAGGAGCAGTTAGCAGTGGAGGGGGGGTCCCGCAGACATCTGTCCGAATGGGGCCAGAGCCTCCAAGAGGACACAAGGTTGAGGGTGCAATCCCATAATAACCCTCGCAGGCCAGCCTTGGAGACGATGCCAGGAAAATGTCGCTGGTGGGAAGGTGATAGATGATGTCGTCGGGCTCTGGTTTTATTGAGGTTTTATTGAGGTTGTAGGAGAACGCACAGCATGGCCGCCATGAATAAATGATTCTCTATTACCATCTGTCAGGGGACTAAACCCATTCGTCATTATTACTTATTCACACAAGCTATAATGCAGGTTAACACACATGCGGCCACATATACACACGCGCACCTGTAAGACAGCGAGAAATATGTATTGCTAAACAGGCAAATAAAATATCGACCCATAAGCAGCTACAGGCCCATTCACAAATCGTGCCGCCTTCACAAGCTCTCAGTCTTGGAACGCATACATCGGCTGTTATGAAATACATCTACTTAACATCTGACACTTACACTTTTATGCTCAGTAGCATATTTAGATCTCTCTGCTTTATCAGGATGATGTAAGAATATTGTTTGGATAGGAATGCTTTCTTACTAACTAAAAGGCAGAGAGGAAAATACTGCACACATACAGTAATTGTCCCCCATGTGAAAAAGAAGTATGCTTTTAAAATAACTACTTATCACGGAAATATGACCGAATGTGATGTTTTCAGACACATAATTGCATGTCATTTACATAAAAAAGTAATAAAAAAGTATTAGTTTAAATGTATATTACATGCCATTAGCTGAACTTTTCTGATCCACTTACGTAGGACTTAAGTACATCTTCTTATGTCATTTCATAGTTATTTCTATCATAAAATATGGTTAAAGTGTATTGCTTAATGTGCTGACAAGCATTTACGGTTAAACAATTCCTATAGAAACGTGTATGTCATGCATTTAAATATTTTTGTAATTACACATTTGTAATAATGAACTTGCAATATAAAACTCTGAAAATATGTTAACCTTAAAGGGGTTAACTAATTGTGTTGCATTATTTTCCTGTTAACACTGTGAAGCTGCTTTGAAACAATTGGACTTGTTAAAAGCGATAGAAGATAAAAGATAAATAAAGGTGACTTGACTTGACTATAGAGTATTGCATCCTTCATATCTCCGAAAAGTCTTTAGTGTTATCATATTTAAAAAAGCCAGATACGCTGTACTGAGTCTTTCCGAATAAAACCGTTCGGCTGGAAGCGTATCGTGTGGGCGGAGCTAAAAAGTCAGGAGCATGCGCAGCTATTGCGCCGAGAGCGTCTGAAAGCTGTGACATACTTAGAAAGCGTGGATTCTACTTTCATTATGTCGTCGTAATTTTTTTTATTTGCCCATTTTAAAGGTGTACATGTGGGAAGTGCACATCGCATGCTCCGTTGATAATTTAACTATACGTGATCATGATTTTTACTTGATGTGCACCGATAGCCAACAACACACAGACAGACATTTGAAGCAGTTTTACTCATCGCCTGCAGTTACAACACATGACCGTGAACCTTTATCGTTGGGATTGCTCCATCTTTCAGCATTAGATGATCAGCAAATCCGGAGTTGAACTGGGCCTTGTTTATAAATCAATCATCGCCGAAATGTAGGAAACATATTGAACAGGGTTGTCTAAACACACTTCTTCGGAAAAATTGTTGATTTGGTGTCCTGTGACCTGTACAGTGCAGCGCAGCCAACAAATTCCCTAAAGCTGAGCAAAGCGTGTTGTTGGTCCCTTGGGAGAAGTGCCCACACAAGGAAATAAGGAAAGACCCATACTCAAAAAAAACTTTCCGAAACTTGATAAACCAGGATAAGTATTTTTGACACAGATATGCATGAAAATAGCATTATTACATACATATAATATACATATTAAAATATGTATATGAATTAACAATTTGCTCTCAAGACTTACTAACACATCAACGTGTTTTACTCATTCTTTCCCTCATTTTAAGTTAATAATGTGCATAATATCATTTGTTCTCTCATTTCACTAAAGGCTCCGATATATAAAACCGAGAACAACATTTTTTGAAAAGAAAGAACTTATGCGACGTCATTTCGAGCTCAGGCCAAAACGTTTGGGGCGTTCTTTCCAAAAAAGTTCGCTTTAGCTGGTAAAAACCTTTGTACTACCATTGGTCCGTGGCAATTACTACATAATAGGTAGGTGTGCGGAGGCTCCGCCTTCTTTCACATAGAAATATTTTCCGCTTAATTTCTCCTGTTCAAGTCCGTTGAGGTCAGACATCCGTGAGTGAAAACATGAATACACTGCTTCATAATAGAAAATGAAGTTGTACTTAAGATGAAACAAGACACTGACACTGTATTGCATGTTTAATATGGTAAAGCCGCTTGATTTTAAGCAATGTATTGTATAAAGTGACAGTATATAAATAAACGTGATGTGACTTTAATAGAGTGCCAAATTGCAGAGCAAACAAACATCCACGTTGCTATGATCACATGCTTTTCTAATGCTTTATTAAAATGCTTTCCGTCTTCTCAGTTTTGTTGTGTGTTTATTTTGTTATTGAGAGCACTCAGGCCATATTTACATATTCATCTAAACTTTGCTCTCAGCAGAGTGGGCGGCGTTGGATGTTTGATATGTTGCTCATCTATTTCGAACTTCAATTAACCCCTTAACGTAGAATGAAAAAGAACTTCGCAGTGAGTATATTGGGGCCTTTAATCGTGGCCAATTTGTAGTAATTAGTTCCCTTGTTTTAGTTAAATTAGTTCAACAGGTCCACAATTTACTGAAACAAGTTCTTAATTCTAAATAAGACCACAAAATATGTGTATTTTTTGTAGGCATGTCATGTGCGGGGCTTCGAGTGAGTTCGACAGCACTTAGTGACTTCTTCAAGCATTGCATGTACTACAGGAGGCTTTAAGGCTGGCAATAAATTGTTGTGCGGGAGCACATGCTGTCTTCTTCCCCACCTCGTCTAACCACTTTCATCTGCGATGGCACTTGTTGTCACTTCCAGATTTTTGCATACACATTCTGCTCACATGGTTCCTTGCTTTTCAAACCAAATTGTTCTCACACCCCCCACCCCCCACCCCAAAACCATCACACATAAAGGTCTAAGGATTTCATGTATCCATGTGATCTCTGCACCAGCGAGAGGGATTTAGCATGCAGCGCTAGTGCCAAGACTGCAAACATTCTCCTGGAGTGTGATGCTGTTCCGCATGGTTGAATAAGTTAGCGTTTCCTGCTATGCTAAATTATGGCATTTCTTTTCATTCAATCACAAGCATACAGGACTTGATTCGACCAACAGCAGCAAGCATGCTTCAGCGATGAAGCCCTTTGCTCTGAAAGTCTCTTTTCCTGGTCTAGATAAATAATTCCGACCTTTTTTCCGTCTTCTACAGCGAACCTGTTTATATTCATGACGCTATGCTAAGCATAGCAAGATACTTATTCCATGCTTGCATTATGTAACCAACTGGTCATTACCAGCGGATGCTCTGGCCTTGCCTTCCTGTCGGGGGATTTGAGGAGTGTTGGGGGAGTGGAGTGCAGTTCTGTACCTGCTGATTAAGGCTGATTGGCTGAGAGAGGTCATGCTGCTGTGGGTGATTGCTCATGGCCGGGAGACGTTTTGCTGCCGCTCAGCACTACTTCGATTCAAAGGATTTGAATCAAAAGGCAAATAGAGAACATTGAAACGTGCTATTACCAATCAAGTTAAAGCTTCACCTGTGGAATCTGATTGTACCTGTGAGCTCAGAAAAGCATGTATTGTCTTAGTATCATATTTTCAATATGATTACTGACATATAAGTAAAATCGCTCTTGTGCTGATATTATAGAGCAGTGGAAAATAGATAAATCCACACAGAAGGACATCTGCAATGATACTGAACAACAGCTGAAATTCATTATTTTCTTGTTATCACTGTGAGCTGCTTTTTTAAAAAAACAATCTGCATTGTTATTTTATACGTATATGCTATATAAATAAAGGTAACTTGACTTGACTTAATCTGTAATGCTATATGTTTAAAAGCATTGTGCTCATTCAGATCTTTTGCATTATTTTTTAATTTGGTGATCATCTATCCACTCTCGTTTAATTAGATTTTTATGGATGTCATAGAATCCAAAAATAATTACAAAAGGAGGTATGAAAATATAAAAACTGCAAGTTTACAATGAAAAGAGAACGGTGATTGCTGCAAAATTTGATTTGCAGTCATGTTAAATGATAGAACTATTATCATCTATATATAACTCCCACATAAGATTTTCTAGCTTTTTGATGTTAAAAAATAGAAGAAATAGAAATACAGAAATATCATGACTGAGCAGACAGAGAGCTGACTACCTTCTCTGAACCCACTAAAATTACACAAAATGGACCTAAATTTTACTTTTGTGAGAGTGACTAACACACACACACACACACACACACACACAGATACACACACACACACACACACACACACACACACACACACACACACACACACACACACACACACACACACACACACACAAATGTTGTTAAGTGGTTTACGGGGACATTTCATAGACGTGATGGTTTTTATACTGTACAAGCTGTATATTCTATCCCCCATACACATCTTTAACCCCTACTCTTTTATACATTTTTTATATAAAACCATTTAGTGTGTTTATTTTGTCACCAGACACCGACATGTCCTCATAATGGCCTGAAACCTGAATGCACACCACAATATAAAGACTTTGTGTCATCATAATGCAGATCAAACCAGTATGCACAAACACACGCACACACATAGGCAACATAGATGTAAGCCTAAATATTTGATGTATTTCTATATATTTGTTTCCAATATTATTATGTGTTAGTAGTTCAAGCAAAAATGAAATTCATTTATTTACTTTCATGTCATTCCAAACTTGAAAAAATGTGTTCTTCTGCGGAACATAAGATTTTATGAAAAATGTATGTAAAAACAGAAGCATTTCTTTTTAAAATATCTTCATTTATATTACACAGAACAACATGTGTTTAAGAAAATGATTTTTGGGCGAATTAACTTTAAAGCATGGGTAGTAGATTTCCAAATGATTTTAATTTGGAGCAGACAAATATATTATATTAACATTTAAGACTAAAAGCTGCATTACAAAAATTGGCTACAACACTCCCTGGCCTCCACTTTGCGACACGTTGAGATTTGAATCTTGGTCCCACTGCATCATTAAAAAAAATCACTAGACTGTGGTCAATATCTGATAAAAAAAAATTCCCTCAAGAACCTGTGAAATATAGTACCTGAAGGAGACCTCAAAGATCACACCGAAGCCTTCCAGAATACTGTAGATTTGTCTTCCTTCTCCATGAGCCATGATTAAATGTTTATACAAGACAAACACTAGAGCTTTATAAATTGGATTTCATCAGTTAAATAAAATCAGACTATATAGACTGTGGGTTATTGCCTTGGATTCACTCTTCACATTCTCATGCTCGCTTATGATAATACAGCATGCAGATGATCAGCATGCAAGACAAGAACCGAAGTCATTTAATCTAAGTTCCACCCTACTTAACCTGTGTTTCCCTTGTTTGTGCATGCATGTGTGTGTGCAAGGGCTGATTATTACACCTACGAAAGGCACATAGTTATTGTCTCATCCATGACCTGTTTTCGTCACATGGAGCAGCACAGAAACAGCATTTGAATTCTGACATTTTGGCAATCATGTCAGTATACTGTGTGTGACTTTGCTTCAAGTGCTCCATACCCCACTGTTTCTCTCAGTAGTGCCAATGAGACATTTCTTGAGGGGGGCCCGTTGGCTGCCTCTGTGCCTCAATCCCCTTATGCCGTTTGCATGTTGGAGAAGAAGGGAGAAAAGCAAAGAAAAGAACTCCCATGAGCCTGTGTGAACTAGGAACACTTGGCAAAATGGAAGCAAAAAAAGGAAAATAAAATTGAACAGTTCTATAAATGTACTTTGACTGTGAATTATTGCATATCTGTAAAACAAGAAGTTCCAAACATGCCGATTACACTGGGAATATGTTCATCATCATGCAGTGGCAGTGACTGCTTAATAAAAACTCTTATGAGCTCAAAATCTGCCGTTATACAGCTTCATTAAGTCAATCCTGCTGCACAAACGTGCCTTCATTACCACTCTCCCTGTCGAAACAGATGGCCACTGTCTGTCTGGCTTATTTGTTTAAATGGTTATTTGTTGATTTAACTTAACAGGTTGTTTCTCAAATGTGTAATTAAAAGGTCTGTCTTCTTGCTTATCTTGATAGGCAAGTTACTTTGTCTTTAATGGATGAAGAATTCGAATAACAGTATCACTTATGATCATAATTGTCTGGATATGGCTGCTTAAGTCTGGTTATGACAGACCCCACCCCCAACAGCCCCGAGATATGACTGTCTAGATCTGGTTAATTCTACCGAAACGTGTCCTCCTCATCCATCTCTCCTCATGTCTGTGTGAGGTTACATTCAGATGTATACTGTTGTGGAACCGTAACATTTTTTCTGTTACAATTTGTATTTTCAGTGTAACAATTTGAGTGAATTAATGGTCTTTAACCATTTTAATCATGGTTCACTTGTCAGGAAATTAGCAAGAATTGCACAAACACTGTCAATAAGTAACTTAGCTAGCCTTCTTCTATGTTTTCTTTAAAGGGGTCATGAATTGGCTTTTTCATTTTTTTTTATACTGTTGTCTGAGGTCAACTTATGATGTTTGTGTGGTTTTTACATTTAAAAACATCATAATGAATAAGTAATAGGCTATTTTCTACCCTGTTTTTGAGCAGCTCTCAAGAAACGCTCGGTTACTATGGGCTTGCCGCACTGAAGACTTTGAAATAAACTCCCATGGCTACAATTGGATAAGATTTGCATTTATAATGAGCTTCAGCTCCTCTGTCAGTACATGTGGGAATTGTTTTGAAAGCATGTGGGGAAACACTCACAGGGCTCGCAAAATGTCTTTATCAACCAAACACAATGATTCATCTCTCATCCACCTGTGATTTATTGGAATGTTATTTTTTTATTACTTGGCCTGCCCGATCTGTGAATATAACCGTGAACCGCACACACACACACACACACACACACACACACACACACACACACACACACACACACACACACACACACACACACACACACACACACACACACACACACACACACGCCCTTCAAATATCAAGTCAAGAGAGTGAACAATGCACATCAAGAAAGGAATGTTATTTCACTATTTAAGATAGCCCGTCGGTAGGCCGGGCTTACGTTTTGGTAGCCCGTCTGAAAAACATAGCCCCGGGACGTTGGGCTTTACGAGCCTTGGCCCATAGGCTACATGTCCGAGTCTGAACAGTGATCACGAATCGTAGCACAACACTATAAATAAAGGATTCTCCAGCCTGTGGCAGCGTGCTGTATGTTCTGTTATACATGTACACATAATCAATATGATCTGTAACAATGCAATACTATCACATATAGAAAACTCACATAATGGAAAACTCACACCATTCCTGTCGCAACCGATTTAGAAGGCACAGCATTGTGTTTTAATCTCAATATATCTGCAAATCTAGTCTCAACCTGTATCTTGTTTACAAATGATTCCACTGTGAATAATGTCTTAAGCACGTGAGCTGGAACCGGCATGTTTATTGCTCGGTAGCGCGATCCGTTTAGCTCCACGAGTCGGTGTAAGGGCTTGAAGTGTCGTTTCAACACACAATGACATCAAGTGTTGGCTTATTCTGAGATCGAGCGTTTTCTGGTCCTGGTGTCAATAAAAGCTTTTCTTTGACTAACAAGGACGTTTTCAGCTCCAAAACTTACAGGATATTCTTATATCACAATAAACTTTTATAGGAAAGTGGATTTCTCAATTCATCACCCCTTTAAATGTTTAAGCCGTGTGGGTAAACTTGCAGACAGATTTTTACAGGAAGAAGAGTCCGTGCTGTTCCACCCAATGTTAATGGCTTCAAACAGTTTATGAGTAATTGAAAAATGTCTTGTTGAAAAGGTAACATTTGACCGAGGGCATGCAGTGGAGCTAAAGTCCTCGCATTTGTTTAAAATCATTTTAGTTTTTAAGCATTTACATAATCCCAAAATAATAACTAAAGACAGTAATAAGTTAAACAATATATTTTATTAGTGAACTGATGTTCAGCTGTTCTTTTTAATAGTCAGTTTATCGGTAAACACTGTCACGGACATGAAGATGTACCTTTAATTTAACCCCCACAGTCATCATGTTTTCAAGCCATTTCAAGTTTGATTTTGATGTGACAACGCAGTGATATCCAGGTGTCTGCATTGTTTATTGACTGCATTCGTTTTTTAATTCCCATTAACAGCATTAACACGAAAACAAGAGGTGGGATTTATCGCACAAACGGCATTAATTAATTAATTAATTTGAAAACAAGAGATGGGATTTATCCCACTAACCAATCATATCCAATCATTGTGCGATGGAGGCATTGCCTCCTCTCACTTGACTTTCCCCCATTCATTCTCAATTATCCCCCATCAAACCCACCGCATGCTTTGTTAAAACTCAATGGGCTAAGGCGAGGCAAAAGAGACACGGATTTCCGCTGTAACTCTACCTGTTGGTGTCACTGTTGGATAGTGTTACTTTAGAAAAACAAGTGATTTATAGACTTTTTAATGTCACATTTTGTAATATTTGCGTTGTTTTATTTTTATAATATGGATTATTTTCTTATTTTTGTAATATGGATTATTTTGAGGAGGCAGTGCCTCCTTTGCATCCTCGGAGGAAACGCCCTGATCATTCCTCTTTAGATAACAAGCCATTCTGCAATTTTCTCCTGTACTCCAAAGCATTAAATTATTTTTCACAGTGACGTAGCGCACTAAATACCATGCAGCAGCTAAAAAGATTCCCCACACATTGACACCTCTTCCTCCATATACTTTGCTGTGGTAGAGATGCATTTATTACCATATTTCTCTCCACATTTTCAAAGACACCGCTTTGGAGCATCACCATGCAATTCGTGTTTCATTGTGATTCATCTCTCCACACACTTCCAATATTCTGCCAAAAACTTCATTCTGTCTGATATTTTTCTGGGACAGTGCATTTAAATGTAGCTATGTCCTGACCAATAATTTCTGGTTAAGACAATTAAAAGCTTAGTGTTTAGACATTTTGGGCTTGCCCAAAATATTTATTTATATTATTGCCCAAAATATGTATTTATATTATTTATCTAGCACTTGAGCTGTATGAAATCCTCAAGTTTAGGTAAAACCTGATGTTATCCAGCATTGTTTGATAATGATCTAAAGAGGAACTTGTGCTTCAATGGAAGGACGAACATCTGACCATCTGTACACAAAATTACATATTTGATTACTGACCTAAAAAAAATAAGATTCTTAAATATCTCTGTGCTTTAAAAGTGTTTAAATCATAAAAATTTTATGGTTATATCCTGGTTTAAAGGACATTTTTATCATTTTATGTGGTGTCATACATTTGAACCATAGTAGCCTACTGAATGAGTAACACATCAGGGCACCATGTCCAAAACATAGTAATATTGTGGAAGTTTTTGTAAGGGATTAGATGCTCGTGACAGGACTGTGTTTGTGTTGAGTGCATCAGTGTGGTGTGCAGCAGACGGAAGGTAAATTATTTTAGCCCACACTAGAAATCTGCAAAGGGAACATGAATATATTATGACGCCCTCTGAACCGTGTGATTCTGTCAAAACTGCAGTGTCGTTTATCATGTCCAACCAACATCCCACCATCCCTTTCTAGCTTTTCATCAAGTCTTGTTGCAAATGAAACCCCTTTTCACTGATCACGTTTAAAGTGGAGTTTCCCACACCTCACTCTCTGTCTTCATTCAGAGGTACAAAATGTGGTTTTATTTTATTGAGCCTCTTAAAGCCGTTGTGAGCCCACTTTGATCTCCTCCTTTAATATGAGTGTTTTATTGCATCTGTCAGCATCATCAAACTGGAGCACAATAAAGCCGTAGGCTTCATTCTTCCCTTCTCTCTCCGTTTATTTACCATTTGTTCTTTTTATCTTCTTTTTATTATTCCTTGTGGCAACTCTTTAAGCGCGTCAAGGGTTTGATCCCCTGACAACAAACTGAGTTTGACACAAACAAGGTCGGGCTTCCTCCCAACACGATGCCATTAAAGACATTGGTTACTATACAGTAATTGTGGTGTGGGGTTAAACTGATCCAGTTTTCACTTGATTCATTGACTGTGTGTGTAATTGGATGCCGTTGTGAGACATTATTTTAGAATTCATCAAACTCAATAGTGCTTAATGAAGACTAGGGCATTGGACTACACTTTAGGGAGTTTAATTAAAGTGGAGATGAATTTAGTGGGGTACCAGAGTAATTTCATATCTGCATCTCTGAGAAATAGAGGTGAAAAGAGTCGAGATTGGCAGGAAGAAGACGGGATGAGTGAGATGCCATTAAACAGCTGTTAAATGGATTACACACCAAAGCTTTCAACAATTTCATACACACACATATGCAGCCGAGCATGGAAGGGCAGAGACAGACACAAACACAATAATTAAGCAGTTCCTGGTTGAGTACTGGCTGGATGACAGAAGGGCTTTTTAATTCCACCTCGACAACACACTGAGTTCGTTCAGGTAGACATTCCCCGGAGACATGGGCTTAAACACACACTCACACATCCTACCTATGCAATTAAACGTAAATTGAATTGCAAAGTAATGGGTTATTCCATCTGTGTGGTGTAATATCGTTTGTCCTTGGTAAAGGTAGACAACCAGTAACTGCTATAGTTAAAGTGTTAGTTCACCCTCATGTTGTTTTATTTCATGAGTTCACACTTACAAATAATCAGATAGAGTAAAGTAGTATGCGTATTTGATGTGCTGTCCGAGGAGAGGGCTCTGAGCTCGGTATTTAGGCCTGAACCCAGAGTACTCCCCCTGTAATTTTGGCTGTGAGAGTAACCAGGCGAGTGTGAGGAGACGGGGTGGTGAAGGGTGGAAGGGTGGTAAGTTTGTCAAGGTCACAAAGGTGAGTGGGTAGACATGTTGATTACTGATTGCTGACTGCTGGTTGGAATGACATGATGATTGGATAGGTCATTTTAACATGTTTCTCCCGAACTTTGTTAATAAAACATCATTTAAAAGTATCATGGGTAAAAGTAATCAATGTGGCTCTAGTGGTCATCACAGTCATCCCACTAGCCACCTTGGTGGGTTGAATTTTTTTGTAGTCTTCTCAAAAGGCATCTTTTATAATCTCGTTGTGCATTATAACCAATCACATGCAATTCTGTTGAGCCTATGAATGCAATGTCTCATAAGACATAAGGAGTTTTGTTCAGAGCTCGCTCTCACTCACTGAAATCTGCACTTTCATCATAAACAACAAAGCAGAGATGTATGTGCAATCTAAATAGGTGATACATTCATCAGTGACGGTTTTTGTTCTATTTCAGCAGCAAAAATAGTTTCAAATAAAGATCACAGCAGAACCATAGCGCATCTGACTATAAAGTTGCATTGACATTTGATTTTTGATATTCACACATTTAAGTATCTTACTTCAATAGCAATTACAGTCATAAAACCAACTGTAAAGTGTTCGTCTATAGGTGTCAGGTATGATGCACATATTTTAGATTTTTTATATTTAATAAAATAAACTGTCAAATCACATGAAAATATGGATATGCATTTCACTAGGTTACTGTTTGGGCTCATAGACAAAATATGCTAGATTTAAATATGTCATAGAACACTGATGAGAATATTGCTTGAGAATCAAATTTTTTTTTTCGGACAAGCAACTGATAGCATTTCTCTATAGATTAAGAAGCTTTAGATACAAACTTATCAGAGCTAAATAGGTATATCTGATGGCCTGTCATGTTATACATTTCATGTAGACTTGATTTGGGTGTGTACAATGTTCATTAACATTTAGCCAACAACATATTTCCCAACAACAACATTTTGGCCAGTGAAAATGCTGAGTGGCTAGTAACTTTGGAAAACCATTAGCCACAGTGGCTGGTGTGCAAAAAAGTTAATGTCAAGCCCCCTTCAACATGCGTTAATGGGAATATCACAACACATGTATTTTGTGTTGATGCAAGACCAGACTTTGTTGCATGGTAAATTATTTTCAGTGCAAAACAATCTCACAGTGATTTTAAATCTCACTGACTAATTCGTACGATTCAAACCATAATAATTCATACTGCATTCAAATATGCATTTTCAGCCTTGCTTGGCATTTTGATACAGTTCCCACACGTGCACCTAAATAAATTTGGCAATTAATTTGTCTGTGATGCGTTACACTAAACTAACGAATGACGACAGACAGCATAGATTAGTCAGAGTACAGCATGTCACTTCTCAGACATTCTTACTCTGGTTCTGCATGTTCAATCTTCCTGAAGTGTCATAAACTACATTGACCATTACCATTGAGAAAGGTCCTGCTCCAGTCGTGTTTCTGATTGACTTTCTGGGTCATCAGCAACTCTGGACGTTTTCTCGTCAGACTTTGGCTCAAATTAGTAAGGCAAATTTGATGCCATGTCTGTTCATACACTGTATAACATGTTCAACACTTGACAAGATGGTGATAGGCGATAATGGTGATAGGCGATAATGCATGCACGCAGTGTACCAATCACAACTGACTGAGTCATCTGACTAATCACCGCAGATTAGTGTCACGCGAATAGAACGGGTTTGGAAAAATGAATTGTTGAGCGAATCCTTTGAGAGTTGTTGAGCAAATAAGGTAAAAATAAATGCATATTATAAAACAATTAAAGTGTTTTTTGACCTTGCATGCAAGTAAACCGGTTGTTGGGAACTCCTAAAACAAAAATAGGAACCTTTCAAATGCTATAATAGGGGCACTTTAATGATGTCTTAACTACCTTTCTGGGGCTTGAACATGGTAGTTGCACAGGCTGTCATTGGAAGTACAGAAAGCTCAGATTTCATTAAAAATATCTTAATTTGGGTTTTACAAAGATGAATGGAAGTCTTGCGGGTTTAGAAAGACATGAGGGTGTATAATTAATGACATAATTTTCATTTTTGGGTGAACTATCCATTTGAACAAGGGCTTTATTGATGTTGGCATAAAGGATGAACTGTGAATAAACAAACTAACAAACATGCATTTAAGCCATGTTACAGTATAAGTGAGAATGGCGCTAACAATATTAACTAGCTGTCAGAGGAAAGGACATGGATAGATGGGATATAGATGGTGGTCTGAGCTTCACACATTCCAACAGTTACTTATGCTATTTCATATAACAAAATCTGTGTGATGTCCTTTTTTTGCGCCTCATTCGGTTTCTTCCTGGCCTGTGAAATGTGTCTAGCCATGTTCATGGGTCTAAAGCATGAACTTAATGGAGCTGTTTATCACACACACATTTTCAAATCTGTCCCGTCAAAGCTCAGTCTTTAAAGGCATCATAATCGTAACTTTATTTCAATCAGTTCACTTTATTTTAATCAGCGTTTTACAAACACAATTTCATTCAGAATTACCATTTTCCACTTTATACTTTAACAGTACCTTTAAGTATATTACATAAAGAACCACTTTGAATTTGACATAAGTAACTAAATGTACAGGCTGCAGTAAGTTTGCCAGCTGTGTCCATCAATAAAAGCCTCTTTTGAGAGCTGCATTACATGACAGGTTTATAAAACAATCAGCTCTAAAATGTGCAATACAAACCATTATGGTCAGACTGAAGAAAAAAAAATCACTGACTTGTCAAAAACAAACATAACCTGCTTTTTTCTAATGTTAAAATACTTAATCTTAGCTAGTTATATATCCTACTTTCTCCTTAAAATGAAAACTCCCCCTTTCTTTCTTAATCTGTATGACTCTTTTTCTTCTTTGGAACACAAAAAAAGAAGATATTTTGATAAATGTTGAATAGACAGACATGACATATTGACTTATGGACAAAAAACACTGATATATCTTTTATGTTCCTCAAAAGAAAGTAAGTAACTATATCTTATGAAAAAAGTACACAGAGTTCTTATATTAGTGTGAACTGAATGTAATATTTTCCTGCCAGTTAATTGCATTCTCCTAGTTAAATAAAGGACAAATAAACAAATAAAATATTAAATGTTGGACACAGTTTATATATTAGGTGGCCTTAAAGGGTTAAGTCACCCAAAATGAAATTTATGTCATTAATGACTCACCCTAATGTCGTTCCAAACCCGTAAGACCTCCGTTCATCTTTACTAATATCAATTTACTAAATAATGTTTATTGATTCAAAATATATGTGAAAATGTATACGTGAAAAGTGAAACTTTATGTAACATTGTTACAAAGTGCACTTTTCAAAAGTGTACGTCGGTGTTATAACCTTAAATTATGTTTCATCAGTCATTATTACATATTCGCAGATGGATCTCTACCTGTCGCGATAATCAAAAATTCTCCTGATATTAATGTTACAATAAAATAAAGCATATTTTGTTACCTTTTAGAGCTTGGAAGGGTTCAGTTTGAGCAGATGTTTTATACTTCATCACAGTCCTCATCAGAGTTCACAGTACATTCAGCATTTGGCTCATATTTGAGATCTCAAACATATTCTCAAAACTATAATTTTTCAAAATCAACATTTTGATCGCTGACATCTTTTTCACCAAATCCACCATCAAGTGACATTGACACTAATATCTGATTGTGTTCAGTACACAGCTCTGCAGTGAATCACTGAGCCTTTTCAAGTTTTGCTGATTCACTTCCTATTCTTTTGTTTTCTGCTTGTGGTAACAATGAGTAAAACGGTGAATTGCACTTATTTAGTCATCAAAGATTCAATTATTATTGTGCAGAAAAATATATACTTACACTGTTATAATATATAATTGTTATACCCTATATCATTTTTACAAAAAAAAATTCTTGTTATAACTGAGGAATACTAAGAATGTTGAAGTCTAACTTTACAAAATGAATGAGGAGGAGGGTAGTGAATAACGTCCCGGGTCACTAAAGACCCGAGGTATGTGTTTAAGGCTTAAGTATCACATAGTCATGAAAGTTGACTCTCTTTAAATACAGTTAAGTGGTCTTTTATTTAATCAATATTATATTAGCTACATGTATTTTTTGTTTTAAAAATATAGATATAAGATTTGAAGTACACTACAAGTGCACAATTAAACACACTTCTTTTACACAGAAATCCTTTAATGCTTCAATCTGGATGGTCATCCATTATTCTATTCATCTGTTTGACATCAAAATATTGTAGGAGATCTTTTGCAAATACGATTCAATAAATGTTCTTTACCAACAGGGGACGAACATGTTTCAATGGCACAACAGAACTTTTTATTTCAAAGGATCAAGGAAAAATAGTTTTTTATCTGTATGCTCCTTGTACATGTTTTTGTCGTGATGTTTTGGAATTACCAGGGGTTTTTGTCGTGAGGTTTTGAAGATTGCTCATTCATTCACCGGGACTGTGTGTAAATAATCAACCCCGAGGTAATTATCTCATCCATGATGCTGTGGTCAATAAAAGAAGATGCCGAAGGCTTAATTAACACTCGCAAACACACACTATATTTGCACTTGTTATCAAAGCCGAAGGTAAAAAGAACAGCTAAGTCTTTTGGCATAGAAAACTTTGATACTTAACTTTGTGTTTCACAAAATCAACTTTCAAATGGTCTTTTTCACTTACCTCCTACACAATCTCCTCGTTTTCTCTTTCTTCTTCTCTTTGATGAGGCTCTTGAGCAATCAGAGTTCTTGCTCTGTGTCTGCACATGTAAGACACTGTACTGAAGTGACCTGAGAGTTTCAACTGCGCTTATGAAATCACTCCAGTTTACTTCTCTATCTGTCTCCATCTGAATGCCACTTACCTCCTGCAAGATAAGAGCCACATGAAGAACTATCGGAAAACATTTCCCCTTTTTCATCTTTCCTCCCTCGTTCCACACTTTCTTCTTCATTCACCCTCCTTTCTTCAAAGACTATCTAAGCTTGAAGCAAAAACATCACACTTTGACAGAAAGACACAAGTATGTGTGTATCACAATGACTACAGTAAGTATCTCAAGCTCTCTAGACTTATTCAAGAAACCACCCTGGAGAGTCTGTATGTATTTTTGATAAAGCGTTCTTGTTGGAGACATCATCTGCTTGTTTGTTTGAGCAGACTCCAGAGGCGAAGGAATTTCCTTCGTCTGTCTGAAAGTTCTCTCACATTCATACGCCCTATCCCACCCCCCTAAGGTGTTCAGAAAATTATGATAACTGTCGCTGTTTATTTAATGCTTCAAATTACTGAGATGTCTTCCTCAGAGCATCTGCCACTGCACTAAGTACAACAGATCTCTGAGGCTGGATGAAGCTTTACAGAAAACACAAAGCCTGCGGAAAGATTTATACTTTAATTCATTATTTACAGTTTATGCCTTGCCTAACAGAAGTATAACATTGCTGGTCAATCTTTTTCCACTGTTATAGTGGATTCTGAGCAGACTTAAAGAGATGAAAATTTATGAGTTACTCATGTTTTTAAACCAGCATGATGTTTTTTTCAGTGAAACACAAAATAGGAACTTCTGAAGAATCAGTTACACTGATCTTTTCCACACCATAGCCAAACAAGAACTCAAACAAATGATCAGTGAATAATGACTTTAGTTACTGTATTGCCCTTACACAAAGCAATCATACCACTTCAGAAGATCTATGCAAGGCCAAAAGTCCATGACCAAACAAACATTCTTGTTCACATTGGCAGGAGTGGCCAATGAAGAAACAGGATATACAATGATTATACATAGATTCAAGAATAAAATGGTCAGAATTATTCAATTAAATACATTTACCAGAATTAGACCATGGAAAATGTGGTATTTGTAAGATTTTGTAATGTTTTTGAAAGAAATCTCTCACCAAGGCTGCATTTATTTGATCAAAAATACAAGGAATATTGTTACAGTATTAAAACTGCTTTTTAAAATGTATTGTATTCATGATGGCAAAGCTGAATTTTCAGCATCATTACTCCAGTTTTCAGTGTCACATGATCCTTCAGAAATTATTCTGATTGGCTGATTTGCTGCTCAAGAAACGGCTCGGGTTATGTATATAACCCTTGTTCCTGAGAAAGGGAACGAGCACTGCGCCGAACGACGATTTGGGGATGCTCCCTAAGCATCAGCGAATCTGAAGTCTGAATGAACACTAGTCCAATCCGATTGGTCGTGCGTGATGACGTCATCGTGACGGCATACCCGAAGTATAAAAGGGGAGCCGGCGCAGAATGGCGGCAGCTATTGCTCTGAAGCATGCGCCCAGGCGTGCCGAGGTGTGGCGACGCTGACGCAGTGCTCGCTCCTTTCAGGGAACAAGGGTTATATACATAACCCGAGCCGCTCCTTCGAGGAATCTCCCACCGCGCCGAACGACGATTTGGGGAACAAGTACCCACTAGGCCACACCGAGGTAGCGCCTGCCCTAGTGTGAAGCCGAGACCGGGCACAACTAGGACTGGAGGACCCTAGCGCCAGGCGTCGTAGGGAGATGCAGGCTATAAAACCTGATGAAGGTGTGTGGGTAGCCCACCCAGCCGCCTCGCAGATATCCTGCAAGGGGACCCCAGAAAGGAGGGCCACCAAGAGGCCATGCCTCTGGTGGAATGTGCCCTCACGGCCATAGGTGAAGGCAAACTGCGCACCTGATAGGCCATGGTTATCGCCTGACAATCCAGTTACTGATTGTCTGAGTAGACGCAGGCAACCCTTTCTTGGGTGAGCAAACACACCAACAGTTGTTGAGATCTCTCCACTGTGCCGACTTCGCCAAATACACTCTAAGCGCCCTAACCGGGCAGAGCAGGTGAAGTCTCCCTTCTTCCGCCCACGTGAGGCGGAGGATGAAATGCCTGCAGAACCAAAGACCTGACCACCCTTGATGGGACCTTAGGCACGTAGCCTGGTCTAGGGTGTAAGATGGCTTTACTCCACCCGGTGGCAAACTCCAGGCAAGTCGGCGTTACCGCCAAGGCCTGGAGATCACCCACTCTCCTCAGAGAGGTAATGGAGGAGAAAAGCCACCTTAAGGGTCAGGTTCTTTGGTTCAGCCGACTCAATGGCTCGAAGGGGCCTCAGCCAGCCCTCCGAGAACCACTGCCAGATCCCATGTTGGAACTCTGGATTGAGCCACAGGCCTCATCCTCCGAACCCCACTGAGGAACTGTACAACCAGCCGGTGCCTACCCAAAGGCCCATCACCCGTAGGAGTGTGGAAAGCCGTAATGGCAGCCACGTACACCTTGAGTGTGGACGGGCTAGACCCGCAGAGAAGCGATCTTGGAGGAACTCCAGCACTGAAGCCACCGGGCAGTTAACTGGGTCCACCTCACGCTCCCTGCACCAAGTGGAAAATATATTCCACTTGAGGCTGTACAGTCTCCTTGTAGACGGAGCCCTGGAACTGGGTAACGTCTCTACCACCTCTGCCGACAGGCCAGCCTCTAGGTACCAGACCCAAAGGTTCCAAATCTCGGGCCGGGGGTGAAATATTGCGCCCGCCGCCCGAGACAGGAGATCCTCCTCAGAGGAATCTGCCACGGATGACCTGCCAGCAGAGCTATGATATCCGAGAACCATACTCGAGTCGGCCAACAGGGTGCTACCAGAAGTAGGCTGACCCCTTGTCGACGGACCCTCTCCAGGACTCCCGGGAGCAGAGCAATCAGGGGAAATGCGTACAGACGCAGCCTCGGCCACGTCCTGAACCATGGCATCCAACCAGCGGGGCTGGATGCGTGGGAGAACCACAGTGGACAGTGGGACGTCTCTCGAGACGCAAAATAGGTCCACTTCCACTGGGCCGAACCTCTTGCCCATGGCCTCCACCACCTCTGGGTGGAGTCGCCACTCCCCGGGCCTCAGCCCCTGCCTCAACAGGATGTCTGCTCCCTGATTTTGGATCCCCGGGACATACATTGCCCTAATGGACAACAGTTTCCCTTGGGACCACAGGAGGATTAGATGCGCCAGTCTGCACAGAGGGCGCGACCTGAACCCTCCCTGATGATTGAGGTACGCTACGACAGCCGTATTGTCTGTCCGCACCAGGACATGTTGGCCGCGGAGGTCCGGGAAAAAGCTCCTGAGAGCTTTGTAGACCGCCAGCATCTCCAGGCAATTTATATGCCAGGAGGAATGACGGCCCCCCCCCTCACAAAGCGGCCGTCCATGACCGCGCCCCAACCAGTGAGGGAGGCGTCTGTTGAAAAAGATCTCCGGCAACAGGACGCTCTCAACACTGGCCCCTGGGACAGAAACCAAGGTTCCTTCCATATGACTAGGGAACGAAGGCCACTGCGCGTTACCCTGATCATACAGAATGGATTTCCCCTCAAGGAAAGTCACCTGGTTTACTTCTGTATCAGGACATGGTGGCCGCGGAGGTCTGGGAAAAAGCCCCTCAGAGCTTTGTAGACCGCCAGCATTTCCAGGCAGTAAATGTGCCAGGAGAAATGCCGGGTCTCCCACAGACCTCTCGTAGCGGCCGCCATGACCACGCCCCAGCCAGTGAGGGAGGCATCCGTTGAAACGGTCTTCCGGCAACGTGATGCTCCCAACACTGGCCCCTGGGACAGAAACCAAGGTTTCTTCCATATGACTAGGGAACGAAGGCATCTGCGCTACCCTGATCATACAGAACGGTTTTCCTCGAGGAAAACCCCTGATTTCCAGCCACCACTGTAAGGGTCTCGTGCAACAGGCCAAAAGATATTCTGTTGGGCGCAGCCGCAATGAGACCCAGCAGTCCTTAAAACTGCTTCACAGTGATGCTGTGGCCTAGCTTCATTTTAGAGACCCCTGCCCGTATGGACTCGTCGTCACGTGCGGGAGACAATTGTGCCCACAACGTAGAGAATCCCATACAACTCCCAGGAACACAGTTCTCTGGGAAGGCGTCAACACGCTACTGCGTGTAGAGTCTCAACCCCAAGCAGTGAGAGCACCCAAGGACGACACCTCAATGCCGAACTGCTGCTACCACTTACTTTGCGAGGAAGGGCTAGGCCGTATAGAAGAACCTGATATTGGCACGCTTTGCCCCCAAAGCGAACCTCAGGAACTTCCTGTGACACAGAAGGATGGATACAGGGAAGCATGCGTCCTCTTTAGACCCGTCGTGACAGACCAGTCCTCAGACTGGATCTGAATCACAACGGAGGAACTGTAAGCATCTTGAATCTGAATCTCCTCAGAGAACGATTCAAGTACCTCAGATCTAAAGTTGGACGCAACTTCGCCATCCTTCTTAGGAACTATGAAGTGCCGGCTGTAAAACCCGGACTCCTGTCTGGCGGAGGAGCACATTCTGTGGCCTCCTTACCAACGGGAGTGAACTTCCTGTTCCATTACCCGAACCTGCAGATATATCCGGAGGCATAACCCTGCGCCAAGATAATCTGCTAAGGAACCAGCCTCTCGAGGCCGGCCTCGGGTGTCAACGAGCCTCCTCCCGACCCCTGAAGCGGCTAACCGGCAGGGCGAAATCGAGGAAGATTTTCGGTGTGCGTACGCGTTCGCTGGACTGCCGCAAGTCTTGCTAGAGGTGGCTGGTGCAGCACGCGTGCGCGGGGAAACGATGTGGCCCGAAGCATACTAGATGGCGGGAGCACAGCATCGATTCCCGAAAACTCCACAGGGGAGGCGACCTCGATCGCTCCGACCCGGGAGAGCGTCGGGTGTTACGAGCCTCGTCCCCAACCCCCTGAAGCGGCTGACCGGCAGGGAGTAGTTGGGAACGAGCCTCTGTGTGCGGACGCGCGAGCTGCCCAGCCGCAGGTCTTTTCAGAGGCGGCTGGAGCAGCGTGCGTTCGCGGGAAATCGATGTGGCCCGAGCGTCATAGACAGGGGATAACCACATCGATTTCCAGAGCGCCGCGGAAGAAGCAACCTCAGTTGCCCCTTCGCGGAGCCTCATCTAAGGGAGCAGCTCTACAGGGCCGCACGCTAGGGCGGACACTGGGAATAGCAATTGCCTGAAACTGATGTGTCCCGCAGGCCACAAGGCGGCGAGAACGACATCAACTTCAGGAGGGCTCCACCTAGATGAATATCCAGACAAGTCACCTGGTCTGAATGATAGGCTGAATAAAAATACATCTAACTCCTCAAAGTCAGATAATATTTTAATTTAATTCCTTGGAATTAAATACAGCCACAATAAGGTGAAACATGGTCTGAATGATAGGCTGAATATCTAACTCCTCAAAGTCAGATCATATTTTATTTAATTCCTCAGAATTAAATGTAGCCATAATCCTCAGACGACACTGTTTTATTGTATTTATACGGACTCATAAACCACACGTTGCCTCAGCAACGTGGTTCAACTCATAGTACAATTGGCTTTCATCGCCGAGAAAAAGCCAACAGTATCACGGTGAAACATGGTCTGAATGACAGGCTGAATATCTAACTCCTTAGAGTCGAATAATATTTCATTTAAATCCTCAGACTTAAATGCAGCCCTAATCATCAGGCAATACTGTTTTATCGTCAACCAGTATTCCATGCACACCGATCGCGTGTGTTCACCTTAATAGCAGACCCATACCTGCACGCTGCCTCGGCAATCGTGAGATTGAGTCTTGCATATAAGAAGTGGCGAGCTCGTTATAACCCGACTGTCCCGATGCTGAGCATGTCTAATTCCCAGAATCAGACCGTTCAAGCATCGGGTCCTCCGCCCCGGGGAAGAAGCCGCATCGCGAGCTTCCACACGGGAAGGAGAACATCTGAACTGACAGACAAAGACTGGGAAGATGCCTCAGCAGTCCCAAGTCTCGCTGACATGTCCATCCGTTAGCCCCATGACCGGTCTCGCCGCACCGCCTCGGCAAATGCGGGACCGATCCACGGGCTCACGAGGCTGGCCGGCCTCATCGAACACGGCCAGCCGAGAGCGGAGCAGCCTGAGTGTCAGCTCTCACACGCTCACAAGCGGCTCCTCGAGCCGCCCGAGCATGCTGAACACCCAGGCATTGCACACAAAGCAGGTGTGCATCCGAGCCCAAAATGTAGCGGGACACGGATGCACACACTGCTTAAACTCTCTGCTTTCTCGCCTACTTCTTTCACACACTTGCACAACTGGACAAACAACAGTAAATAGACAGACAATCACAGAGAGCGCTATGCTGAAGAGCAATAACTGCCGCCATTACGCGCGGCTCCTTTATACTTCCGGGTATGCCGTCCACGATGGCGTCATCACGCACGACCAATCGGATTGGACTAGTGTTCATTCAGACTTCAGATTCGCTGATGCTTAGGAGCATCCCCAAATCGTCGTTCGGCGCAGTGGGAGTTCCTCGAAAGGGAACATTTCTTGTTATTACCAATGTTTAAAACAGTTGTGTTTTTTTGCTGAAACGGTAATTCATGTTTTTTCTTCCGGATTGTTTGACGAATAAAAATGACAAAAGAACAGCATAAATTTGAATGGAAATATTTTTTTTATCATTATAAATGTCCTTACTGTCACTTTTGATCAGTTTAATGTGTCCTTGCTAATCATCAATAAATATAAATTTTGTTGACATTAAAAAACCTGTGGTAAATATTAAAAATGACCTATTTAAAATATACAAATCTTAAGGCATGTTGAATTGTCCTTTTTTTAATTATTTTTGAAGCTGCTGGTCCCTATTCACTTTTTTTTGCATGGCAATAGAATACATGAAGGTAACGTAAAAGTAAATCATAATGACAGAAATTTCAATTTTGGATGAACTATATGTTTAAATCTGTGATCATCTTTGAAGCAATTGTGTGCCGGAAGGCTGGAAGGAGTTTTAAAATAACTCTCACGGTCTGAGTAGCCTTCGAGCGTGCTGACAGCTGAAATAAAGATGAAGCCACTTCAGCTCATTTCTGCTGCGAGAGGCAAATTTGATTCAGCTCGTGGTCACATTTCACTTCCTCCCTGACACCTATTCTGACGTGCTCCCCTCACACTCTCGTCTCAATGCCGAGCGGCACTGTGGACCATCGGGCAACTCCAGACACCCACATCATATGAGGTCAGCTCTGCGCAGAGTTCATTTTAAATATTAAAGTATTATTAAAGTTTAAATGTAATGCAGAGCGGGACCCATCAGTGTCACACTGTGTGCTGCGAGTTCACGGACGGGAAAAGCTTTTGAAAGAGAGGCTTTTCCGACTTTGATCCGCAAGGGATATGAATGTAGAAGCTCCTCTATCTCCAAGTGGTCTAAAAGAGAGACAAGAGAGCGGGTAGTTAGTGTGTGTGAGTGTAGTGTGTGTGTTATGAGAGCTACTGAATAAATGTGTATCTGAGCCTATAATTTCCCTTGAGAAACAAAAAAGCGAAGTGGGCGATCTGTCCTACTTTATGGTTTCACACAGTCCAGCATCACATAAAGCTTGCAAAAATACTTATTTTTACTAGGTGACTAGTCAGCGAGTCCTTAACTTATGTAAATTACACTCGGTGTGTCGCACTAGATGTCTTGTAAATCAATTTTATGAATGCAAAGCAATGTGTTTATATAGCAGAACAGAAGAAGACTTATTGTCCAACAGCACAAGAACGACGTTATATTTTTAATGAATAATCTAAATCCAAAGCATTCAAAAAAGGTTTTAAATATGTATATTTTTGTTACACAAAGCATCGCTTCGCTTCAGAAGACCTTTATACCTTCAGAAGCCGTGTGGATATCTTTTATGATGGACTGATGCAATTTTTTGGGCTTTAAAATCAAATCCTCTATTCACTGCCGTTATAGAGCTTGGAAGAGCAGGACATTATTTAATATATCTCAGATTGCATTTGTCTTAAAGAAGAATAGTCATATATGGCTTGAGGGTGAGTAATTTTTGGATGAACTATCCCTTTAATCTTTACAGCTGTAGTAGTGAAAACATAGTAAAGGTTTTCGGGAGATTTCCACATGCAATACTTATTTCATATGCAAATACGTTAGCCAATCATTACATTGAAGTCTCACAGCAGACACGCCCCTTCCAACAGAACGTTCCAATCAGAGGGCTAAAATCAGGGTAGAAAATGTAGTTTTTCTTTTGGTTTTGGGATTTGCTTCCACACCCTGCCACACTAAGTTATGGTTGGTAATGATAGATACACGACTCCATCGTAGCCCTGGTGTTTCTTCCTGAAGATTTGTGGTACACACAGGCCCGTCACCCCACATCCATGCTGAGGTAATGACTGTCTTGGTAAGAACACTTGTTGCACTCGATCCGCTGCATTCCAGGTAATGGCATTTGAGCAAGGCCACTCTGTCTCTGTGTCCACCTCGGCCAGACCCACTGATGGGATCATAGATATCAGAGATGCCCAATGAGGCTCCCATCAATCAGACTGGTACTGTCTCAGCACCTAAAACACCTGTCCCAAAGCAGTGATCCTTTTTAACTAAGCAATAAATCAGGCTATAAAAACAGTAAACCTGCTTTTTTGGAAGATAAGGATAATGAATCTACACGTCACAGTCAGTTAGGGAGCTCTTGGGCCCTATAAATAGGCGATAAATTGAGAGTGTATCTATTTACTGTCCGATATGTAGAGCAGAGAGAGACAGAAGGGCCAGTGACCTCTATCTAGTTTTCAAAAAGTGCTTATATAAGAAGAGGCAGCAGGTTGCCATGAAAGTGTTTGTGGGGTCACATTATATGAGAATGTTTATTGTTTGATCCGACTTTATTTGCTTGATTCTCAAATGATTTTTGTCCATTGAATGCTTTTTTCAGGGGTCCAAAAAACGTTGACTTTCACTGTACGGGCATTCAAAATACCATCTTTTATTATTCTTAAATTGGAAGTTTAATAGTAAAATGTACCAGGTATGAGTCTAAAAGGGGGAATTTCACTAGGAATGAATTGCAGCTGCTGAATTTGGCATTTATTTGCATGTGCTGTGGCTTCTCTTAGTGCCCAATTCACTAAAGGAATTATGCAAATCAGTTAACACAGCAAATCTGTGCTGAACACAATTTGCATGACAAAATTCCCCATCTTGCTGGCTGGTTCTGTGCGCTCAGTTTTGGAAGATGCAGCAGACTACATTGATCTGGATAAACTTTACTGGGACCACCACTGTGATCCAGACACCTGAATCGGATCTTTAAAGTGGCATGAGCTGTAGTGTGCTTGTCTACACTGTGCATCTGGGTATACTGTATCCAATGCTATTTTAAAGCATTTTATGGCCAGGTTAAACTGAATTGCAAGTGGTTGTTGAACAAGATTCAGGTTTTGAGCTGGAATACGTGCAGTATGTGCTACAACGAATGTGCTTAGGAAGGTCAAACAAATGAGTTTTGGAGTGTCTCTTTGACATAGCGACAACAGTGTCTTCTCTAATGCAGTTCAACCAGGCCTTGCATCCTTTTTTAGCGTGTTCTGTGGGCAGGGATTATTTAAATAAGTAACATCGTGATCTGGGGGAGACAAAAAACGCCTTGTAGTCCAAAGAAACCATTCATTGTAGCTCTAGGAAAGTAAATTCTACTAAATAAAAAATCTCCCTTTGGAGTGGACTTTGAGCTTTGTAAACTTGAAGATCTTTCTCAAACAGCAACATTACTGAAGTAAAAAAAAGTGAAAAAGCGTAATAGGAGCCCTTTAAGTATAACCGCGGTAAGTTAGTGAGACCAATCTCATGTTAAACCATGTCAAGTTTTTTGGACTATATGAAATTTAGTACCTTGCCATATATACTTTCATTATAAAATTCTAACCCTAACCCTAAATAAATAAATGTGTGTTTTGCATTGGTACCCACACTGTAGTTATATGGGCAGTGGGCTGAAGAGGTTTCTTACACTTTTAATCAAACCATGTGAAAGGGTAGTTCACTATCTTAAGAACTAAAGGATTAGACAAAGTAAATAAAACATAAGTGCAATACAATCCAGAAGATTGGGTTTAATGGTATAGTGGTGAATTAATTTTATTAGAACACCATGGATTCCCTTTGTATCTCACCATTAACTGTGTAATGAGGCAACATATGATGAAAACAAAATGTCTAAACAGCATAGTTTTAACAGTTATAATGAATAATGATCATGGGAAATTCTGAATTTTATGTTAATTATTCAGTGGAGTAAACACCTTGCTCGTATGCCTGCTACAGACTGTGTTACAGACTGTAATTTCTGCAATCCTTAAAGAGCATTACAAATCACAACATGGATCTATTAAACTTGGGTATGTATGTATGTAGACTGTACGATGATGACACCTAATCTTTTTTTTTCGACGCAAGTTGGTATAGAAGAATAAAACGTCATCAGCATGCACTACTGGTAAACAAATGGAGCAAGATGAATCACACTTTGGCAATTGTGGTTTTTATGTAGGCTGAAACACACACAGTCATGGCTAGGGAAAAGAGGCCAACTTGACATGCCAATTTTGCAAACGGAGCTTTAGGTAAGTAGTTTTAAGCTTTAGCGTCATTTGATTTCATGTTGCATTTTTATTGGCTAGTCAGTAGACATAAGTTGCAAACACACTGCGAGATGATCATGCTAAATTTTTGACACTATCACTGGCTATCTTTGGTTGCAAGACCGTGACAACGGACATCTTTGAGCCTCTCTCGCTGTATGATGTAGGACCACCACAGAAACCGGCAAATGGTGACCAGAGGCTACCATGCAAAATAAAAGTTTTCACATACAACATTTGCTATATTCTAAGTCTCTTGAAGTTGAAGCTATATGATAGCTAATTATTCTATATGAAGCCATATGATAGCTTATTATTCTTGCAAAGTCCCCCACACACTGCGATCACTTGTGAGACATGCAAGATCTAATGGCACTTGACATTATTGACATTGCATCACACTGTTCAGAACAGTTTGAGGATGGCTTGACTCATGAGAACACATTCAAACTTTGAGGTGCATCATGACAGATTTCCGGCTGTCCGGAGGTCTTGTGTAAAAAAACAAATGTCAAATGCATTCAGAATCATGACTAAAAGAAAACAGTTTCATGCAACCTACTTTAAATTAAATGTGGGTTCACTTGCAATAATGATAAACAAGATTTGTGCTGACCACAGTGTATTTTGTACAGTAAATTGGCTTAGTAAATATAATAATAATGTATTTCAACATTGGAGTTTGTGGACATGTTGTTCACGTTTTGAACAATAAGCAGTTTTGGTATTGTGTTGAGTTAATGTTCAATGTGAAATATGGGTACTGAATAAAAATCAATGTAAACAACTGCATTAGAGTTGCATAAAGGAGATGTACTGAATATCAATCGAGCACAAAAACACATGAGTCACAATAGAGTACAAAACTAATCAGCCTCTAAAAATGTCCATAAATGTGAAGACTGCACAAGCAGTTATATCTACAAAGTACAATCCAAATACAGGTTAAAAGGTAACTCTCAAGAAAACATCTCGCAACCGCCCAAAATGAAAGTCTTGGTAGTCTAAGCATAACTAAAAAAATCCCAGGAAAACAGATTTCACTGCCTTTCCCAATTTCCCATAGTAGGTTATCTTGTGTCTTATCAGGCAGAATTCACAATGTATCACAATTGATAAAGAAAGGCTGTAGTGTGCTGAACATATTCCAGAAATATGTTGCTAATCTAGATCCCTCTAAGACTTCCCTTGAGCAGCAAACTCTAAAAAGAAAAAAGAAAAAAAAAAAAAAAAACTTGAAAAGCTTATATTACGAGAAGAACATCCCCAAGCTGTGACTTACATATTATAACAACTGACTTTGACATTTTAGTTTCTTCAGTAGATGTTCTAAAAATAACCTTCTCTAAAGATTTCCAAATAAAAGCATTTACATGTTTATTGTTGTAGACCCTATTCTTTGGCAACATCATAATTTTTGCTGTAATGCCAATTCAAATGAAATTCACAGTGTGTGTGTGTGTGTGAGTGTGCGTCCTGGTAATCCCTACGGTATGGGGACAAAATGTCCCCACAAAGATGGCAATATCTAAAATCCTTGTCCTTGTGGGGACATTTTTTGTTCCCCATGAGGTAAACAGGTCATAAATCACACTAACTGATGTTTTTTGAAAAAGTAAAAATGCAGCATGTGTCCTGTGATGGGTAGGTTTAGGGGCAGGGGCAGTGTAGGGGGATAGAAAATACGGTTTGTACAGTACACTCTCAGAAAAAAAGGTACAGTGCTGTCACTGGGGCGGTACCCTAAGGTACAAAAGTGAAAAGGTACATCTTTGTACCTTACTCACCCCTAAATGGTACATATTAGTACTGTAAAAGGTACATATCAGTACTTTAAGAGTGCATATTAATACCTTAAAGGTACATATAAGTACCTTTACGGTTTTGTACCTGGGTACCGCCCCAGTGACAGCACTGTACCTTTTTTTCTGACAGTGTATAAAATCCATTACACCTATGTCCCCATAAAACATGAAAACCCAACATGTGTGTGTGCGCGTGTGTGTGTGGAGAAAGAGAGAAAAAAAACAGAGTATGTTCATGAAGAGAAGAGTTCAGGAGTATGCCACTTTACCCAGCATGATGCTTTGATATTTAAGTTTTCTCACTGGATGGAGAATCTGACATGCGTCTGCTATGACAGATGCTGAAAAACATGGAAGGACCCTGACAGACATACAGACAGAGAGATGGACAGATGAGGGGTCTGAAAGACAAAATGATAGATAGACAGGCTGAAGACAACACTGTACCTGTTTGGCAAACATAGACAACACATCCCAGACAGTTCACAGCTCTGCCTACTTATACCATGAGTGTATTCACTGTGTGTGTTGGAACTCTGTCACCTTATTTCACTCCAGATGGAATATTCATGCCTTCTGGTTCTCACTTCCTTTGCACACACACACACACACACACACACACACACACACACACACACACACACACACACACACACACACACACACACACACACACACACACACACACACACACACACACACACACACACACACACACACACACACACACACACACACACACACACACACACACACATGTTGTGTTTCCATGTTTTATGGGGACATTCCATAGGCGTAATGCATTTTATACTGTACAAACCGTATTTTCTATCCCCTACACTGCCCCTGCCCCTAAACCTACCCATCACAGGAGACATGCTGCATTTTTACTTTTTCAAAAACATCACTTAGTGTGATTTATAAGATGTTTTCCTCATGGGGACCAAAAAAGTCCCCACAAGGACAAAAATTTGGATATTGCCATCTTTGTGGGGACATTTTGTCCCCATACCGTAGGATTACCAGTCCACACACACACACACACACACACACACACACACACACACACACACACACACACACACACACACACACACACACACACACACACACACACACACACACACACACACACACACACACACACACACACACACACACATAGATTTGTCAGACCCTTGTCTTTATATATATCACCACTATTTCTGCTTGTGCTTATAACCAAGACAGGTACTGCACAATGTGCAAAATTATTTCTTGATAAGAGAGTCAGGAAATGTACCAGTAATAAATGTCCCATTTGCATACAGTATATGCTCAGCTGCAGTTGTAGAATAGGGTTTCCCAAATTGGGATTCATGAGGGAACTATGGAAAATGGTTTCTGCCACAGAATAAGAAAATAAAAAAGGTAATTACGACTTTTTATCTCACAATTGTGACTTTTTTCCCCTCACAATTTGAGATATAAAACAAAATTAATCCTTCGTTTATTCCCTGGCAGAAACAAGTTTCCATGAGGGAACTGCAGAGGGTTTGTGAGTTGATGAAAAGCTAGTAGTTAAAGGGGACCTATTATGGCCCTTTTCACCAGATGTAATATAAGTCTCTGGTGTCCCCAGAATGAGTCAGCTCAAAATTTCAGCTCAAAATACCCCACATATAATTTATTATAGCTTGTTCAATTTGCCTCTATTTGGGTGTGAGCAAAAACACACTGTTTTCATGTGGGTCTCTTTAAATGCAAATGAGCTGCTGCTCCCCACCCTCTTTCCTGAAGAGGGCCTGTCCTTTACAGCTCGTGTCGATCTACTGCGGCAATTTCAAATCAGGAGAAGCAATATGACTGACAATGTAAATACAGCTGGATAAATAGGTGTTCACTGTTCAGCCCTATATATATATATATATATATATATATATATATATATATATATGAGTCGGACACTAATGGACAGCCCAGGCAGCAACAGTGTCAGCCCACATCTGGTACACAAGGATTCCACACGTACCAGATGAGGGCTGGATCTGGGCTGACACTATGTTGCTGTCTGGGAAGGAGAGACACTGGCAGAACCAACAACTCTAGAACGATAGTTGTGTACCAACACTATGAAGCTCTGGTGAGTCTGTCTGGAAACCGACATCCCTCCTGCTATGTGTTGCTGTACTGGTCTGTGCAAAAAACATTAATTTCTTAGGGCCCTATTTTAACGATCTAAGTGCATGGTCTAAAGCGCATGGCACACGTGCTCTTTGGGCATGGCCAAATCCACTTTTGCAAGTTTAACAACAGGAAAAATGGTCGCCATGTCTGGTGCGACTAAAAGGGTTTAATAAGTAATGGCTGTCTTTTGGGCGTAACACGCAATAAACAGAGTGTCATCTCACATTCCCTTTAAAAGCCAGGTGTACTCGCACCATGGCGAATTTACTTTTTACATGATGGAATATAGACAGTTTAAATACATGTGTATATTGGCACGATTGCTCAAATAATTTGCTAATGTCATTCATCATTACTGCAGATAGGTAACTCTGATACATGCAATGACTATACATTATGACATGATGATGTTTGTGTGCTGCTTCGCGTCCCTGTGTGTGTAATAAGCAGAGTGTATACATGTTGTGCACCCGCCTATATGCGCATATTACTAACGCGCTCTTTGAATAACAACTTTAGACCAGGTTTCAGTTGGTCAGTCTATTCCAGGTGCCTCAAAATAGCAACGTGCAAGTGCAAACAATGCGCCAGAACACATTTTCAGACCAGCACACCTATAGGCACACAAATGGGTGCAAATGCACTTGCTAATTAAACAGTGTGGTGCAGGATGTGAAAATGATAACTGCATTAGGCTGTTTGATAGTGAGTCTCTTATCTATACATAAAACGTACATTATTTATACTGTATTTAAAAAGAAAATCATCTTACTGCATAGTTAATAATAAACATGCAGGTATGAATTTATATACGCAATAAGCGTTTTGGGGTTTAAATGTAAATTATAACATAACTATCGTCTCTGTGAATTTAATCAAAGACACAACTTTAGCCGCAGATATTGCTAAAAAGCATATTTCTAAAGATGATTTTCAGTCATACAAAATATCAAGTGTGATACACGTCTTTGTGAAGCTGGATCACGAACAGTTGATACTGCTCCATCCTTGAGTATGAGAAACAACGTTTTAGCTAAACCTGCTTTGTATTGACCCTTATCTTAGGTAACTGAAATAAAATAAATCCACTGTGTCTTTAGTGGCTCAGTTGCCAACAAATGAAGAGTCTTATGCTCACTCTTATATCAAAAGCACAAAACCTGGCTTTCTTAGAATGAAACTGAGACATTTATCTTATCAATACATCTGATCCAGCGCATAGAAAATGGCAGACTGTGTACAGCTCATTGAGGGCGGGGTCTATGCTAAGAGGCAGAGTCTGTCAGCAGTCGTGGGCGGTGCCTATAGGCACTTTGTGACTTCACAAATGGTAGCATCTGCAAACGGCTTGTTCTGAGACGCTGATTAAAAAAGAGGAGTGGGTGGATTTTTACCATTGGGTGGTTGTGTACACACACTGCTGACACACATTTATGTTCATAATAGGTCCCTATATATATATAAACAAATAAAAATAATCAAACTTACTAAAAAAGGATTAGATGTTTTATCTGTATACTTGCATGTCACGTGACCATTAACCATGAAAGAGAAAGTGAATATGTAAATGTATGGTAAATTATTTAAATGTTTGCTTAAAATCTCAAGGGTACTTTAAGTAAATATTTATGTCTAAAGGGTTTGGATGAGAAAAAAGATTGAGAATCCCTGCTGTTGAAGAAGAACCAGCTTCCCATGCTTTAGGTGCTGAAAGTGTTTGGGGAACTCTATGTATAGAATGTGCTTTCTACCTAGCAGATATCACTGGAAAACATGTCTTAAGGAATAATACCTGTCTTAGCAACAGCCCTAAGTAATGTAAACAGGAAAAGTCAGGGGAATGGCCAATTCCGTGTTTCCTGCAGTGCTTTTTAGTATAGCTGAATCTGCAGCACTATGGTAAAAAACAATCAAACAAGCAAAATCTGCCTGAGCTGTGAATTTGCAGTCTGCATTAATGTAAAGAAAAAAATTGTGAAATAATATACAGTTAATATGTCTTTCATACAGCATAATTGTTGTATTCACAAACAAATGACTCTTATGAAAGGATTCTTTTTTGAATCACTCCAACCATTATAAAAAATAAGCATACTTCAAATTCATTTTATTAAGTATACTTAAATATATTAAGTATATTTTAAGTATACTTTATGTAGTACGTATAGCTACTAATATCAATGTGTACTAGTAGTAAGCTTGTAGGTAAACTATTTCAATACTGCTTGGGACTAAATTGTCCCACTTTTAGTAGATACAACTACTAGTTTACTAGTTTTATATGGCAAGTACCACCCCATCTTTAAGTGAACATAACATTATACTTATAGTTTACTATTTACATATTATTTTTGCACCTTTAGTATACTACTATGTTCAAATGTAGATATAAATTTTTATACATCTGTGTTACCCTCGGTTTAATTTTGCAGAAACGCTTTCTTACTGCAGTGTGCAACAAGTGTAGTCTATAGCAGCTGCCGAGTGAACCCACAAATTAGCGTCCTAACATAATTTTCAACACACTCAAATGCATCTTAAATGATAAACAGAAAAGTGGAAATGGTGCCGGCGACTGTGGCATACCGTGTGTTGCGTTCATCTATTAACAATCACTCCAGTGGCCTTGCTCAGCTCCCACAACACTCAGTCGTGCTCTGCTTACTGTAACGTTAATAATCGCATCCATGATCTTGATTTCTGCCTGAGTCCTATCCCGATTATTTTCCACTGGCTGTGAGGTGTGAGATTCTGCACTCAAACTTGGCATCATCAAACTACCTTTATTTTGAATAGGCGAATGGAAAAATTACATAGTGCACCTTTAATAAAACTGTATGTAAAACTATGTAAAGTACATAGTTGGTATATTTAATAGGCTACTCAATCAAAAGATTAAACACAATTACAATTTAAGTATACTTTGTATAGGCTACTTAATTATACTTTTAAGTATGTCTCAATCAAAAGATTGAGTAGGCCTACAAGTATAGGCCAAACATACTAGACTTTTTTGTAGGTGTAGCGCAGGTGATTAGTTAACCCACATTTAGTCACAGAAACACAATACACAGCAGAGCTTTAATTCATATTGATTTCATTATTCACTTTACATTAAACACTTTACACATTCTTTATTTAAAAATTGTAAGTGTAAGACAGAGTGTAAAAATTTGAAAACATGTTTTGTATGTGTTCTTTAATCTATTTAAGTTTTCCATTTGGTTACTTTATGTGTGTAAAAAAAGTTGGTACTGGTCCTTTAAGCATGCTCTTTCAAGAACGTGCTCTCCTGCAGAGGGAGAGTTAAATCCTCCATTTTGTGTTCCAGAGTAGAGCTGCTGCAGATTAATGTGCCTAAAGATAGCACTTTGAGATCAAATATGTATAAAATCACAATTTAACATGGATTTGGTGAGTGTTTAATATTTTTTGTCAAAGTTGAGACAAACGCTAATCCGATAGCGATTAGTCGTTACTCGTTAAGGTCAAGGAAGTGTCTATGCAACTGTGTGAAGAAATCCTTTTAAATGTAACGTTATGTTCTCTTTGAAAAAATGCAAATTGAACATGGAAATATGTTTGTTATCGTTTGAACTGAAATACAGGTCAGGTTTGTTCCTGTGGAACGAGCTCTCTGGAAATTCAATTAATGGCAAACCCCCATGGATCTGGACTCGAAGATCGACTGAGAAAGTTAGGCCTTAACTTCGTATCGAATTCTACTGTTGTCTTCCTTTAAAGGTGGGATCTCAGCTCACTTTTTTCTTTTTTTTCTTCTTCTCGTTGACGGAAACTGAGAAATGTGTTTCTCTTGGATCGTCTAAAGGACTTATTTTCTTTCAAAAAATGTCCTCCTCTACTGCGCATTCACGTGACGTGATACGAGTAACGTGACACTTTCTTGAACTGTTTGTTTTCCTGATAAGAGACGAGACAAAAGCCCTATTTTTAGGGCGGTATATCATTTTTGCAAGGTTTTTGTTTCCTGTGCACATTTCTATCTTTATCTTTCACGAAGAATGGAGGCTGTATTCATAATGCGCACGGTTATGAATTACTGGGCTGCACGGATTATACTTTCACTTTAGAATGAGACCAATTTGGGAGCAAATTGCTTGAATGGTGAGTTTAATATCAATACTATTCTTAATGAAAAACATAACAACAGAACAGCACAATGGCAAGCTCACTTAAATGGGTGCTTTCACATTTTGAAACTGCTTCTCACTCGTGATAAATTATTTCTGACTCCTGCCGCTGGTCTGTGCTCAGTTCCGTTTTTAATTGTAGCGTCTGTTCTCTAACAGAACTATTTTTATTACTATAAAACAATCAAAACAATATCGGTATTTTACTGTTTATGATTTCATACAGATATATCTATAACGAAAAAACATTTACAAGTCTTGACATCATATCCCGGAGATAAGTCAGTCAATTTGAGTAAAATCACAGGCTTTGCTTATCCGGTGCGAATGTGCCACACCAAATTCAGATGTGGGGTGCTAATTTTGAAATCACACGAGGTCCCCATGCAGATAATACTAATCCCGTGCGAATAGAGCTTATGCCTAATTGACATATGGCCAAGAAGCCATAAAGTCACAAGTAGAAAAAACAGGGGCCAAATATCTAATACATTCATGTCCATTCAGTAAGTTAACGTATGTATAAACACAATAAATTTGAAGTCACTTGCCAAAAAAGACTTATATTGACCTTAGGAATTGATTGCACAATCTTGCCTCCAGTTGCTTTCTAAATTCTTTTTTATTTGCAAACAAGCCTTACCTAATGACATTCCCCCACAGATAACATCAGAAGAAAGTCAGAATAGCCATCTTAGTCATTAGTAACGTGGTGAGATATCATTTTGGGCTGGTAGACTTACAAATGATTGGATTTGTTGGTCAAATTACGAGATTACAGGCAGAAGTCAATCTTACCAACTAAATGATTCACACTCACACCAGATAGACACACTTTCCAGACAATCCAATAATTTAGCCAGACACCAAAACTCCTTCTCTTTTTGTAGTTAGCAAGTATTTCAGACCAGGTGGGTCACACATCAGACTTCCACCGTGTGTAAAGTAGCTCTGCAGTGTTATGAAAAGCTAGCAACAGCAATATCTAGGCTAGAAACCCAATCAGAACATTTTAAGTTACCTTTTAACTCCGTTCTAACTAGACATTTTACAGTAGACACATTTTGGTTAAGGTCAAAACTACTTTTTATCTTCAAGTATCATTTCCTAATCTAGTGGTTTTTAAACAGGGGTAAGAATAAAATAAAGAATAAAAAGAACAAAATTGTCTACCGAACATTCTTTCATTTCTAAATGTTTCTCTCCATTCTTGCCATAAACTTACTTTCAATAATTGTATACATGTTTGTTTTGTATCTTTCTAGAGAGTTTTTCTCACTATTGTCCCCTTTATTTTGCTCACTTGGGTTGTAAGGCAGTATTCTTAACGCAGTACGTGAGTTGTACGCGAGGGATTTTAGGAAGGGGGTCCCTCATAAAAGGTTGTGAGGGTCCTTGGCATCATACATTTGAAAACCCCTGGCCTAGTCTACTGAAACGAACTGTGTAACTTGCTAGCAGATTTAGAGAAATTGAGAAGTGTAAAATATGTAACGAGTCATTCAATGATGAAAACATATTGGTTGTTCTATGAGCAGAACCGTGCCAGTGCTCATCGTAGAAGTTGTTGTTGCTACCTTGTCATGGTCGGGAGGCTTGTGTGCCTCTGTGACCCTGAAGACTATACCGGTGGGGGTTATACCCCTGGCAGGTACTACCAAGCCAGGCAGTTTTCAAGTTAGAGGCCTATCTAAAAGCAGAATTGCTATCACCCATTGGCAGTAGGATAATTGAAGATTGAAGATTGGCCCTACTATGCAGTTCTGCCTATGCAAATTAGGACATATTCAATATGTGTCGAGCTCAAATGTGTCGTATTAAAAATAAACGTATAATACAAAAAAAAGTTACTTTTCATGTATACTTTTACTATGTAAAGTTTTATTGTGGTAGGAGTAAAGGAAAAAATAAGCCTATTTGGGTGTATTTTGGGCATATTCAATTAGTGTATTCCGCATTTGCATAGTAAAATTCATTTTCAAAGAAACTTGTAATACAAAAAGATTACTTTACCTTTCATTGTGCAAAGTTTCATTTCGATAGGAGGTAAGGGAAAAAATAGCCCCATTGGTGTGTATTGTTGTCTAGCCTTAGGCACACATCTCGGATTGATGAGAATTTCTAAAAACATATTTCCTCAACTAGGATTTCTTAGGACTTTTAGTATGTTGTTCTGGACACGTCATAGAAATGATCTAAGCTGAAAAAATGTATTTTACAATTAGTCTGTCGTAAAACGCTCCTTTGCCTGGACTACTGTTTTGTCTGGCTTTAAAGTAGTTTAAATTACAGAGACATCGGTGTTTCAAAATTACAGATGTGAAACCTCCCTCGGACCACAGTCCGGACCAAACTGACGAAATTGGGTCTGATGAAAAGAGGTAGTCTCGGTTTGGATCAAACTTAACAAAGGTTCGGTTCGCTGCTAGTGTGAAAGCATTGTCTGTATGGTTCGGACTTTCAGACCATTTACAGGAAGTTCCGGTAGTTCTAACGTGCCCAAAACAACAGAAGAAGACACAACTACCAGAACTGTCACAGAAGATAGCGGGAAAAATGAGTCGTAGCACATGGGGAGAGGAGGAGACAAGGTTTTTAATTAAAATATGGTCTGAGTCTTCTCCTCTTTTCCTGTCTGCACCGATAAAATGTCCACACAACGAGGATGTTCATTTGGTGAATTTAAACTATCCTCAAATATAGTTAATGCTGCAGATAATAATGCCAAAGCAATAACAGCATAGTGGCAACGATACGCGTCTATTCACTTCATTCATCTTGTCAAAGGTACCTGCTGAATTGACAACATGCTGACGTCAGACGCACGTCCACTAACAAATCAATCAATGTAAAGATGCAGCCCATAAAACTGATGACGACTGTACGGCAGTATAATCATGTTAAGTTCTTTAGTGCAATAACTGCAGTGTGAAACCAAACCAAAATTAACCGAATGTACTCATGACTCCTCAGGAAGCCTCCTTGATCCTCTCCTCCTCGTGGTGCAATCAGAGAATTGAGATGTCCTAAAAGATGTCTGAGCTCCATCGGTTTCCAGGTCATAGGATAAAGCACCTCAGGAGTTTGCAAAATGGCTTGCTTACCCCCAAAACACACTCATCCTCTCCTTTTAACATTTATACTCCGTTAACGATCCTTTCAAAAACTATTGCTCTCAGTCTCACTCATCTGCAAAGAGGGACGGAAACGCTGTGTAATGAGACTGGGGGGTATTCCGGAAAGCAGGTTAATACCCGGCTATGTTTAAGAGTAAGTAAGCCGATAACCTCAACTTTCAGTTCCAAAAATGGAGGTTACTTTGAGGGTAAGTAAGTAAGTAAGTTTAAATGTTAATTCAATTCCATGGTGAATCTGAATCATCGATTTGTCGCTCTGTTGATGTCTTACTCTTAGTTGTCTGAACTTACTCACGGACTCACTTTTGGAACCAGCATAACTCGAGTAAGCAAGGTTTGGGTTAATCAACCGAGAGTTCAATGTATATGTCATGGTAAGTTAACCTTACTTTCTGGAATAGCCCACTGGTTTGGTTGAGCTTCTGTTTATGTTCGCTGATTAATGTTTATATGTGAATAAAACCCTAAATTCAGTCATTTAATGTGATTGTGGCCGTTCAAAACATTTGGACTAAACTGCTAGATTCATATGGATTAGTTTTACGATCTCTTTATGAACTTTTTGAAGCTTCAAAGTTTCAGTTATGTAGCTGTCAATGGAGGGATAAAAAACTTTCAGATTTCATCAAAAATATCTTAATTTTACATTCCAAAGTTGAACAGAAGTCTAACTAGTTTAGAATGACATGAGGGTGAGTAATCAATGGCAGAATTTTGGGTGAACTAACCCTTTAAGGTGCATTAGCAAAATTTCACTGGCAAAAAAAAAAGGTCCATTGTCTATTGTCAATAAGGCTGGGCGATAAAACGATAACGATATGTATCGCGATAGACACGTAATCGATATCAATAAAAAATGTGTTCAATAAAACGTTCAATAATAAAAAAAAATTCTTCGTCAGAAGAAACCAGAGGATGCGAAGCAAGTTTGGTTTCATGAACAAAGGCACTTACACTCTGGTAACCTAGCAACGTAGGGAGTGACACTAACAGCCAATCATGTAACCAGTATGATGCTTGGTTCAGTAACAGAACCGGCGTGGAGTGATCCGTGGAAAATGAGTGTCGCAGCGTGAGCCTCCGCTCGGAAACAGCGGTGAGGAGAAGTAAGGAAAACACGTGGCAATGTTTACTTTGTTAAACTTGACCAAAACCCCACTACGAAAGAATCGTGTAAACCCAGTATTACTTGTGGCATTAGAACAGAACATATGGATGGGAGAACATGTACACAACTAAATTAACTGTCTCTTAAACATTGAGTTTTGTGACATTTTTATTAAACAGGGATCTTTATTTTCATTAAAAGGGCTTATTTCTGCTATTGTTGGCTCATTTTGTAAATATAAGCGGCTGATTTAGACGCTCAAACTGTGTGCCGGTGTAATGAGACGTCATGCTCGGCCAGATTTGCCTCGAACTCGTGCATCTTCGGTTGCTGAGCCGCGCGGAAAGTTCACCGGCAAGCGAAACGAGGTCTCACGACCGGCCACTCCGCGTTGACGTCATTTTTGCCGTGCACACCCTCGCTCGTGCGGATGCGTCGAATAGAAACATATTTACATTTTAATTATTTGAGTGTTTTCCATGGCTGTGTTGACATTTCTGCCTTTATAACTGAGGGGATTATATTCAGAGGAAGGTTGGATTTAAAATAAAAATGTTTAAATTTTATATATTTTACTCCTGGTCCTTATTTTAAATAGGTCATAAAAAATCTAAATAATTATCGATATTGCCTGATATGAAACACTTACATCGTGATACAGTTTTCAGCCATATCGCCCAGCCCTAATTGTCAATAGATGTATGAACTTCACACAGAAGTAAGTTTCAAACAATCAGCTTTTCGTTGGTCAACCTGGCGAATCCGTTAAGAGATCCGTTCTATGCAGGAAATCTTTCGCCCTTGTGTGAAATTCACATGGATTCCAGTTGAAATGACTAGATTTCTCCTGTGAAATTCACCATAAATGTATCCGTGCTGTAAGAATCAGTTGCAGTTGCAAAAACTACATGCAGTTTTTATGAAATGTGATTGTTGGTTGGCTAGGTTGAGTAGCAGTTTATACAATTTTTTTTTTCTCTGCCAGTAAACAATTGTGTTTTTGACCACTCTCTGTCCTTTCACTCTCTGCATGGTTAGCCATGCCTCACAGACACTTTCCGAATCAGAATCAGCTTCTCAAGGTGGTCCACAGTGTTTCACACATTCCCACACACACTTTCAGATGCACACCAAGCGCAATCCGTCTTGGGTTTAACACTCTTACCTGACCTGGATTCGTTGCCATGGTGCAAAGCCAGTTAAGAGGCTGGAGACTTGCTCATTGGACACTTGCACATCTGCTAATGAGTCTAAAGATGTGTCACAAGTACGTTAACATAGCCAATTCATACTGTTTCTAATGACATAAGAGCAATGAAGGAATTTTGCATCCTTAGTTTCTCTCTGTTAACAAATGCTAACTGCTGTTAACAAAAATATGTTAGTGATGCTAAAAAGAGGTCACAGCCGATCCAGAGGCTTCCCAGTAGTATGAAGCTGTAAGAAGTACCATCGGTAAACACACTCAGAGCAGTAATCCATAACATTATGACTCCTGTGTCAGCATCTCACGCAGGGGTCCTGTCAGACAACATCATCATTACACGACTGTCATATGACATCGTCACAAGGAGACTGTCGTCTCCACTCCTCTCCATTGTCAATCTAAACCCTCTGCTGGCTTTTGTCCCATGCTGTTGTCACAGCCGTGCCGTGTGCGTGTTAGACGGATCACAAAGCGTTTGAAGGACACTCCTCAGTTGTGTCTAAATGGGCCAGAGTTTCTCAGTTGCTGCTAATTGATAGAGATTTAGGGCCAGACTAACAGCTTGCTCCAGCGCAAAAACCCTCTTTTGGCAGGTCAAAAGACACAAAGTGAAAAATTTGCACTGAAAAAGCATGGACACCGTTATTTTTGCGGCTGATCTTATTGCATATGGATTTTTAGGAGTTTCCCATTCAAACACAAATAAGCATTTAAATTATATACATAATTATGAAAGGTTATTTTTAGTGGTCATCCAAAATAAAAGTTTGTGTTTACATAATGTGTGTGTGTACTGTGTATAATTATTATGTGTATATATAAATACACACACATGCATGTATATATTTAAGAAAAATATGTTATATTTATGTATAAAATAATAATATTTATTTATAAGATAAATTATATAAATATATATACAGTATGTATATGCAAATATGTCTTAAATATATACATGCATGTGTGTGTATTTATATATACATAATAATTATACACAGAACACACAACATGTATTATGTCAACACAAACTTTTATTTTGTATGAGATTAATCTAGATTAATCTATGCCCACCACTAGTTATTTTCTAAGGTTTGTGCTAGTATTTGCTAAATGATTTACTACCCCAAAAAAATGTCTTAAACCAGATGCTAATTTACGCTGCTCTTGGTAGATTGCATTGGTCAACATGGAAATGTTTTTGCGCCGTTTTTGTGTGCGTCCCTTTAAATGCAAAAGAACTGCTGCTCCCGTTCCCTTTCTAGAAGAGGACAGAGCTTCAAGAGCTCGAGTTAGTAGCTCTGATCGCCTCATGCAGACTTGCAGAAAATGTCAGAAACTGTTCAGCCTTTTATGTTCAAACTGGAGTTGGGCAATGATGGAGAGACTCAAGAAGAAGTGACAACATGTAGAATGCCACAGGACATTTCTGAATGGTTAGTTGATGAATTTAGGTAGCTGATGCTTAACTATCTTCAAGTCATTGATTAGCATATTCTGTCATGCTGATCTATAAATCGCTCGTGGGAACTGTTGTAAGATGCAGAGCCAGAGAATATATGTTGCATGAATATGGAACAGGTATAGTTAAGTTTAATTGTGGTAATAACTTATGTTGTCATCTTGCTTTTATGACATGCTATTGCATTTGTTTTACATACTGTATTGCAATAAATGTGAAAAGACGGACGTGACAGTTTCAGCAGACTCCCAAATGTACTACAATCACTCTTCCTCTTCTCAACATGGCCTCACCCCTTTTGTTGCGTGTTCCTGGGGGCAACATTTTAGGGTTAGTGATTTCACCAACCCAGGAAGAAGCTTGTTCCAACCAGCCGTTTGTTGTAGTCCTTAAAAAGCAATTTAAAAGTAAATATCTCCCTTTTCTTTGAACTTGAGCGCCGTAACTTTGCAGATGTTGTTTATCCTCAAACTGCAACATTACAACCATTGAAATCATAAATCAACCATGAGAATGTTATTTTTAAATGTACTCTAAACATTCTGAAACAAGTAATAACATTTAACAAATGACAGAAAAGAAAAAAAAAGTTCCACGGAGAATGAATTTGAATGGATATTTGGGTAGCGTTTGGAAGAACATTTGTTCTTAACACATTAGCCAAAATTCTGAAAACTTTCCCTGTTAGCTAACTGGGTGAGTCGTACAACATAAATGCCATGTGACTAATGCTGTTGTGAAAAATTCCTTCCAGCTAATGGATTAAATGCATATTTGCTTTTGAAAACAGACTTAAACTCAGCAATACTGACTACAGAACCATAAGGATTGAGACATCATATCAGGCTGTCATAACTGACAGTGCACTGATGGTGTAACAAGTAAAATGTACACAAATTTTGACACAAATCCACATTTTAGAATAAAAGTACAGTCATCAAAAAATTGAATGATACAATTGGAGGATTATATAGTGACAAAAAAGCAAAGAATGATACAAATACAAAAGACATGCAAAGAAACGAGTGAAAAAGTGAATAAATTACATACAAATAAACTGCATATAACATACAAGCAAATTAGTTTTATTAATCAAGGATGCCTTCAGTTGATTAAATGACAGTAAAACTTGTTACAATAGATTGTTTTTGAGTTTTAATATAAATTTTTTTTAAATTATTTTTGTTAATACAGAGACAAAAAACAGATATCAGAGAAAAAACTATAAAATATAGATAATCATACTTGGACATAATTTATATTTAATTATTTTTGCTGAAAGAGGTGTGTGTGAGATGGCAGATGGCAGTAGATAAGCCATATCACTAAACCATTTGTGGCTATGGCCTGAGATAGGCAAAGTGAAATACCACTGAGAAAAATAAGTGCACAGCATGCCTTTTTAGAAGGTGTGCTGTGTAACGCTAGTTATTCACTCAGTGGTTCATGTAGGTTGTCTACAAACCGGAAGGTTGGTGTTTCTATCCCCGGTTCCAACTGGTCAGGTGTCGAGGTGTCCATGAGCAAGACACCTAACCCAAGCTGCTTTCGACGAGCTGGATGGTGTATGGCTGATTTTGCTGTTGGTGTATGAATGAATGGGTGAATGTGAGGCACTATGTAAAGCGCTCTGGATGGCCATGGGTCTGTTAAAAGCACCATAAATGCAGTCAATTTACCATTTATTTTATAGTTGCTGTATGCACTCATATTTCTTGCACAAGATCTTGCACAGAATGTCTGTTTTCATTTGCACACTCAGTGCTATAAAGCACTTCCAATAAAGAAAATTCTGGGGCCGCCACTGGAAGTTAAGATATCTTAGTCTAAGGGTTGGATTGATTTGGTAATTTAGAGAGCCACAACTAATTGATATGTAAAAGGCAGCATTGACTACCCTGTTGGATCATTAACATTTAAATGGAAATCATTGTATTAAAAAAAATCACTCAAAGCTATGTCTAAACACCCACTTGCCCAGACACAAATACATCTAATTAGTTTGTCACTATTGATCTGTTTGGTATTTAACCATTCCCCTCAGGAAACGTGTAGGTGGACCACCCAATCTCTTAGACACACAAACGTACAGCCCAAAAATATTTAGAATTGCCTTATTTCTGAATTCCTGCGTTTTCATTAAAATAATGCACATACAAAGAAAGATAATAGTGCATTTAATTATCAGGTATACAGTCAAGTGAGTGGAAGGTGGAGAAGCAGCACTTAAAGGGGGGGTGAAATGCTGTTTCATGCATACTGAGCTTTTTATACTGTTAAAGACTTGGATTCCCATGCTAAACATGGACAAAGTTTCAAAAAATAAGTTTGAAGTTTGATGGAGTATTTCTGTGTCAAAAATACTCCTTCCGGTTTCTCACAAGTTTCGTTATGTTTTTTTATTCAAGTATGGGTCTGTGTGACGTCAAATTGGGCGGAATTTCCGGACTGTATGGGCTGTACAGGCTCTTCTAGAAGGGCACGTGCGACCAATGCCAGAGAGCAAATACACGCCCATAAACATGCTTTGCTCGGCTTTAGGAAGGCCGGCTGCACTACAGTCACAGGACTTAATAAAATCAACAATGTCACCAAAGAAGTTTGTTTTTGATGGAACGTTCCCAACGATAAAGGTTCACGGTCGTACGTTGGAAGCAGGCGGTGAGTAAAACTGCTTCAAATGTCTGTGTTGTTGGCTATCAGTGTACATCAGTAAATAACATGATCATGTATAGTTAATTTATCAATGGAGCATTTAAATACATTTGTTTATCAGACCACTATAGTTGTTGAACTAAATGAATTATTTCATATTAAACCTAGGTCTCTGAATAGCATATCTTTTAAAAATATAATAACTTAAGACTTTTTGGAGATATGAAGGATGCAATACTACACTATAGGTACTGAGATTGACTGAAACTAAGTGTTTCACCCCGATAAAAAGCAGCACTTGAGCACAAAAATTTGGCAAATTTTTCTAAGGCTTTCAGAAAATCTTTTGGTCCCTTTAGAACAAATTACACCATGATCCTCACCTGGAGTTTCACAAATGCTGTGTATGTCTATGTATAGATCTGCTGGTCCGCCTAGTTGATCAAACTCCTCTTCTATTGCTTTGGGATAGATGAGGTCATAAGATACCCCCCTGCAAACCTACCCACAGGGCACCACAGCCTGGACATGGTGTGTTTTTACAATATTTGTGCAATGCATGTGAGAGCCAGTAAACCATTACAGTTCTGTTGAGTGGCCAAATCCCAGTGGGTCCAGGAAATGTAGTCATTTTTCATGTGTCACCAACAGGAAGTCAGTCGATAAATGTGTGCATCTGTTATGCCATCCCATGAGAGTTACATGCGTGAAGTTTAGTTACACAGAAGAAGACAAAGATGCTGTGGAGTCCACAAATATTATTACAGCAAACATAGACACTGACAAAAATTTTCTTTAGATAGTATTGTATTCCATAAATGGATCTAAATAGCCTTGAAACATGATAAAGTACCAACATTATGAGATATTAGTACTTGGACAGCTATATTTTAAGCATAAATTTACCACAATTTAGTAAGGCTTATGCTCATTAAAAAAAAAATAGAGAAGCAAAATAGTGTAAGACATTAAGACTTGCTTAAAGCTCTGTTTCACCATCTCTGTTTGAAACCTGCAATTACAGTTATTTGCAGAGTTATATAGGCGAGTTGTGCATCAGCTCCTGCATCAGCGCTGATGATTCTAATGTTTTGAGGGGTAGGCCTATGTGCGGTTTGCTGTCAGTTACCGCACCGGTGTGGATACTGTACTTCAGAATCACAGGTTCTACGTCTTAGAGTATAACCTAAATAAGAATTTTCACCGGAAAATGTCATCTGAACAAGTAACATGACTGCCACTTTTGGGAACAAAACATTACAATAAATCACGCTACCAACAGCGTATTATTGTTATACTTTGTTCTCAAATTGTTAATGTTAACAGCATTAGCATTGCGTGACTATGTGTATTTAGTGTTTATTAGCGTTAGCTGTAGATTTCAATTTCCGTACAGTCTAATATTTCGCTTTTGACTACAGGTGAATCTCCAGTTGTCACTGATGTCATTCAGGCATTACATCCGCCATCAAAATAAGTTTAATTAATCTAGCAACTGCGAGAAAAGGCTATAAATGATCCACTGAAGAACATGCTTCTCACGTACGTTACTACTACTAGCCGGACTCTTTCTTGATGTATACAAACATGACAATGACGCAAAGACATGCTTGAACTTCCTGTGGAAATCCACCTTACCACTCTAATTATAACACATTATTACAAGCTTACCGTTGTGAATGGGGCTATGGTAAGGAGATCGTTTTGAATACTGGCTTGTTGTGTATTTGCTTAAATTGATTTTGGATCATTTTTAACGGGGAACGAGACTCTGCGTCGCTCGGCCATACTCCCGGCATGCCCGTGATCATTTACTTTACGGACTGCAGCTTTAATTATGCTTAAATAAGACAATAATGAAGACAAGTAATAATATCGAGACAAGCAGTCATGTTTTAAAGACTTGTAGGATGACAAGTGAAATCTGACAAAAAAAGGATTTTACATGTAAATGTACATTTACAGTTATAATTTTCTTACTCTAGTGATATTGCAGATATTATAGCTCTTTGTGTTTGCACATGAATCCATATTTATCTTTCTACCTTTATCTTTCCTTTTCTCTGATATGCTCTTACTTCCTCTTTATTTCTCCCTACCTCATTCTATATCTCTCTGAGAAGAATCGATTGGCAAGACAGTCTAAAGGAAATGAGATCTGACCCTCTGCATTTGGCCTGCTCCGCTCACACACTCAGAATCATAATGACTCCACCTGCAGGCCAGGATTCCAGTGTGTGAATGTGTTTGCATGCATGTGCGTATGTGTCTGCGTATAACACTCTTACTTGGTTGTGTTTATATGTGCCGGTATGTGACTCTCACTTTTTCTTTCTGGCATTTCACCGCCAGACAGACGCAGCCAAGCAAAGAGCTCAGACTGGAGATAAAGTCAACAGCCTGCACACACTTAACTAAAGCGTTTTAAGTATTATCCCCGTTTAATTTCCTTCCTTTTCTGCTGGTTTAACTCTGAGCAAAGGCATCATTCAGTTTCTGGGCACTGAACGTGTGTTGAATGGCTTTATGGGAAACTAAGTACTCCCCTCTCAACATGGCTTGCTCTGACTGGCTCGGTTGATGTTTAACATTGTGTTTGTTGGTGCGACTGGTTCCGACTCTTTCTACCTTCACTTTGACTGCATGTCTACCAGTTCCAAGAAGGTCTTAAAAGGAAATTCCATATAACTGACAGTTATTAATATCCATTTCCACATCTCTCAACATTTGTAGCGGCATATAGTCCTGCTGTACAGTAAGACTATAAGCTCTGTTCCAAAACATAGCCGGCTGCCTTCCTGTCTTCTAACTACATACCTATAGGCAATATCCCTGTGAATTCACCGTGGAAGGTGTTTACCTACCCGTGTCTAAAATAATGAGAGGAAGAACTACAGTTCTGAAACATGCAGTTTATTTCTGCGAAATGAGGGGAAATGTCTAGCAGTGTTGTTGTCATAGTGTCATATCATAATGTCATATAACTACGCTCAGCATTTTTTCCTCATTAAAAAGTTTTACCCCAAAAGAAATGCTAGTACTTATGAAAAATATATTTTAACATGATGTACAATCACATGCGATAAAGAATCCATATCAGTAGTCAAAAAAAAGCATTCCATTATACATGTTTGGTCTTAGAGTGCTTGCAGGAATGAGTTCTAAAATATTTTTTAACTTGTGGTGCCATTGTTTTTGCTTAAATGCCTGAAAAAAGATTTGTGGTTAACACAAACACATTTTATTCTACAACATGACATACAAGCTTGATTTTTGAACCTTCTTTGTGTCTTGGCAAAACAAGCGGCTAAATGGGACAATAGAGGTTTTTGGGAACTTTAAAGTCAGCCTACTGAACAGGTAAACTCCTCTACTTACTTTCAAACCCTTGTTGCGTTTATACGCTCTCTTGAAAATAGGGCTGCAACAACTAATCGTTAAAGGTGCCCTAGAATAGAAAACTATTTACCTTGGCATTGTTGAATAATACGAGTTCTGTACATGGAACTAACATACCATAAGTCTCAAACACCATTGTTTTCGTCCTTCATATGAAAAAGACCACTGGAAAAACAGGCGAATCCCAACATAACACAGATGGTGACGTAACCGTCGAGATCATTAATATTAAAAATTTGCATAAAACCAGCCCATGTTCAAGGCCAGGCAGTATTAACGTGGACCTGCACCGAATCATCAGAAGTTCTGTAGGAAGATGAGTACAATATAGTGAAAACGGCAGATCATGGATATAAATGTTATGTTCCAGGGTGTGCAGGGGATGTGAGGACTTTTCATAGCCTGTCAACTGTCAACAGGTATGGTTGATGTTTATGTATAACAGGATACAGCACCAAATTAATTCAAAGTTGTTAGTGTGCTCTGACTAGTGTAAATTGAATTAACGAAAATATGACGAAAAATGTTCATTGACGACCCTTTTTTTCCCCGTGACTAAGACAAGACGAGATGAGACAAACACCCTTAAACGATTATTGTATCTATATAAACATGCAATAGCTTTGACGAAAAAAGACGAGACTAAAATGTGCGGATTATCTGAAAACACCAATAAACAAGTAAGCTGTATTTCAGCGATTTCCATTTGAGATGTTCTGCTTAAAGTGTCATTCAGTCGGTCTGTGTTCTGTCATGACTCACGAGCCGCTTGTGCTGTTTGCGATTGTGTAAGCTGAAGAACTGCACTTGTGTGAGCTACAGAAATAAGACAATCAGAGCAGAGCTCAACATTAATATTCATGACGCTTCCAAATAAGGCAAAAACAGACCATTTCATTCTAGGGACAATATCTAGGGTTGTAAATGGACCTGTAAAAATGTATCTGGGCAATTTTAACCCTTAAATAAGCCACATACCCTCTATGTAGATATCAGAGAACAAGTTTAAATATAGTTTCAACTCATTCTAGGGCACCTTTTGGAAGTTGGGGCGGCAGTGGCTCAGTGGTTCATGTAGATTGTCTGCAAACCGGAAGTTTGGTGGTTCGATCCCTGGTTCCACCTGACCAAGTGTCGAGGTGTCTATGAGCAAGACACCTAACCCCAGCTTCTCCCGACGGGCTGGATGGCGCCTTGCATGGCTGACACCGCCGTCGGTGTGTGAATGGGTGAATGTGAGGCAACATGTAAAGCGCTTTGGATGGCCATTGGTCTGTTAAAAGCGCTATATAAATGCAGTCCATTTACCTTTTAAAATCGATAATTCTCATTATCGATTAGTTGGGTTTTCTCTCTGTACGCAAAACTCCCACCAGTCGCGACAAATTATAGCACTGAATAATGCATTTTATGGACAAAATGTGCATCTAGAAATAGCGGAGTGGGAACAGAGTGAGCTGATGCAGGAAAGGTACATGATCCAAGTGCCCAAAACGTGAGAACTGTTTATTTTAAGGTTTAAGCGAATGCATTAGCGCTTTGGCAAATGTGTGTGCGTCTGTGCCCTCAAAACGTTCATTTTACAGGCTATATCCACTGATCTATATAGAGAACGGTTATATCCTCATCTATAAATGCTACAAATTCACGCAAGTATTTCCATTTTGCATGAAAGCACGTCCTGACAGTCTGTGTTAAACTTCAAACTTTCCTGAACAAGCACCGGTGAGTCAAACAGACAGAACGCAGTTGAGACTGAGGGAGACATTCAACGCAAAAACACTAATTTAGCTGAAATATTTGCTGTTGGACGCTAAATTTAGTTTTAAAAGTCTGCGCGAGCTGAAGCGCTGAATGAAAACCTCTACACTGAAGCCCTATGCTAGTGTGTTTTATTTAGCTACAAAATAAATTTAATATTACAAATTACATCTGCACAAACTGATGCGAATGTACAAGTGAACTCGAACTAAGTTACGTGCGAGTCAGAATGCGTGACTCGTGTTGTGCACGCGCTCTTCCTGGAGCAACGCAACGCAAGGGGAAACGGCAACTAAACCCAAATAATTTACAATCGCAATGTATCATTACAATAGTGTTCTCATTAATGTTATGTAGTATGACAGTCCCAATCATAGTCGTTATTAGTTGTGCATTGCTGTTGGAGCTGCACGCTGAAGCTGACCGCCTACACGCTTACCGCTCTAATTCTTAACCAAATGCATCCTATATGAGATAAATCAGATATAGATAGGCCTGCACAAAATAAACACAATATTACAACTTACATTTGCACAAAACAATAGAGCTGCGAATGCACACGCAAACTTGTAGTCACGATGAAGGTGTAACTCAAGCTGTAAAATGGTCCCTAACAGAACTCCGGCGCGCTCGCTTCATTTTTCCTCCTGTGTTTCGCGGTTGAGCCGCATGCACGAGCATGACCCTGCTTAATCGATGATCTATAAGTCTTATCGATTAAATGTTATCGACAATTAATCGATCATCGATTAATCATTGATATCCCTAGTTTGAAGGCCAGCATTGGGCAGGATGTGGAATGTTTTGTCAATAATAAAAAAAGGGCATTTCACCGATTTAATCAAAAAAAAAAAAGTATAATAATTATCGGCCAACTAATCGATTATCAAAGTATAGTTAGTTGCAGCCTTACTTGCAAACTTTTCTAACTCAAACTTTCTAACTTATTAATTTTAAATAAAGATTGAAAGGAAGCTTAGTGGTGGTAATGTTGAAGTTGTGCAATAGTCGTATAGTTCTTTATAGCTTAACTTTAGCGTTTTACTTCTGTTGATTGCATTTAGACTTAAAGTCATAGTTGTTTAGTTGTGATTTATCATGAAGAACAAAACATGTAAGAATCATAAACATTTGATTACAGAGTTTATTATCCAAAATCATGAGTTTTTGTTGAGGGAACCATGGTGATGCCAACTTCCAGGTTAGCTAGGATACAAAAATATGTCAGCGCTCTATTTCTCTAGCTTAGCTAGAGTATCAACAGGAAGTGTGTGTTGTGAAATGCTTTTACTAACTGATTGGCCATTTGTTTTAGTGAAAGAATAGCAACAATAGCAAATACAGTAAACAATACCAGAGACGCTAACTGAAAGGACATTGAGGATATCTGTAGATCAGCCTGTAACTGCTGGAATTGTGGCAGGCTATTTACATTTTTAGTGAACTGCCAGGACACCAGGACAAACCTTGTGAAAACGGGACGTCTGGTCACCCTATGTCTGCAGCCTACACAGGCAGTATGCTAACCGAAATAGAACTTCGTTAGTGACTCATTTGGAATGTTCTACATACTGCTTGTCATGTAAAGAGCACTGAGGTTGATGAGTTGTTGTATTTTGTTTATTGGGTTGTTTAATAAAAAAAGTTACATTCTGCACTTGCAGCTGCTTTATTCCCAGTCTGGCTGAAATACACTGATTTCTACAAAGCCCCTCCTTCCGAAAAGCACAGAGTACTTTCATTGGCCAGCATTCCTGGTGCGTTGTGATTGGCCAGACACCTCAAGTGTGTCAGAAATGTAATGCCCTCAGCCTCCAAGGCTCCATTCTGCGTCGTCGGTTTTACTGTATTAGCTCGTGCCCGAGTCGGATTCTGAAATTGTGGATGATCAAGTCGATCGATCGGAACCAACTTTGCAATCATGACTTGAATAGAAACGTTTTTTCATTTCTCCCATCTAATTTTTTCCCCCTTCACCATGTCTTTTAAGGGGCTCCGTATTAAGCTATGGTCAGATTCAGAAAAGAAATAACAGCAGGTATGAACTGCAGTAGCTAACTTTAACATTCATGCTAAAACAAAACTTTGTAGCAATTGTTCTCAATTTTTAATGTATGGTAGCTACTGCGTTTTGCCTTTTGAATGAACGTGTTGTTGCCATTACACCGATATTTAATACATTTAATTTATTTAGGTAATTTCACTAGTTTATTTGCTTTCACTTACAACAGTAATCAACCACATACACTGTTGCAGGATGTTTTCACTTGCTAGTATTACCTAGTCTCAGCGTCCGATGTGTCATGCCCACTGACCGTTGGCTGAACGTCTGATGCATATAGGACACTTTTCTGGAAACACTTCTGGAGTTTTGAAGTCGTCATCTGATTGGTTAAAATCTATAGGATTTTACATTTCCACGCTCCTACACATGATGCGGAGCTATGATTGGTTGCGAAAAAGTCTACACGAGACTAAGTAAAACTGGGCCTTATTGTTCATTGCCACGGCAACCAACTACTGCACTCTTGTGTGTATGGAGAAGTGAGATGTGGCAAGACTGCAAGAAAAGCTTGTCACTTACGGTGTACATTGTAAAAAGTCTAATTTTGTTGCCTTTTTTCTGGAATGCCAAGAGCAGGGTTATGCCTTAAAAATCTGTCTAGACAGTCAGCTTACTATGTTTCGAAAACAGAGCTTATATGTACAGATATCCCCTGTAGCCGTAATACTGCTGCACTGCTGGAACTGTCAATAGTGACAAATAAACTGCAAACCTAGTAGCACTTATAGTGAGAGTAGATTGACAGAGGGGCTTATGTGTGTGTGTGGACAGGGTGGGCTAGAGGGATATGGATGTCATGTTGTGACACTTGAAGCTTTATAAACAGCATTAGGAGGACGAGCTGTCAGACACCTTTAGCTCAGCGATCTCTCACAGCCCTGATGAAGTATAATCCAGCCTTGTGAACCTTGTTCCTAGCAGCGATTCCTCAGACAGGAGTACGCTCATGCACAGACACACCATTTCTGCAAATGCAGCACTTTTTGCATGCGTGTCATGAGCAATGAGACACAGTGGTACACAAACAACATGGGTAACAGTGTATTGTTTACTGAACCTCCAGAAATGTATGAAAACACAATAATGCTCTAGTTTATACAGTGTGTACAATAGAGAGCAGAGCGAGATTGAGGTGGATTTTGGTTTCATATTCAGTATTTATGACTTGACAAACTATGTGACTAAGTATGACTGCGTGGCATTAAGTTTATTAGTTTGTTAAACTGTGTTATCCAAATGAATGGTAATTTATATGCAAAATAAAATACTTGGATCATAAATTTAGGCCATCTTATTTTAGTTTGTTTTTATGTGTAATATTCCAATGAATTATAGATGGGAGAATTCATAGCTCTGCAGAAATAAGTACAAATTTCAAAGAGTTCTAAAATGTTTCATGCCACTGGGAATCTACTTCAGCATGTTATTCGAGATGAGAAAAGGTGCAAAAATGAGAGGAGATAAGAAAGATGGATGGAGAGAAATTGAATGACTGGCCTGGGGGCTGGAAACAAAAAAAGAACGATGCATTTGTTTTTGGATTATGGGATTAGGCTGTAATTCTTACTTTCTGAAAATTGAAAAGTGTGTTTAACTCTCCTGTAGAGAAAGGAGGGAGAAAGATGGGCAGACAAACAGAAAGACAGTGTGAGGCATACACACGGCTGGTTTGTGGTGACTCTCCATAGGCGTAGTTGTTTTAATACTGTACAAACTATGTTTTCCATCCCCTTACAGTAACCCTACCCCTAAACCTAGCCATCACAGAAAGCTTTCTACCCATCACAGAGAATGTTACATTTTCAAAAAAACAAAAGCAAAAAAAAACTAATTCTGTATGATTTATTAGCTTGTTTCCTCATGGGGACCTCAATTTAGGTCCACACGGCGACACGAGTCCCCATGAGTCAGGTTGAAGTCCCCACGAGGATAGAAAAACATGAACACACACATTAACACACAGCATACAAACATAATGCCATGAACATTATAGTACATCAGGAGTGATTTTGCTATCGGAGTCTGTCACAAACATGCTGTCCACACAGATAAAGGCTGAAATGGTTCAAGGAAAGTGCAAGAACATCACAGAGGAAATGGAGGTTCTTCAGTAGTCTGTTTGTTCTGTTGCAAAGAAAATGGATTCCTGGAATTTGAAATCTACTCCTCTTCCCCCACCTTATTATTTTTCCCTCTGCCTCATTTTTTCTCTTAATGTCTATCACTCTCTTTTTGCATATTCTGCAAGCTGCCTTTTGATTGCATTTTCATAGAGTTAATTAGAGGAGAGATCTTATTGTGAGTCATAATTGGAGATAGAAACCATATCAAGTCTTCATTTAGCATTTTGACTGCTCAACTACATTTCAGTAAATCAGCACCAGCATATAATTGATACACTTTTAGACTGCAATAGGCACTGTTTGAGCGAGCGAGTGTGTGTGTGTGTGTGTTATGACTGGAGGGGGGTGTTCATATCAGTAATGTTTGTAAAACTCAAGTACAAATTGCTTACAGATTTTGAAATGGAAAATTGATCACAGAGAAAACTGAGATAGCGTTGGATAAACAGAATTATATAAAAATGAATGGAAAATTGTGCTCATAAATTTCCCTTCAAGTCCCACTGCTCTATGGGGACCTCCGCTCCTTCATTAGAGCTTAGACGATTCACAAACTGAATATGAGAATGCAGTCCAGATGGAGTTTCTCCTCAAGCTAATGTAACAACACTCTCATTCTGAAGAGCAACTTGATTCAGACACCATTACTAACCTGCATAGATCCGGCGACCTAAAAATAAACAGTTCGAGGCTGTTCACACTGACCACATTATTGCATTGCACTGTGCTGTATCCAGGGGTCTCCAACCTTTTTTCATTTGAGAGCTACTTTTTAAAAATGAAAGTCACAGAGAGCTACTCAGGTTATATTATACTTAAAACTCTTAAATAATGCATCCAAACTGTTTTACACCTGAAAGAGTGTAGAAGTAGTTCCAGTAGTTGGTATCAATACCATAACCATTTTACAGTACTCTGTACCAATTTTGGTACCACAGCAAAATGTTTGTTTATTCTTATTGGCCCCACTTTATATTAGGTGGCCTTAACTACTATGTACTTACATCAAAAAATAAGTACAATGTACTTACTGTGTTCATATTGTATTGCAAAATACCTTTGCTGATATTGAGGTGGGATACGGGTAGGGTTAGGGACAGGTGTGGTGGTATGGGTAAGTTTAAGGGTAGGGTTAGGTGCAAGGGAAGTGTCAATAGTGTAATTACAAATGTAATTACATGACGGTAATTTTAAAAATGTAAGTACAATGTAAAAACATGTATGTACAGAATAAGTGCAATGTATCAAATTATTAATTAAAATGTTAGTACATAGTACTTAAGGACACCTAATATAAAGTGGGTCCTTTTTATTTTATTTAACTTTTTTTTTTTTAAAATCTATACGTTTATTGTTTATGATAATAATCATAAGTAAATAATACATAAACATGTAAAGGCTGTATGCTGTTTAAAAGTAAACATTGTTTATAAAGAAAAGATCAAGTGAAAAATAAGCAACCATAAATAATTTCTTCACGTTACAATTAAATAAAAAATAAATAATTTCTTCACGTTACAATTTCTTCACGTTAAACCGAACTTTTATTTTGACGGGTTGCCATGAAGACCTTTTGAGTGTCTGTGTTCACATGACAGTGCGTCTCAATCAGCTCCCTAGTTCAGTAGTCAGGGCACTGATCAGGGAGTCAGTCCATTGACTTATGTCCTGATCAGTGCCCTCACTACCAAACCAGGGAGCTGATTGAGACGTACCCAGTTTTCTCAAATGAAACCGTAATTCTCATGAGGTGAAATGAGAATTTATGCGTTTATGAGTTTATGCGTTCATGTCCACATATAGTGACACATGACACTACAAAGACAGAACATGTTGGTGACCCCTGCACTAGACTATTCTAACATGGATGCATGCAGGGAATACAGCAGGATTGTGAGATGTTGCTTTTATACAAATAATTTAGTTCCACAAATATGAAGTTAATATTAAGGTATTACAATTTAGGTACAGTATTTCCAGATGTTGTCTGTTTTGCTCAGCCAACGCAAATACATCTGAACAAAGCCACAGCAGATCTGTTGCATGTCCCCAAGCAACACTGAGCAGTTGTATTTCTTCCTAAAAAAATCATTGTTTGAGTGAATTATTCAGTGACTCAATCACAAAGCCATGCACTAGTTTCATTTCTGAATAAATCAGATGAATGAGTGATTCAGTGATTCACTCATAAAGACTGCTCAGTCTCAATCAGCTCTGTAGCTTCCCAAGGTCGTGAATAAGTATATCATGCACATGAATTGGGTCACTGGTAAGGGCAGTAAGGACCCTGGCTACACATCGGGACACTGATGACTCAATATTTATGAACAACAGCAGAACTGATATATTTATGACATTGTTTTAATGTTATTTAAGGTACATTAAAAATACTTTGCTTGTTACATATTAGGGCTGAATGATTTTGGAAAAAATAATTATTAGTTTTTAGTTTTTTTACCACCAATATTGCGATTGCGATTTTAATACGCAATTTGTTTTTTTAAGCTCTTTATCTTCTGTATTATTCAACAAAGATGAGCAATAAATCATTGTATACTAATGGTGGGAATCTTTAGGCACCTCACGATCCAATTCTAAAACAACTTTTTTTAATAAAACTTTTTTATTATAAGTACTTTTAAAAATTATTACATAAATTTAATTAAAACAATTTCATGTTAAGAATTTTAAATATAAACTAATATAGCTTCAAAACATAAAAGCTAGTAAATAATAGAGGAACAAAAAACATATTAGAAGCATTGAACAAAGAGTGCTTTCAGAGTTTAAGAGTATCTGAACTGTGAGTGATTCATTTTTACTGTTGCTTGATTATTAATGATCACAGACAGCGGGATCTCTGCATTCACACTAATGCACAGATCTCTTTTCAAATATAAGATTGGTTTGTCCTGTCTGTTTAATCCCGTAAGACATAAAAGCTTCAAAAGAATTTTGAGACGCGCACAGCCGCATGCGCGAGCACTCTTCACAAAGCGCGGTGTGAGCATTTGAAACTGAAAGCCTTCTGTCAGTGAGTTTCCTATTTTTCATATATAAGCACACTGCATTCCAAACCACATAAATGAAGACTTCATAGAGCATTTGTAAGGAAAATACCGGCGGGCGAGAACACTGTAAACGCAACATCATGCAAAGTTTCTCACAGCGCATATTCTGTGCAATGAAGCCCGCGAATGTCATTGTGACTCGCTTCGCTTTATTCTTTCCGAACTTTATGAAAAAGTGTGTGTGTGGAAATAGAAGCAAGCAGCATACAGGTGCTACGCGCAGCGCCATTGCGCACCTGCAGTTAAAATCTAAGCTCAGAATTGATCCAGAATCATTGGGAGAGGATCTTTTCTCCCACCCCATTGTATAGTATGACCAACACAATATTAGATCGACTAAACACACTTTTCTTTCCTGTAGCCAGGCTGGTAGGCATAATGTGACAAGTTGATGCTGCTTCTGCAGACTGCTTTATGCTCGCGTAGCATGCAGCGTGTCACGCGACCAGATTGTTATCGCAGCCTTTGCGGTGTTTTATCATATTGCGATATTATCGCAAATGCAATTAATCGTTCAGCCCTATTACATATACAATACGTTCAACATTTCAGCCGTAAATTATAACTGAAATCTAGATTGTTCATTAACTATTTAGCAATGTATATTTATGCTGAAATATAATCAAATAATAGTTTGTATTTTAAAGAAACATCTATCGTGTGTCACATGTATTGATTTGGCTTCACTTGTTTTGCGCTTCAGAACTTCCATTAAGAAAGACGCATAGTGAGCATTGATGTTCCTTGCATTTCACAATGCATTATTGGACGTTTTAGAGAGCAAATATTTCAGTGCACTTGAATAATTTTGCAATTAAGAATTCCCCCATAGTCAATAATTGTATCCCTTAAAACATATTTGATTACCAAAACAACATATTCAAATGTATTTAAAAATTCTTCATGCCTTAAAATAGCTTTGCTTTATTTAGCATATGCAAACTCATGAATAAGCAAATGAGCCCCGCCTCCCCTCAATCACACTCAGCATACCTGATCCACTGTCAATTTTACTGTAGTAAATGCTACATGATGACAAGTGGAAGTACTGGTTTAATTCATTCATGTGTTTGAACCAGAAACTGATTCAGAAGTAATAGTGGAAAAGTGAATTATACAGGCTCATATACAAGTCAATGTATCAGAATGGTAATGCATTTATGTATCACTTTTTACAATGTCGGACACATAACGGTAATTAATATGATTAGCCTTTTGCTTGACTACGTTTTCAAACATCTAATAATTTGTTGCTTATGTTACACAAACCATGTTCCCAATCATCATCTCAGTCTACCTCCTGAAAATCAGTATCCTTAGAAACGCTTTGAACAACTTTGAATGGAGAACTGTGGAGAAAGGCATATAGTTTATCATAATATACATAATTCACCCGCAATATTGCTAAATGTATTTGATTTTTTCATATTAACAGAAAAATATAACGTTATAACCTGGTTTCACTAGAGACCCTCCTGCTTCGCGTTATAGTTAATGAAATGCTAAAGCCCACCTGCACGTTGACGGGATAGGTTACAACATATTTGTGCCTAAGGGAACCACTGCAATGTCAAATCGGGTTTTTCGTTCACTGTAATTTTAAGAAGAAAATATTCGATGATGTTGACTTATGAATTTGCACATGGTTTGTGTTAAAGCATATTAAAAACACCACATAGACAAATAAACAACATTTTAAAACTTGATTTACACCACTGGGGGTCTTTAAAATGGCTGACAGATTGGCCAAATGACCCTGATCAGTGCCCTGACTACTGAAGGGAGCTGATTGATTAAAAATGAATCAGCGTTTTGTCAATTAATCATTCAATGATTCCCTCAAAGACAGTCTCTAGTAACAGTCTAATAGTGTAACAGTGTAACCTCATTGAAAAAAGTCTGAGACTTTTTAGAGACTCTTTAATGATTTTAAGAGCTTCTGTCAACAGAGCTCCGCTGAATCCCCACTTATTATCAGATAGTCTGTCAGAACCACAAAGGGTCTATTTGTGAGCACCCCTTTGTGAGCCATAAATTGATAAAACGAGCACCCTACAGTCTCGCAGAATTCACAGACATGGGCAGACAAATACAATGAGACTGTAAGTCCACATAAAGTACTATTTAGGACAGGGCTTTAGAAGGTAACAAATTGTTTTTGCCTCAGGAGTAATATAACTGCAATTAAATGTCAACATCATGACAAATTACAGTGTACATGGTGGATTTCAGTAGTGGTGTGTAACGCAGTCACTCCTACTTGCCACTTTGGTGGGTGGAATTTTATACATAATATAAATTTTTTTCAGTTGTAGTCTTTTAAAAAGGCAATCTGAACTAAGTGCAATGTAGTGTTGTCAAATATAAAAAATATATATTTTGTCAAAATTGATACATGATACCAGCTGCACATTCTTGCTTTTTCATTTCTCCGTCTTAAAGTGACAGCAGCCTAATATACAGTACCTGCTGCAAAATTACGAGATGTCAAATATATTTAAAATGCAATAAAAATGCTGAATGGCTAGTAACTTTGGAAAACTGTTTTAGTTACTTTTAGTTAATACTTTATAGTTGCAGTTATCATCCTTGGTGTGAACGGGCCTTAACTGTATGAGTGTGGTGGTGTTTGGATGCGCTGCATGAGCATTTCCACTACTAACCAAGATGCCTATGAAAAGTGACATCTGTTGATGGAGTATGTCAGGAACACTCAACAACTTTACCACTCCACTATCTCTCCGCCTGTCCACATCCAGGCCAGAAATACTGGTCCTAGCATGGCAGTTCTTCACCCTGTATCCATCATTAACAGCTCAGGCTGTATCAGACAATACCTTGTGGCTCGATCACCACTCATAGTGTAAACTTTTGCCCTTTCATTGCAAACCAGCAACAGAAATCCCACATCAGAGGTACAGAGAAGAACTAGCTCTGTTAAGACCGTGTTGGGAATATCAAACAAGATGAGCTGCAGCTTGTAGCTTCAGTTGATCTTAGCACTTTGAAGAGATGTTCACGATCAGAGTCTTTGTGTTGTCAAGCTTCCACATTACGTGGGTTGCGCTCAGTCAGGCGCGGCTCACTGGAACCAGATCATTGTCATTAATACAGCTGGAACAATGAGATGCCACCTAGATGCACAGATACACAAATTAGCATGCCAACATGCAATCAAATCTGATTTGCTGTTGTCTCAACAACAAAAGCCTCCCCAGCACTGGCTGATGTCCTAGTTTTCAAACACCTTTTAAAGACGTTTTTGATGAACTATTAAGGCCTTGTTTAATAAAAGAGCAAGAGGCTCTCTCATGCAGGCTAATCGGCAGCGCCGTCTGCCTAATAGAATTAGTGCAGCTTGCTTTGTTCCATACTCTTAGCTTACTAATTATGCTTGTTAGGTTGAAAGGTGTGTGACCTCCACCCTGAACCAAACCACACCTGGGGTGTTGTACATGAGATAATTTTAGGAGTTGTAAATTAAAAACCCAGAGGAACACGCACTTCGGAAACAATGCACTTAAATTAGCACCACTGGTCACAGCTCATTTTAAATGCAATTAAATAAGGTTTTATGGTCCTGAGATTTTATTAGAGGTGTCAAAATCTTTCTTCGGTGGAACACAGCAAAATATTTTTTGAAGAATGTTAGTAATCAAACAGGATAACACTTTATTTCAATTGTTCACTTTAGATATTCTACTAACACATTTTGCAACTACATGTAAACTACCATTCATTAGAAGACTGTCGTTAAAGATTATTTTGGTCATTGAATAACCAGTCGATTATTTTGACGATTAATCGAGTATCCGATTTTTTTTTTGCATGGTGCTAAAAATTTACCTAATTGAACAATAGCCTTTAAAATTACTTAAAATACATGCATTAACAATGAGGCAATACTTTTTGGTTCAAATAAAGCAAGTAGCAATATGGTTTTATAGAATCACTGTTAAAATACAAAATATACGCATTATATAGGGTGCCAATGGCCTGGTGTTGTTGTCAAAGTCACTTTAAGACAAGTCATTTCACTCGGCGGCCATCTTTGAAATGCCTCTCAGGCATGCAAGTGCAGAATCTATTTCTTTGAATGGGGAAACATTCAAATGTTGTTGTTATCCCACTTGTTTAATATTGGCCAAACATCACTTAATTCAAATGTTAACTTAATCTTTATTATTTGGCCAGTTCTTTACGATAGAAATGCTACAGCCACTGTCATTTCTTAAAGAAAAATATGTGAAAATCAAAACAGGGGTTGGAACAGCTTGCATATTTAGAAAGATATTGATGTGTTCTTCTTTGTTGGCGTAGGTTTATAAATGATTTGTTACAAATCTGATGAAATGGCGCACATTGCGTTCCCAGATGAACTTTAAAAGAAACCCAAACTCACAGAGATGTAGCTCGAGACTCTCCACGCATGTAAATGATAACAGTTCATGTAGAGCAGCATTACTGTGAACGGAGGTGCCGCTCAGAGACACACGTAACCAACTTGCATGTAAATAATTAAAGAGCATATATATGAAAACCGCAGCCATACATTTATTTAATAGCATTATTTATTTATTTGTTTATCAATAGCACTATGTTAAAGTATGGTTTTTGAATGGGTTCCTTAGAAAACAGTCTAATAATGCAGTTCATGTTACCATCCATACTCGACATGGGTAAATTGCAATCGAGTACTTGAATTGAGAAATCGTGAAAGAGTAGATTGTCTTGTAAAGCTCTGCTAACACTTTATTTTGATGGCCACGCAACAAGTATTCTACTGACTAAGTAGTAACTTTGCAAGTATATGTCAAATTTTACTAATCCTAACCTAAAAGTCTAATACTCTGAGAATTACTTGACACGTAGTTACTTGAGTTAGTAGTTACTAGAGTGTAGTGACTATCAAAATGAAGTGTAACCCTAAACAGTTTTTGTGCCAAGTGACTTCCATTGTATGGGCAATATTTTTTTCCTTTTTTTTCTGAAAATATCTTTAACTGTAGTGTGACAACTAGCCCCAATCCACTTTATTTTACAATGTGGAATTAAGCTATTTCCTTTGTGTGAGGCTTCTGATTCATATATCCGCACTAGGTAAATAACTAGGAGAACAAAAAAGTGCAGTAAATAGTTAAACTATTGCTTTAATTACGATGATAAATGATAAAAAAAAATATAATTACAAATATCAGTTGCTATTTAAAGCCTCACACGTTCAAGTTACAAATGGTCGCACCCGCTCTTACATTAAAAATAAGGTGCCTAGGAAAACAATGGGAGAGTGATGGGATGGGGACATACAAACCTGCGTCTTCATGAACACATCTCTTTTTGTGTCATAAAAGAATTACCCATTGGGCCACAGCTTCGGCACAATCAGCTCTGTATGGTTATTTAAATCCCTGCAATTTCAGTTTTAACATACTTGCGTCGGTTAAAACACCCACTGTGACTCATGTGGATTTGGTTAAGCGGTCTCATTTTCTTAACAAAAAAACCCCACAGCATTTACAGAAATATGGCAGTTAAGTTGGACATATAATAGTTAGATATATTGCTGTTTTACTCTGAGAGCAGGAAAACATTACAACAAGGACGCCACTCTGTACACACTTCAGTTTGTCTTTCTCACAAACACATACAGAAACTTGCTTCCACATCATTGCCAGAGACAGGAATCAGCTTCTGTCTCTGTGGGTGTCCTCGGAAAGGCAGGGAGATTGCCAGCATCCAGAGACAGAGCGGGAGATATTGAAAGAGTGCGAAAATCAGACTGACAGAGTTTGCCTAAATTCAATATTTCAACATTTTCATTTTATAATCCAGAGGGCAGCATATGGGGCTAAAAAGACTGAATCACACACTGAGCAAAATGAAGTGGGAAGGAAAAGAAATTACAAACTGAGTGAAATATGAAATATGAATACCATGCCCTGCCATACAAAGGAAGACACCTGCCAGATCCGATGTGAGATGGAGGAGAGCAAGTGCACGGCTCAGAGCTGCTGAGAGAGACGTCGAGAGGAATACTCCTGTCTGGAAGATTATAAAAATGAATGTGATGAAGCTCAGACTTACTACTCACAAATTAATTTTAATGTTTTCCACCCCGCTGACCCACATGAGTTCAATCTGGTGTGATACCCAAACCACAATGGTGAATATTACTCAGCAGAGAAAAGTTGAGAAACCTTTAAATGTTTAGAGTCCCCATCCCACACCCCCCAATTGAGTAAGGTTCAAGTACCCCTTCATCAACACCAAACCTGACTTGTATTTTTACTGCATATGATTTACATTAATATTACTGAAATAGCCAGTATTATGCAGTGATTCACAACCAGTTCGTACTGTGGGTGAAAAGGCTCAGCATGTAGCGTCCATGCTAATTTGAGCTGACAACAACAGAATGTTATTTTAAAAACAGCATTTACTGTGCATTAAATTAATCAAATGTGACAGTAAATTTCTGTTGTAGTTCTAGACTAAATGTGTGCAGGCTTTTACTCATCTCATTTGCACAATAAGGATTGCCCGATGGCCCGGGGATGGTAGGGGAAGGTACCACCTTTTTCGTCTATGATTGGCTAGAAGGGCTCTCCTCCGGTTGATTATATATCTCAAGTTCATGGCAGGCTGTCTGCTAGTCTGTTTTGTCTGTTTTGATCGTCTTCACAACAGAAGTAAACAAAGTCAATCCAACATAGCCTACTAAAAAAAGTGCTATATGTGCGTGTCTTCAGATTTATATTTCAAGTTCACAATTTCATAGCCTGTTTAGATCGTGTTTAGATTAGTCTTAGCTGTTTGGGGTAATTTTGTGACGAACATGTGGACTTCGTAGTACAAATCTGACCGGCCTACATTTCGTAAACTCGTGCACTGCACTATTCTAGACTAATGAAAACTAGTGATGCATCATCATGCTCAGCTTTGACTTAAGGTCCATTAAATAATACAAACAATTAGAGATTGTTTTGATAGAAGATGGGACGAATCAGCACATTAGCATGACACAAAGCTATGCCAGTAAAATTCTAGCGTCATGCATTCTGTTTTTTTTTATTTTTTATCTACACTTGAATGTGGGTAAGTTTCATGAAAAAAGCGGAGAAAAATCACTTATATCCAGACTAACGTTACATCCAGATCGGATTCAGAACGATGATCAAAACACAGATGGACTGTTAGATGGAGTCCATCAACACCTCAAAGCTTCACAGTCCTATAGCTCATCCTGGGTTGACATTTCATCCAATAACACAGCCGTTTGGATTTAGATGCTGTTTATTGCTGATGATTGCATTATTTTCCATATGCATCTGCTTATATGAGAGAGCTCGTTTCTGTTTCTTCTTCGCCTGTGTTTTGATAAGGAGATTCTGTACTCGTTCAGGAAATGCGTAGTAGCGCCCCCTAGCGTATAACAGTGAAAACAGGGAAACCCAGAAAATATTCGGAAAGCATGGTTCTCATAAAAGACGAGATGAAAAAAAAAAATTATAATTTACTGCTCTTGACTGAATAACTTTAATAAAGGTTCATCTATATTTATACAGTGAAGCCTATGCAGTAATATTTTACATTTGATTACTATTTCTGTTGCCTACCTGAAAATGTAGTTTAGATCTTTGAAAAACCTTAAAAGTAACTTTCATTTGTTTGTTTGTTCTGTTGTATTTATTTGTGCTTTTGCTCGTAATTTTATTATTTGTTCTTTTTTCATTACAGACTGTCTTCAGCAATATTTTTAAAAAAAATAATGAGTTAGGCTTTTTGGTATCACCCTTTTTTATTAAGGTTACATGGATCAAAAACCATAACTAGGCCTATTTTATTTTATTTATTACATTTTTTGTGGTGGGGCCAGTAAAGATTTTGGCAGGGCAAGTAAAAAATTTGAACCACTGGCCCGACTGGGCCAGTAGAAAAAAATCCTTAGCGTTGAGCCCTGCACTGTCTTTGCTGCTGACCATCGAGGTAGCGACTATGCTGCTGACCTTCCCTGTGTAGTGGCTATTTGTATCGCATTACTCACGCTAGATTACTTGCAGGGTTTGCTACTCGTTTTTTGCATCACTCGCGCAAATACAAACATTGCACGATAAGGGAGTGTCTTCATGCACATTAACAGCAACATTTCTTGTTTTCCATCATCAGCGGAGATATACTATTGCTGCTCTGTACCTGTTGTGGAAGTCACGAATACGGCGGAAAGACAAGCGCCGCCGTGTGAATTTCTGTGAATTTCACTGTGTTCTCCAGGAACTGCCACTGTATGACAGCCGCTTCCAGCACTATACTTGAGGATGACGAGTGCCCAGTTTGATAACACAGCCATAATCTCTTTTCAGATTGGCTTGCGCAATATGGAAGGCTTAAATTAGAATTTATCACATTAGCAACATGTAAAATACGTGTGAACAATTCATTTCTTTTTAACCTTTTGGCCTTCGATAGTGCGACAACACGTCCTGATTATCCTGCTCAAGTTGGAATTTTTCAACTTGTGCAGGAGACACGATTTAGCTGAATATCTTGTTTGCGTCATTTGCATCGTTTGGTGCGAAATCGTGTATATTCGTGTCTTTGCGTTGACTTTGTATGTAAAATACTTGCACAAATAATTTAATTTGCTTTTGACAATAACTCAATGTTGTTCAAATGTTTCAAATCAGCTTGTGAGAATGATTTCCAAAGGATCATGTGACACTGAAGACTGGAGGAATGGCTATTGAATATTTAGCTTTGCTATCACAGGAATAAATTACATTGTAAAATATATTAAAAATGGTAATGGTAAAAATGCAATACCAACACCAAAAAGGAGTGCATTTCGTTTCATCCACACAAACTTTAGTTTTTTATGTTCATAAAAAGTAACTGAACATAATTTTACGGAATCAGCGTCATGATTTCTGTTTCGAAGTACAGCCCTGCCATGGAAATCTCTGGTCTACAGCCATTAACTGTGAACATTGCTTTTGATCATAATCATAAAATATGTGTTGTAAAAAGTTATTCTAAAGACATTATATTGATTAGATAAGACTGCAACATGCTATCAAAGCAACAATAATTGCGGCCTTATGTTCTCTGAGTAGCCCACATTATGTATTATTACTTCCTCATTGAGAGACTATCAGTTCTCTTCCTATTTGCTGTGAACTGCACATTTAGTACATAAAAGCTTTCTGTTGCAAGAAAGACCCAGTAATAAGGTGATTTTCTTTGATTTTATCATTTTGTTTGTAACATAGCCTTGAATCAAATATTTTAAATACAGAAAAATATGGCATAAAAATCTGGGCGAGCTTGAGTAATTACACAAACATCTCATATTAAACAGCTATTCTGATCAGGTTAAGCGAGACCTGATGTAATCTAATCTGCCCCACAGCACCATTAACACACATCTTCACAGTCTGAGCACATTGATTTATATTCAGCTCTCACACAATGAGCCTTGTTTATTTGTGTGTGCGTGTGCGCGCGCGTGTGTGCGCGTGTGTGTGCACGCATTTGAAGACGTGAAGGAGGCTTAACGAGCAAGCCGAGTTAAACCCTTTTCACACTGTGAATGAAGCATCTCAGCCATGTCCGTTGTGGCACTGAGCTGTGGCACTGATAAAACCTTTAATATGCCATTTTATTTACACACACACACTCACCTTCTTAGTGTGTGTAGAGCCTGATCTTTTCTTTTCTTAAAAGCAGCGAAGCAGAGGAACGGTTTGCATTTTAAATCCAGATCTTTGTGTGTCCTCTGCTCCTCACCGGCCCTTGAGGATTTTGCCTTCTGCTTTCAAATGTCTATTTTGGAGACATGATAGAAAAAATGATTGCAATTTGCATCATGTGTCATTTGAATATAACTCTCTTCCACTTTCTGGCAGGCCTCGGTTCCTCAGACGGAAAAATAATCACTCTGAACACACACAGGAACCTAAACATACACGCCTACAAACAAGCATGTTACCTTGAAAAGATCTTTGGAGGCTGTTCGGAGCCTGTGTTTAAGAGTCCCAGCAGTGCCCATCAGACGGAGCTAATTAATGCTTTCCCAGTGTTTGGGATGCTATATTTCCTGTCTTGATGCAGAGGAGGGGGAATGATGGGAGCTTTATGACAGATTCATCCGTACTTCGTATTTCTGTGTAAATAGAGCTTGCGAGCGAATGTGTCTGAGTTTGTGACAGACAGCGTAATTCTTCCTAGAACTGACATCGTCTCCTGAGATCTGGACTTATATGCTCATACACACACACAGAAGCGTAAAAGCATGCCCACAAAGACACCTACTTGCACAGATGCAGCAAGGATGTGACGGTAAACAAAGGTAAAGAAAAATAAACTGCATTTTTCTTTGTAAAGGAAGCTGGGCTGGCAGGAGTAGTATCTGAATTTTGAAGCGCAGACATGAATGTATTAGGAGGACACCTGACCTACATTGTCGACCTATTTAACAGCTCATTCGCTGGGTGGCCACAGGAGATAGGACTATCCCTGTATGAGTTCTCAGCTAGATACATATATACATACATACTCACTTTATAGTGAACCCGATAGAATTACACTGCAAATAATAATTTCTTAAAGGGAGAGGGGAGGGGTAAATGCTATTTCATGCATTCTGTCTTACACTGTTAAAGAGTTGGATTCTCATGGCTAAACATTGCCAAAATTTCAAAAAACAAGTCGGACATATGACAGAGTATTTTTGTGCCAAATACACTCCTTCGGGATTCAAACAAGTTTCATAAAGTTTTTTTTGAGTATGGCCCTGAATGAAGTCATAAAGGGTGGAATTCCTTGTATGGTCACTTTTCCCGGGTGAGCTTGTGTGCACATTAACCAGAGCAAGCGCAAGAGCACCCCCTATCAACAAGCTTCTTTTGGGTTACAGAAGCTGTCGGAAGTACTGTCATTTTGTTTGACCACAAAATCAACAATGTCACTAAAGAAGTGTGTTTTTGGTTGTGAGGGAAAGATCACCTTGTTCAGCTTCCCAAATAACCCAGTGTTAAGGAAAAAGTGGATGCAGATTTTTTTTCCAGAGCAGTAACAGAGTGCATGGTTCATGAGTTCAAACCATAGGCGATGAGTGAAACCAGTGTTATCCACACAAACGTATAGTGAGTCAAAGTTATCCAGGGATAATGCTACTGTGTGTGTGTGTGTGTGTGTGTGTGTGTGTGTGTGTGTGTGTGTGTGTGTGTGTGTGTGTGTGTGTGTGTGTGTGTGTGTGTGTGTGTGGACTGGTAATCCCTACGGTATGGGGACAAAATGTCCCCACAAAGATGGCAATATCCAAATTTTTGTCCTTGTGGGGACATTTTTGGTCCCCATGAGGAAAACATCTTATAAATCACACTAAGTGATGTTTTTGAAAAAGTAAAAATGCAGCATGTCTCCTGTGATGGGTAGGTTTAGGGACAGGGGCAGTGTAGGGGGATAGAAAATACGGTTTGTACAGTATAAAATGCATTACGCCTATGGAATGTCCCCATAAAACATGGAAACACAACATGTGTGTGTGTGTGTGTGTGTGTGTGTGTGTGTGTGTGTGTGTGTGTGTGTGTGTGTGTGTGTGTGTGTGTGTGTGTGTGTGTGTGTGTGTGTGTGTGTGTGTGAGCTCCGCCTACTGCACACTTGCACAAGCTCCACTGTTTTCAGAAAGAATCGGTACAGCGTATCTGTCTTTTAATAAATATGATCAAACTAAATATAGTGAAGATTATGCTTAAAATAAGACAATGAAATGGCAATGGGGTATGAAAAATAAACTTAATTGAAGCATCTCATTTTAAGGATATTTATAACAATGTAGTAATTAAAAAAATACATATAAATTCCTTGAATACACTTGCTTTATGATGCGCATGTTTTTTTACTTTTTGAAATAAAATTATTTTATATATTTTTGGGGTGGTGTAAAGTCAGAAATGGCGTGATTTATACAGCTGCCCTGATATCATAATGAAAAGTCTCCTCAATAAAACATTGAAAAATCTGTTGATTTAATCATCTATATCATTTCCACATGTAAGTTACACAAACATGATTTCAGCGTTAAGGAATGAAGATATTTTTAAATGACCCAATTAAGTACTCTCAATATGATTTTATATGGTTCCCTGAGAGGATTAAATTATTTTGGTGTCATATCTATAAATTATACATTTTAACATTTACATTTATTCATTTAGCAGACGCTTTTATCCAGAGCAACTTACACATGAGAAATACAAGCGATTCATCTTAATAAACACGAGAAGTGCTAGTAATAATGCTAGACATCATTTAAAATAGTACAAGCCAGAACAGCGAGTGATTAAAGGAATGGTAAGACCATAGAAGTTTTTTTTTTAAACAATATGCAGTTAACAATGCATTTTAAAGGCAATAGCACAAACAGTATTAGCATGCCACATGCTAAACACTGTAAATATAATTGTATTCTCGACCTAATAAAAAGCTCCACTCTTCAGCACAATGGTAATCCAGTCTAATTGAAAGCGTTCTGAATCCCAGCATAATTCAACACTAGTCTTTCACATTGCTCAAAAGCACAATTTAGTTTTACTCATTCAAACTAAACTTTGAACTAGCTAAACTAACAGGGAAAATCCGAGTACTTGATTGGTTCACATTTGCCCTGCATAACTAATTCCAATAGACTGCACATTTTAGAGAATTGCGTTCTTCAAAAGAAATCAGGTTTAGGAGAGAAGCACAATTTTGTTAAGTAGACCTCAAATAATATCAGACAATCATCTGTGTTTTCAGTGAAAGAGAAATTCTTGAATAGAAAACCTTAAGTGGTTTGGCATAATCTTTTAGAAAAATAAAATAAAAAATAAAGCAAGTTTGTAACAGATTTTCAGGCCATCCATCCAGGGTTGTTCCCTGCCAGTGGCTCAACTCCTGGAATAGGCTCCTGCTTTATACTAGCCATCTTCCATAGGAAGGAAATGGATCTGGAAAATAGATGGATTTGTCAGCCAAATGAAAGTCAATCAACATGCAAAATGAATGAATACAAATACTACATTTCTAAGAATACACATTTCTTATATGTCCATTGCCCCACAAGCATGTGCAATTGTAATATTCCTCTGCGTGTTTCACAGAACGCATGATTTGTGAAGACTGACCTTCAATGAGTGCTCTGCCGTATAAAGAACAACACTGTCAGTCTGTCTGTCAATTCTTCTCCCAATCAACTGTCAGGTCATCCTGAAGATCTGATCAGCCTTCATGGATGGATTAAGAGATTATTGGCCTCTGGGCATAAAAGCATTCAGTCCACTGCCTTTCAACCTTCAGGATTCTGAGGGGGAAAAAAGTTTACAGGATGAATAACACATTCTTATAATGGGGAAAGTACATAAGCCACTCTCTTGACACTATCTGCGTTTTCTTCAAACGACTCCGGAGTAAATCGTTCGTTAATGAGCGACACTCTCCACCTAGACCACTGACCCTGACGGAGGCTCGATAATGAGCTCTCCTGTTAGGAAATGGAGCTGCCGCTCTTTTAAACTGAATCTCTCAATATTGGCATTATCTGCAACGCTGGTTCAGTAACTTTCTTGCATCTATAGACATTATCCTCCTACCTCTACGTCTCAATAGTAGTAGTTTAATCAACAGTAAAGTCACTGGAGACTGATCTTTTGTGGTGGACACTACCAGTCCTTGGCGTCAGTGCAGCAATATCGGCCTCACTCACCCTGCTTGTCATTATTACACTGGAATTTCTGGGTCTTTCCTCAGAGGTTCAATAATTTAGAGTCCTTGTGCAGCCAGGCTGCTTACCTGGCATCTTTTAGTTAATTTGGTTGATTATTGGATTTTGTTAACTAAAACAACATACTTGACAATTATCTGTACTTTCTATCCACACAAGCCTGAATAAAATTGGCTATTTAATTCAGATAATACACACAAACCGTAATACAGGCAACAAGCGCTGTGTCCCAAAGTGGTTGGATGCATTAGTGTGCTTAAAGCCACAATATTTACATTTTCGCCACTAGAGGTCGGTTATTCAAAACAAAAGCGTAGCTTGAGGACGCCCAGATTTTGCGTCTCTTTTATTATGCCGCAGACGACCGCTTCCGTATGCTGTATTATATTAGATACATTATTTGAGTGTGTTGAAAATTATTTTATGCACTCTCTCAGTGGCTACTATGAGACACTTGTTGTACACTGCTGTGTGCTAGATCGATATTAGGCATGGTAAAACATGGTACTCACTGTAAATCAAGAAAACGAGATTTAAGCAATAAGACTAACTGTGTTGAGCTGTATAACAATGATTAGATTTCGGCCTATGAATGTATCCAGACAGTTGCTCACCTTTGTAACAAAACTCATAATATATTAAAGCATCTTTGGTGTTTCCATGGTCTATACAAAATAAAATGTTGTATTTGGATTTGGAAAATCGAGGGTAACGCAGGTATGATGTCATTGAAAGGTGACGCACGGACATGGTCGGTGTCCTGGTTAAAATAGCTTATTTCTCTGGATTTTAACATTCTTGGAACCCTTTGGGATGGTGTAATTACACAAGTCAACAAAATATATTACATTGTTCTAGTGGTTTTTGGATATTTTAATCCAAAAATATTGCATATTGTATTCATTTTACTTTAATGAACATTTAGGTGTACATGTCATGTTTCTTTTTTTGTGTGTGTTAAGTTTAGGTTTAGGGAGAAATAACGGACGGAACGTGGATATAGTTTAAAATAGTTTTACCTCAAATCTTCTTTGTATAATCCTTGGAGGCGAAAATAAAATAAGATTTATATCACTGCCCTAAAGTCTAAGCAGACTAAATTTATGTTTAGTTCTCTGGCCACCATCACTCATTAATTTAAACTGACTGTCGCGCTGTAGCTCAGCGTGAGCTCTCTCTCTCTCTCTCTCTCTCTCTCTCTCTCTCTCTCTCTCTCTCTCTCTCTCTCTCTCTCTCTCTCTCTCTCTCTCTCTGGCAGAGGGAGGATTTCATGCACTTAACTTAGTCAAAATTTTCAGAAAACAATGTCAAGATGACGTTGGCTGTTGTGCTTTTACAGAGTGTAAGTAAATGTTGTGATATTACTGATCATCTAAAGATTTTGCAGCGACGCCGTTGTGAATACATTGTAGGGGAAACACTGATATGCAAAGCATATCCAGTCATAGCAGTGAGCGTTTAAGTCTTCAGTAACGTTCCTCAAAAGCCTGTTGTATCATATTTGATACTAACATTTTACAATTTTTTACCCAAAAAAATGCAAAGTTGCCTTAGTCCAGCAAACACTGGAAATATTATTAAGAATACAAAAGTTATTCTTACATTTAATTTATACAAATTTTACATTTGCTAAGAAAAGTCTGACGACAGAAGGCATGTACAGTAGAAGATTGCGTACAGGTTTTTCAGGAACGTTTTGATTATGTCCTTAAAAATTTGCATGTAAGATACAGTAGGCCTTGTTGGGTTAATTGACCCATTTTGTGCGTGTTAAAAGTAATTGATTAAATACAACTTTGGTTTTATAAGGTCAGCATGCAAACCTGCTCGTTCCACTTGTTCGTCCACAGATGTTGATAAATTATTTGCAATCAAACAATATTAAGTATGTATGCGATGACAAGAACACAGCCTGTGTGCCACTGACGCAACTCGGTCACAATGAGAGAAATCAAACTGGACTGTAGAGAGAGCCTCAGTGCATGTTCCCGGATTTACACAGGCAAGTGTATGCAATAGGGAGTCACTCGGATTTAAGGGCCAGACCCTTGATTGATCCATCTGAGGTCTGCCGCGAGATGTGATCTGACAGCAGCTTCTTTAGGCTCCTCAGAGCACAGCAGAGAATCATCAGCATTCATCGGTGGCGGTCTCTCCATCATTATAAACTCCTCTACATTTCATTTGATTCCTTTATCCAATCAATAACCAGCCTATCAAAATCCCCCTTGTTTAGCTTAAAAATACCATCGCTAATCAAGAAGAGAGAAGGGAAGGACTCTCAGAAACAAAGGTATAAAAGCTGTCACTGGGATGCTACCTTTTCAAAAGGCACACTTTTGTGCCTAAAGGGTGCGTATTAGTGCCTAAAATGTACAAATTGGAACTTAGTGTAATAATTAGGACCTAAAAGTAAAAAAAGTGTACCGTTTAAAAAAATGTACCACCCAAGTGACAGCTTTTGTACCTTTTTTTCTGAGAGTGTATAGAGACAAAGATGATATTACTTATATTACTCTTAGCCTCTTATCCATCTATCATTTGTTAGTGCATTGATACATAAGATAAATCCTATTAAAATAGCAGCTGATCATCAGTAAATGTACATTAATTTATATAGGGGAACATACACAATTAGATTGTTAATGTAGGTTGCACATTTTAAACTTGGCTCATGAATATTAATTGTATAAAAGTTAATTTCTCTTGTTTTCCAGAACATTTTTAAATCAAGATACATTTACTTGAGTAAAAGCATTAGATAAGTCTTGTTTTCTGGGAAATTATTTTAATTATTTAAATTAAATTTAAGTTTATATTTAAAACAAGAAAAATGGCAGTGGTAAGAAAAATCATCTTAATTCAAATTGAATGTTTTTGGGGTTTTTTATATACAGTACAAGTATAAACTTAATTTAACATTAACACATTTAATCATTGATGGAAAAATAAGTTTAATGTGTAATGTTTTGATTTTCAAGAAAATGTATCTTGATTTAAGAATGCTAATCTCATCACCAGACAAAAAAACAAAATAAGCAAGAAATTGACTCTTTCAGTGTAAGTTTAGACACATGAGAGGTTGCAGGTTCAAAATTAACAACTGTTTTTATTTTTATAATTCCAATAAAATTGCAGCTGATCGTCAGTACATTGATATCAATTCATAAAGGGTTATTGGGAAAAAAGCTGAAAACAAAAGTGTAAAGGGACACATTACAAACCATATCAGCCTGGCTCATGAATATTAATTAAGTTTTTGCGTGCATGCGGTGGCCAAGCAAAGTGAGCAAGGTAGGAATTTCTAAAAATAGGCGAGTCGGTTATAAAGGTTTCTATGCCAACACCAATAAGTGTATACCAGGACACATTTGGTCACATGGTTCTTCATTTATCTCTGACTAGATAAATGTAAAGTTTTTTTGTTGAGAGGAGCATTGCAATACCCTAAAATAGCTTACTGCAACCACTGCTTTGAGCGAATGGAAGAGAAATCCCATAATGACAGATTTTTAAGGGGGCTAGATTAAAAACAGTGTGGCTAAAGCCCTCTTAAATAGGCTTTAGAATTGCCTATGGACATTGAGGACATAAAGGGTGACACACAATAGGACATGAGAGACTGTGACAGAGGTAAGCACACTATCAGTGTATTAGGAAAAGGAGAGTAAGCTGCCTAGTAAATGCTGAGTGACACCAGCATGAGGTTCACTGTGATGGCATCTCTGAGGATTGTAGATCTTTATCTCTCTGGGGGACAGCGCTCGCTTTCTCTCTCTCTCTCTCTCTCTCTCTCTCTCTCTCTCTCTCTCTCTCTTGCTCGCATGCACCATTAGCACATCTCTGTGCCGATAAGTTCTCTATGCAGGTCTAATTGTGAGAAAGTGTGTGAGAGATTTGTGAGTTTCTTACCCAAGGGTGCAAGATCTAAGAGCGCTGGTTGTCCTCTCAACCTCTAGCAGAGAGTCTTCCTCACGCACACACAAGTATAGACCCTTTATTGTTGCAGTTAATCAACTTAATTACCACATGATAATGCCTTCACTCCATCTCTACGGCAACATTTGTGTCTTTTATCTGTGTGTCCATGTAGGTATTCTTCTGTTGAAGTGTGTGTGGGTGTTTAATTTTAGCACACTGATGGGAGGTGTAAAGTATTGGAACCAATGTGAGTGACAAACTAGATGATTTCCCATAATTGCTTTGGGCACCGCTGCTTTGATGTAGCAGCTGTACTGCGGCAAGGTTCTCAGAATGGCTGCTTGTCAGTCTTCAACCATTCCCGTACATTATTTCATGAAGAAATAATCTGATTATGCCATAATCCATTGAGCAGGTTCATCTTGCACACTGGATTAGTCTCTTTTTAGGCACAATGAGATTAGATTGCGACACACTCACTTCATTTAGGAATTTATCTTAGATGATATGCAAGGTTCCCGCACAGATTTTCTATCTCGTCTTTTTTCCTCTAGTCTCATCACTTACTTTCTATCGTCTTTTCTTGTCATCTCATCTCATCTTGTCTTGTCTCCTCTCATCGTGCCACGTCTCTTCTCTTGCCTCATCTTGTCTCAAGCTGACAGAAACATAAAAACTACAAAAAACATAAATAGAGTATAAACAAAAATACTGAATGTGACAGAAGACTAACTTTGCCCTTGTGAAAACGTGTGCCTGATTGTATCGAATGTACACATGTAGTGTGCTCAGTATATTTTGAAGGAAAAAAAACATGTACTCGCAGATAATATATGAATGAAATAAGACCATTGTCCTAACAATGCTTAACACACTTTTAACAGTTGATGAGTTTTCCTGTGTCCTGACACTGACAGCGCTAGTCAAAGCTTTTGTCAGTTGCGTCTTGTTCCCGTGTTCACAACAAGTTTTGAGTCCTTTCAATATAAAAGTCTCCACTGAGGGACTCACTTATAAAGACAGTCTTTGCCACCAGCTAATGGCATAATAATGAACTTCTGTTGGTGTTCATGGTCAGGGACTATTTTTTTTTCAGCAGAAGGTAGGTTTTTAGTCATTTAACCTCATGAAGGTTGCATTGATATCAATGTCCCTTTAAGACAAGTCATTTCACTCAGTGGCCATCTTTGAAATGCCTCTCAGGCATGCAAGTGCAGCTCCTATCTCTTTGAATGGGGAAACATCATTCTCCAAAACTGTTTCACCAGTGAAACCTGACAACAACGTTCTCACAAGTTGACACATTTCTCAGCCTGTACAAAGCTAATGCACATGCACAGTCCGAAGCGTGTCACAGAACATTGCCTGTTTCTATAGCAACCGGAGCGTCTAATGGTAACTGCAGTGACGTGATAGCTTTACTAATCAATGATTGGCTCTTTCATTGGGGCTTATTTGCCATATTGGGCATTGCACTTTCTCCCATTCATAAGTAATCGGAATGCACCGTCTTCCTATATCTAAAGTCTTTGATACATATTTAATATTTGTATTGTGTTCTAACCATTTTATAAAAGGTACTTGAGGCTAGTCCTATATTGTGAATAAGTGTGTGTGTGATTCTGTATTACATTTAGGCCCAGTTTCATGAATGTACCATAGACAAGGCTTAGATTAAGCCAGGAGTAGTTCAATCAGGAAATGTAAGTATCTTAACATAAACATGCCTTTTAGAAAAAAAAAACACATTTACTGGTGTGCATCTTGAAATAAAACAATGGCACTGACATATTTGGGATATGTCAGTGCAAGTTGCTTTCAGATAAAACAGCTCTCACAAGCATTTTAGTCTGGGTCTAGGGGTCCGTTCTTTGTATGTTGCTAACTCAGTTAGCTGGATTTGATTGTTGATGTTTTGGCATGATCTTGGATTGATTGGTTCTTCGAAGCTCCTCCTGGACTCGCTGTCATAGCAACAGGTCCATGAGATCAGACCTGCTCAGGAGCAGGCTTATTTAATGTAAACAGGATTTGATTGCATATTGATGATACTTAAAGTAGCAGTGGCTGGGACAGATCTTATTACAAAAGTTCATTTCTGAACCAGGGGCAATAATAATCATATATTTACCGGTAATAATAATCATATAACATTTTTTTTGAAAAATTATGTTGTGTATAATACTATGGACACAGCCACTTGATTGAGAGATTTATTTGTGATGGAATAATTACTTCATTTTATTGGAGTCTTACACACATTGTACAGATATTCTGAGCCTGCATTAATTTGAGTGGTGCCAAATATTATGGGAGTGGCTTGATGCAGCGCAGGAGATGCAGAGAACTTGATCTTGACCCTTAAGAAACTTCAATACTGTCACGTAACAAATCTGCTTCAAATTTAATTTTTTTTTTAACAAATTGCTAATTACATTGAAATTAAAAATGTAAAGAGTGTACAAATAATAAAATCATGAATATGAATAATAAACATTGCACATTTAATTTATTTATTATAACTTATGTTGGTTTGGTTGTTTGGCTGTTTCCTTATTTTATTTTATGATAATTGTCATTACGTTGCTGTCTTGCTGCCAGCCAATCGCTGCATTGCTGATCGTGGTTTCGAGTATCGATGCATCTGCCCTCTTCAGGGATCACAGGAATGCACAATAATCTTAGACAAAATTTGCCAGAAATCAGTTATCACTATTAAAAGATCTGGGATATTCAAATCATCTCAGATGTATTAAGCAAGGTACGAAGAACAGACACTATAGGTTTAAGATTTGTCTGTAAAACCGGGGATTAGAGTTTAAAGTACAGCTTAATTACAAATGTGGAATGACAAAGATATTTAAATGCATGACATACAAGTAATTACATTAAAGTATTTTTTTTAAAACCATAAATGCTTTTCACTACATTGGGCAGTACACTTGAACCATATTTCAAAGACAATAGAAGTAATTATGAAATGACAGAAGTACTTAAGTCCTACTTGAATATTTCAAAAAACACCCTAAAAATCAGCTAATTGAATTTATTATAATTGTAAACTATGGGTGTTTGATTGCGATTGGAGCAGAACTGTAATACATTTTCATTTAAATACAATTAACATGCAATTAAGTTTCTGAAAACATTGAATTCAGTTAGCACTTAAGCATATTCTTATAAAAGTGTATTATTTCCATAATTGGTACTCTTAGTAGGCCCTATGCTAAATTGTACTACTTTTTCACAAGGGTGTACAAGTATAGAATATGTACATGTAGTTAAATAAATATTGTTGAATAAAGTTGAATTGACATATATCACACTTAAGATTATGCCCAATAGCAGTATTGCACTTTGGGGAGATCCATGAGGCAGTTTTAATTGTTCATGAGGTAGATGGCCCGAGGGGGAAAACTTGTGCCTGGATGTTCTAGTGCTCAGCTCTCTGTAAAAGGGTTCAAACAGGCAGCGGCCTGTGATTTCTCCTGCCTGTTTCCTCACTGTGGAGATGTACAGGTATTGGAGGGTGGGCAGTGGAGCACCAATAATCTTCTCAGCAGCCATGACAGTCCATTGCACTTTCCTTCTGTCCGATTTGGTAGCTGAACCAAACCAGATAGTTACAGAGGTACACAGAAAAGGCTCAAAGACAGCAGAGAACTGTATCAGCAGCTCCTGGGGCAGGTTCAATCACAGACTGGACTGGAAAAACCCAAACCTAAACTTTTCAGATATGCTTGCCAGTTTTTTTGCGCTATATTAATCGGATAGGTCAGGGCAGAGATGGTGGGCACTCCGTGGGTGGGCCGTCTGAGGCTGAAACTACTCTCAATAAGAGCATTACTGCATTCAGCTTCTTTAAACAATGCAGAGATCATGATATTTAAGATCATCATGTAAGCAATAGATGTTATTTACTGCAAATACTGCGCACTTAACAAGCTAGACTATGAGGTAGTATGTGCATTGTCTTGGGAAATTCATAGCTCACAGCGGTTGAATATCATTTTTACCTGCTGAAGTTATTGACATGGGTTTCAGTTAAACAGATGTGTGAGATGCCATTATTGCCCTTGAGATAAAACGGCAGTGCATGATGGGAAATCAGACTTTCAGAATTATTCTCTGCCATTAACTTCTGGTTAGAATGGGGGCTCTTCTCATATTTTTACAATCAAAGAAGGGCACAGTTTTGTTTTGTCACATATGATTATCAGGTCATTTTCGGGAAGGATGAAATTGTCTTTTGATGAACAACTCTGGTACTTGGGTTGTTTGTCATTCAGTCCTTCACACTTTTTTGCTCGCTGACCCTTTGAAAACAAGTGGCGTAGCTGTGAAAAAGCAGGGAAAGTGGATGAGGTTGACATACATTTAAATTAGTCCCCTAGTCGCCCACATACAGGAGTTCTAATATTGCTATTTGTTTACAACAGTAAATGTTGTATATTATAACATGGCTCTTCATGAATGACAAATGGTAACATTTTTACAAAAAGGTTCCATGTTAACTACATTAGGTAACACAAACTAACATTGAAAATATATATTTTTTTTAATTAATGTTAATTTCAAGATTTACTAAAACATAATTTAATATTATTTAATGGACCTGAGCTAACATGAACCAATGAACAGTTGTATGCCTATTCTTATTAGTAGTATAAACAAAGATTATTTCATGGCTCTCTGGAATTCTGGATTCTGATTGGTCAGTTATTCCCCGATAATGTTCATCATAATGAGCGCACATCCTGGTGTAAATGGAGTCCGCTGCTTCTTTCATTTCTCTCTCTCTCTCTCTCTCTCTCTCTCGTTTTATTCAAACACAGCATAAAATGAAACCATATGACCAGTAGGCTTATTGTGATATTGTTGAAGTGTTCATCTTGTTGCTTGAACGATTGTTTTGTAGGCCTACCCTGTAACAAGATAATAAAGATTTCTTCTAAAATCAATATTTCCTGTTCCTGTCATTAAAGGCTGTGTAAAAAGTTATAGGTCTAACGTTATCGTCTTGTTTGAACTATCGTCTGTTTGTATATGCTGCTTGCTTTTCGTATAAGCTGTTTTTGCTCATAGCAAGAAGCTAAGACAAAACCGTTTAATGAGCTAACAAAATATTTTAACTCAAAACAGTATTTCGTGTCTAATTATTTACTTATGTGATAAGTAGGCTTGTACACACAATTGGGGTTTAACTAGCAATAACTGGCTGGATGTACATTATCCATTACTTAATTACTGTAAAATTGTAATGCTCATTTTTAGATAATGTATGGAATAATGTTAACTAATGGGACCTTATTGTAAAGTGTTACTGACAAATCTGTGCTCTGTGTGCAGGGGTGCCGAGGCTGGTGTTCGGGGGCCGGTGGGACTGTCTGACTGCGGGAGATTCATGCTCCAGCGATGAGGCATGCAGCCCGCGCTTGAGAACGCTGCGGCAGTGCGTCGCAGGCGGCGGAAGCGTGAAACTGGGTCCGGGGGCGCGCAACCACTGTGAGAATGCGGTGACGGCCCTGCTGTCCAGCCCCCTGCACCGATGCCAGTGCAAACGGGGGATGAAGAGAGAGAAGAACTGTCTTAGCATCTACTGGAGTCTCAAACAGTCTGTACTGCATGGTGAGTGAATCCATATTCATAATTTTTCTTTGTCACATACAAAGCACCCGCTTGCACAGTGATGCAATTACAAGTTCTAATGCCCACACACCCACACAGTCCCCGGAAACCACTTCAATGGATGCTAATTAGATGCTGCGTTTAATATGCTAACCAGTTTAGCATTATAGAAGCATTACTTCAAACTGAACTTTTACCTGTGACACTCTCATTAATTCACCGACACAAAATACTGTTACCATAGCCACAAAACTTTGTTTGTGTGTGTGTTTACAGGGCTGAGCTTGGTGGAGAATTACCCCTATGAGCCTGTTGAGCGGGGCTTTGATTATGTTCGCCTGGCCTCCATTGCTGCAGGTCAGTGATTTGCACAGAGACACTATGTTGATTATGTACTATGATGTTGGAACTGATATTTGGAACTGATCACGATGTGTTTTTTCACTTCTATGCCAAGCATTAGCAGTGAAGAGTTAATAATAGGGCAGAGCTTAATAGCTTACAACAGCAAAACATGAGCACTTTGTTTAATGTACTTGGATATAACATACTGTAGCTAGAGTTCATTGGGACTGTTGATGATAACAGTTTCCTATGAAATGAGGCATGCATTAGAGACCTGTCAAGAGCAGAATAAACGTATCGTTGTGGGTCAAAGATTCTCAGATCGGACCTAATCAAGGCTTTTCACTCATTACTTTCTCATCTCTCTATCCCATCTCATTATGTTCCCTCAAAATAGCTGCATACCAAGTTTAGAAACTTATTTTTGGAAGAGCCACATGACTAAAACTGTCAGTTTGTCAGCCTCAGTTTATGGGGTGCTTCAGGCATGAGCTGATTTTTATGGACCCCGAGGGCAGCACATAATGATCCATTTACTCATCATCTCTCTTGTGTGCGCACACACTCATAGACACACTTGAGTCCAAGCAGACGCACATAAAATAACATTTAAACTCTTGGGGATAGGACAGAATGATTTCCTCAAAGTAATGGAAGTAATGTCGGTCATTCATGCATGACTTTTAATGATGGCTGCTCTCAGCTCTCAAACACAGAGAGCGTTTAACAAGCTGGCTTGGGACAACAAAGATCAAACAAAAATGTGGAAATTAGAAAGAAGGAGGGTAGAGAGGGGGAGATAGACACATAGAAATAATAATAAAAAGACAAAGAAACTGTTAGAAATGTGAGATTAATGAAATATATTTTCTTAACATTATAATGACCTTGCAACAGGCTGTTTTGCCAGTAATAAGATCTATAATTAAAAGGGCCACTTTGCTGCTTTTGTTATTTCTTTTTTTCTCTGTGTTTGTTTTTGTCTATATTATCCCTAGTACTTATTATCTAACTCTTTCAATGTACTTTACTGAATATATTATATTAGCTTTGAAACATACATATTTCACTGTAGACATATACTTGTGAGTGAAAGTGTATGTGTGTGAAGTTTAAAGCCTGTAATAATAGTTTGATTGGTCTCAGCAATCTCTGATGTACTTATATCTAAAATCTGTGTATACAGCAATGTAATGAGTCCAGAATATTGGCTCAGTATTGATCACAGGCTCGCAAATTCCTTTAATGATGGATGAGAGAGTAATCTCGCCAAAACAGACTGAGCAGAATCTCTTGAATATGAAAGAAATGAAAGAAGGAAAAAATAATATAAATAAATAAATAAAACCGCACAGAAGGAGGGACTGGAGGATGGAAATAAAGAAGGTGAAAAAGTAGGGAAATAAGAAAGGTAGTATAAAGGAAGGATGCAAGCAAAGAAAGACAGGAAGCAAAGGATAGAAATAAAGAAATGAAGCAAGGAAATAAAAAAGGAATGAAGCAACAAAAGAAAGGATGAAATGATGGAAATAAAGAGGAAAAGAAATTCGGAAAATAGGAAAGGAAAGGAAGAGGGAAATAAAGGAAGGAAGCCAGCAAAGAAAGACAGGACGTAAATGAAGGAAGCAAGCAAACAGAAAACAAGTAAAGAAAGAAATGAAGGAAACAAATAAGAAAGTGAATGGTGAAAGGAAGGAAGGATTCAAGCAAAGAAAGGAAAGAAGCCAGCTTAGAAAAACAGGAAGCAAAGGAAAGAAAGAGGATGCAAGCAAAGGAAACAAAAGAAGGAATTAAGCAAAGGATGAAAGGAAGGGTGGAAGGACAGAAGCATATAGAGGAGGTGAAGATGAAGAAAAGATGACAATGAAGAGGGCATTGGCTAAAAAAGTTCATGGCTCATGGGAAAGAGAGAGAGAGAGAGAGAGAAAGCGAGCTCAATAGCAGTGTAATGCTGGCAGGCTCTCTGTGGCCCACATTAGTCTGATATGAAATATGAAGCTGCAGGAGCAGCCAGTCTCAGCTGGGACCTGCTCTGTGATAGAGACCAGACTCATTCAACTTTTATTCGTACTCATGCTCTATTCATTAGCAGCACACACGGGCCACACAGACTCACATCCAATTTGAGCAGATCATCTCAAAGCTTCATTAGAACATGAGAGAAAGAGACATTCTGTGTGAACCTCAACCCTCATTAGAACAGTGAGCAAGAGCGCACCTCGAGAACTCATGCTCGCCCCGACAGCTGGACAAGGCCATCACGAAAATTCACAGAGTCTGGAACAATATGTATATCTATCCCTGGCCCATTGATTAGTCGATACACTAGACAGCATTAGTTATTAAACTGGAGGTCTTTTGTGTAAGTGCTTTCAACACACTCTCATGCTGATTCATAACTATTTTATGTTTTGACAAATTTGTGGTTAATGCATACAAATTTGTACGATCTCATTTGTATGTTTTCAGCAGATTGCGAGCACAATCTCTTGAATATGAAAAAAACAAAGAAGGGAGCAAAATTATTAAATTGGAAGGCTTTTGTAAGTGCATGCAACACTCAAGATGCATAGTTTTTTTGTGACAAATATGTGACTAATTCATATGAAATAAATCAAATTTTTACAGTTATATATGATTTGCTTATGCCCCACTGACGGTTAGGTCTGCTTTTTTCAGACACTTTACAATAATTTTTCATTGGTTAACATTAGTTAACTACTTTAGTTAAAAATAATTACGAATTGACCAATACTAAATGTTAATTTGTACATTTACTAATACATTATTGAAATTAAAAGTTGTATTTGTTAACGTTATTTAATTCACTGTGAACTAACATGACCTTCACAATTAACTAATATTAAAGGGATAGTTCACCTAAAAATGTATTTATAATTTAACAAAACAGTTGATGGAACCCATTGACTTCCATAGTATTTTTTTTTTATGGGGTCCATCAACTGGTCACTTGCGCATATTCTTCAAAATAGGTTTTTTGTTCAGCAGAAGAGAAATTCATACATTTTTGGAACGAAATGAGAGTGAGTAAATGAGGACAGAATTGTCATTTTTGGTACAGCTATCCCTTTAACAAAGATTAATAATACAGATATAAATGCAAAGATTGTTAGTTAATGTTATTTAATACATAACCAATGTTAACAAATGATATATGTTTCTGTAAAAATCACATCATATCAACTCACATTACATGTGTTGTAAACCAGCTAAACAAAAAACTAATATTTTGCAAGGTGGCGATTTGAATTTTATAATTTGAAATATTTGTTTTCTTATGAGACTGAGTTGGTGTAAAACACATGTAATGTGAGTTTATATGTAATGCCACATTTTGCAATTGTGGTTTGGTGTTCTGTGATCTCTTGAGGACTGGCTTCTATTTCAGCACTGGACAGCGACTGCATGGCTGCATGGCTGCAGCCACTCCAAGTACCTCTCTTTATACCTTCTTATACCATTCTCTCTCTCTCCTTTTAGAGTCTGAGGTGGGCATGGCAACTGTGAACCGTTGTTTGGACGCCGCCAAGGCCTGTAACGTTGACGAGACGTGTCAGAAGCTACGAACGGAGTACGTGTCGGCATGCATCGCACCATCAGCACTAGCCGGGCCCTGTAACCGTGCGCGCTGCAGCAAAGCTCTGAGGAAGTTCTTTGACCGTGTGCCGCCTGACTACACGCACGAGCTACTCTTCTGTCCGTGCTCCGACACTGCATGCGCAGAGCGTCGACGCCAGACAATTGTGCCTGCGTGCTCGTATGAAGAAAGGGAAAAGGCCAATTGCCTGGTCCAGCTTCGAGTTTGTGAGGCTGACTATGTGTGCAAGTGAGTATTGTGTGTATAAACAACCACACTCTTAAGAATGGTTCTAAACAGTACCAAATTAGGGTTATTTGGCTTGTAACAATAGCAGAACCCTTTTTTATAAGGTTCCATAAAGAATTGTGCTTTAAAAGTGCTACAGGATCTTAATTGTATTATAAATAAACGTTTTAATATTAGTATAGAATAAATATTATTTATTTGTGTTAATAATATTCTTTTAAAAATATTATTTAGTTATTATATTATTTTATCTTACTGGTCTTATAGCATCTTGTGTCCTCTACTTGGGTTTTACAAAAAAAAACAGTATGTTGTGTCAGTTAGGTACTTTTTTTTTTAGTTGACATGTAAAACTATAGAGAAAAAAACACGGCTCTAACAACATTCATTAGCTGAATAGATGATTTAACATGATCTATGGAATGAAGACCAAGTTCCAGTGAAATATCTTAATCCTCTATGATGTCTTTAAGTCCATTATTATGTGTGTATTCTGAGTGGCAGTTTCTCTCTGCAGATGATGAGGTCGTGGGATGTGACAGCATCTGAAATGCACAGTTGAGTTTAGAGTTACAATGTGTATTCTCCAGTGGTTTATGTAAAAACAATTGTTTAGGAAGTCCAAAATGAGCAAAAATGGACAGCATGTGAGCCCTTTACCAATTTAAAAGGAAAAAGTGAGCTGTTTGTTGCTTTTTGTGATTGTTTATGCAAGTAATTAAAAATAAATCTAACAGTATGGATCATACATTCAATATCTATATTACTTGTTTAGTGGAGAAGATAGGCATCCTTACCTGAACAGAGCAAGCATCACACATATTAATAAGAAACCAGTTACAATATTTTAAAGTTAAAATTTATAGACATTTTAAGAAAGAAATCATTGACCTGACAAGAATGTGTTGACAGTCAGTGTAGTTGTATAGCTGAGCTCCAGAAAATCAGTAATGAGGTGCTTTTGACAGTTACAGATTTGAAAAACAGGCGGGAATAAAACATATAAAGGGTTCCTCAAGACGGTTCTGAATAGAACTGATACTACCTGTGAAAAACCTTTTAAAGGACCATCTTTTTTAGAGTGCACTATAAATACAATCAAGCTCTTTTGAGGACACTGAAGATTGCAGCACTGGTGATTGTAGGGCGCAATAAAGGTGCAGAAGGTCAAGGTCTGAAAAAAATATAAGTTAAAATTACATAAACACACATGGGATAAAGTTATTGAAAAGTTCTTTTATAGCACAATTTATTGCACTTATTGTTGGTATTACACGATGAGCTGTGTTTTGCAATTAAACCTTCACATAAACTTCTAAAGACATTAAGGCAAATGTCAAGTTATTTTTTCCACCAGTACGGATGGGTACCGTAAAGAATTGAAAAGGTTCCAATTCATCTTAATGAATGCTGTTCCATAAAAGTTCTGAAGATACTTTTATCAAATAATAATAATAATATTATATTTTTAATAATAAATCATTGCCAAATGATGAGGGAATTTCAATAATAAACCAATTTACCAACACTTGTTGCAAATATTTGGTAATACATTCCTTTATTTTAATAAAATACTGCTGACAAAACTCTTAATGTACATATTCATCTATTCAAATGTCCGTACCATTAAAATGGATGTGTTGTTATTCTGATAGCTAGCTAATAAACACAACAACTTGCAAAACTCTACAAATACAATTCCATTCAAAAGTTTGGAGTCAATTAGATTTTTAAGGTTTGTGAAGGAACTCACCAAAGCTGCAACAAAAATACAGTAAAATACACCCCAAATATTATGACATTTTTACAATTTAAAATATTTTTATTTGAAAATGTAATTTATTCCTGTGATGGCAAAGCTGTATTTTCAGCATCATTACTCCTCAGTCGTCGGTGTCACATGACCCTTCAGAAATAATTTTCATATGTATGCTATAGGGCTGTCACTTTTTATTCGATATTCGAATATGCATTCAAATATGACGTGAAATATCCGTAATCGAAACTATAAATAAACTATCAGGTTTTTAAAGTGTAATGTAGCGCATTTTGTACAGTCTATGATTAGACCGTTTGTTTTTTATTTTATTGTTTGCCATCTCATCCAATAGAGGGCGCTCTAACCATATTGTAGCGTAGGCCTATGACCAAATCGTACAGATTCGAATATATTCAAATTAGTGGTGGGCATAGATTAATGTTTTAATCTAGATGAATCTCACTGTGATCTTGGAATGAATCTAGATTAATCTAGATTAAAATGGCTCATTTGAATTCTGCCCGAAGGCATTCAGAATATGTATGCTACCCAAATAATGACTGGTGCTTTCACACTTGGTTCGATTGCCTGGACCGAACCCGTGTTCATATTATATTATTTGGGTCCGAAACCGGGGTGCGTTTGCGTCATCAAAGTATAGACCCAGCTCCCAACCCATCTTCGAGAATAGATTAACGGCAATATTATTTTTTATCGCCTGATAAGAGTCTCACGTTAACGCAGCACGTTAACGCTGATAACGGCCCACACTACTAATTCGAATACATTACTTGATATTTGATATCCATTCGAATTAGATTTTTCTAAAAAATGACAGCCCTAATATGCTATAGCACCCCTTGTGGAGGTGCTGATTTTAAAACTGCACAAAATCAAGCTTGTATAGCTAGAAGACTGTACATCATAAACACTGTACAAAATGTTTTTATTATCTTTGTTACTTCATCTGTTAACTATGGACAAACACACTGAGAAGTCTGTGAGCTGCAGTCACTCTACAAGGCTCTCAATAGAGCTGAGTTTGGTCATATTTGAGCCTCCTCTTTTCACATCACAAACACAAAGGCCTTCATCGGTCTCTGCCATCACGCTTCATACACCAAGCAAGCCCTCTGCTGACACAACACATTACACAAGATGAGATCACTTATGGCCACAACAGCCAGTTAGCATAAGAAATCAGCAGGGAATGTGGGTAATTCCTCTGAGACTGACCTGGTTAAATGATTGATTGGTGACTAGAGGAGTGGCAGAATGTGACCTGCATGTAAATGGTCCCGGCCGGTCGCTGCCACTCTTTCAGTCGGTTGAATATCTGGCAGTTCTCCAGAACTCTGAATTGCAGTCATGTCTCTGATTAAAATGAGAGCAAAACAAATGGATCAGGACTGTGTATATGTAGGGGGGAATTGAAAAAGGGAGAGAAAAGACTGAGGTTGGAGCAGATAGGGTTGGTGTAAAGCTTTCTAAACAGAACAGAAGAGGACGAAACAAAACAGCATGTAGCCCCACCTACGCGTATAGCGTAAGGTAGCATAGAGGAAAGTGTTTGTGGGAATGTGTGTTTCTGAGGATTTGCTGACTGGCTTGATGATGGATGTGCTGTTGTGGTTCCCACAGGTCTCGCTGGGCTCAGTTCCAGCACGACTGCCAACCCTCCGAGCTTACTGCCAGTGGCTGCCAGCAAGAAAATTACGGAGCCTGCCTTATTGCATACACCGGCCTGATAGGTGAGAAATCTGGGCAACGTAGTCCCACCTGGCTTATCACATACAACAGTCATATAGATTTGAATTATGGGGAATCTTATCAAGCTTTGCTTCTGCATTGTCAGGTGGAATTATGGGAAGGGAAGACCACTGTGACACACACATGCTCTTGGGGGTTTACTAAACCTTATTAACAGTGTATTCAAAATGTGACCATCATTTACTCACTCACTCTCATTACATACCTGTGACATTCTTTCTTCTGTGAGATACAAAAGATATTTTGGAAAAAGTTTCAAATGTTTTTGTTCGTAACATTGGGGCAAACTAAGCTTTTAAGCCTTCAGAGAGCAGCCCACGTTATTTTTCTTGCATCTCTTGCAATAAATCCACAGACAAATGCTGTAAAAAGTATTGTTCTAAAAAGCTGGTACCTTCTTGCTCTGAATCGTTACATAATAGTGGTAACCAGTTGCTGCTAATTAGGGTTGGGTATCGTTTGGGTTTCTTACGATACCGGTGCCAAACCGGTACTTTTAAAACGATACCGGTACCTAAACGGTGCCTGAACCGGTACTTTAAGAAAAAAAAAGAGCCACAAAACAACGGTGGATGACATTAAAGATAGCTTTTTTTTCTTTAAATTGAACAACTAATTAAAAGTTTAAAGTATGCTTATATATATATATATATATATATATATATATATATATATATATATATATATATATATATATATATATATATATATATATATATATATAAATAAAACACAATTTACTTAACAAATTCACAGTAAAACCATCCACCTAACACAACTACAATAAGCCTAATTTAACACTAAATAACAGTTACAGTACTAATAACAGCAAAGTAGTCTGTATTCTTAGTATCCTACAAACCAACTTTAAGGTTCAGCATTATTTCGCAGATATATGACTATATTCTCTGGCTAAATATTTTAGAACGCATCGCCTAATAATTTCCATAGTGACGCGTCGTGCTTCTCACATGACACACAGCAGCCAAAATAGCACACGTAATAGCACAGTAGCACATTTACATCACGTTAAGTCATCGGCGTCTCACAAAATACATGAAAGAAAGTAACCGCTGAACTTTGAGAAGAATAAACTATATTGTAACTTATATAATGTGTATCTGATATGAATAAAACACTATTCAAATTGTAACTGTCTGAAAGGACTGTTATTGCCGCTTCCATAGACATCAGTGTGTTTTTTGCTATTACTTGTGTGCATTTAAAGGTCTGAAACCTAAAATAAACATGATGTGGTTGAAAACACAGAATAGTTGTGATATGTGAGTCAATGTGACGAGCACTGGGCGCCAGCCAAAGCGCGAAAGCACGTTTGAACTTAAGTGAGCAGCACTGAAATGAGGCACTGAAATCTGCGCTCTGATTCGGTCCGGTACATACCGATTATACCATATTGGTACCGGGTTTCGGTACCCAACCGTACTGCTAATAGTCATGGTGGTAGGCTATTCATATTGATGACGCACAAAATGCAGATCAGACCCCAAATACTCAGGTGTATACCAAGCTACAGAACCAAATAATAACTTCGTTTTTACAGCAAGTGGGTTTGAATGCATCTGCACGCACAGTAAGGCAAAGACTTTTGGACAACGCCCTGGTGTTAAAAAGTGCAGAAAAGAAGCCCCTTCTTTCCAAGAAAAACATCAAAGACAGGCTGAAATACTGCAGGAAGTGCTGGGATTAGAAAGAGGAAGAATGGTGCAAAGTTATTTTCTCTGATGAATCCCCTTTCCGACTATTTGGGGCACCTGGAAATTCGATTGTCTGAAGAAGAAAACGTGAAAGCTACCATAAGTCCGGTGTCATGCCAACAGTGAAGCGTCCGGAGACCATCCATATGTGGAGAAACCATGCCAGGGAACCCATACAGAACCTGTGGTCCATCCTCAAAAGGCGAGTGGACAAGCAGAAGCCCACAAATTGAAATCAACTCTGAGCACTTATAAGGCTTGAATAGATCACCATCAGTCAGGATTTGGCCCAGAAGCTGATATCCAGCATGCCTGAGCGATTTGCAAGAAGGTTATGAAGAAGAAAGGTCAATACTGTAAATACTGATTATACATACACTTCCCAGCCAAAAAAAAGTTGCTGTTTGGATTTAAGAATGCCAATGCTTAAGAGTCTGATTGGATCATTGCAGTGTTTTCTACTGCATGTTTCTAGCATGTTATATGAAAAAATAATCTACATATACTAAAGCAGCAAACTTTGCAAAACACCAACATTTATGTCACTGTCAAAACTTTTGGTCACGGCTGTATGGTGTTGAAGCGTCCATTGTTTGCTTTGAAGTGTTCATGACCTGAAGGTCTATCTTTGAAGGTCTAAATGCAGTGAATTTTGTCTTGGACTTCTATAACCAAAGCTGAATGTCTGTTCCCATGTAACACTTCATCCATGATTCCACACTGGCATAACACCCTTTGCCTACTACAGTAGCTGCGCCCCAAACTCTCGCTATTAGTTGAGCTGGAAAGAGATTGACGGATCTGAGCGGATCGCTCTCAATGTTTAGATGGTGCCTGGGAGGCTCAATGTTTACACTTTTCGCAGCATCTGTCTGGATGTAACTCAAGAGATGCAAGAAAAACAATGTGAGCTGCTCTACCAAGGTAATTTATATGGAAACAAGCAGCTATGAGACATTTCACTATAATAAATGTAACCAGAAGTGTGTAATGCTGCAAATTGTCATCATTAGTGGCTCATTTTTGCAATTTGGTGCCTAGGGTTATTATAATAGTCAACTAAGGCTAAAATTATAAACACGTTCATTACTTGAAATAAAATGCTATATAAATGCCTCATTCATTCAACATTTCATTTTCATATACAGTAAGTTAACTTGGTGTACCAAAACTGAAATAAAAAAAAATATAGACATATTTAAAAAAAAGTAATAAATTGACAAAGTACACAACAAAATGACTAAATAACTAAAGTGATTCTTAAATAACACTGTTAATACCAGAAACAAACTAAATACTGATCACAAATAGACTTCCCCTGCACCGTAGCGTTCAAACCGTTTTCACATACATTATATTCAAATAAGGCATGACGAAATTTGGTAGATGCATCAGGATTGATGTCAAGGATGCCAAATGAGATTTGCTAGTAAAAAGAACCACAGAAGAGTTTGTGACATTTAACAAAATGTCATTAAGGCAGAAGATAGTGGAGAGAAAAAAAGAGAGACCAAAGACTGGGTGTTAGTCATTACGGCAGTATTTTCCAAGCGCTGTTGTGAAGATGTTGCAATTTTGTGTTCTGGGACAAAAGAAATCAATGTGTTTTAAACTGGTCCCTATCAGACCATAGAGTTCATAGTGCAGCACCTCCACTTTTCCCGCTTTCAGTTGATGGCTTCTACACTCATTCACTCACAACCTGAAATAGCAGTCATTTTTCCTCCCTACTGAACAAAGACACAGCTCTAAGAGCTACAGAAATGTATCCTCTGCAATCAATGTTATAGCATACTTATGTAACCCACACACAAGATAAAGATTGACAGCTTTTCATATCTGCCTTAGCTGAGGGCCTATAGAGTAAAACATGGGGATTGCTATAAAATGTAACACATATTTCATCATCAGTAAGGTGAAAGTGTGTGTGCGTTGGTGTGCACTAGTCAGCTGGAGGAGTGTTGGCCAGATGCATAATATAAGAAAAAATACAAAGTAAATCAACAATATATTGGTGTACTAAAACAAATAATGCTACCACAATAAACAGTATGCTAACTTAATAAGTTTTCAGATGTTTTTTTTTTAATTTCCAAGAGACTGTGCTTCCCAAATTTCAACTGGAAGTTAGTTCCACAACCTGGGATCAGCTACACTGTAAAGTACAATCAACTTGGATATTTAAGCCATTTCAACTTAAATTACATTAAACTGACTTAAAAGGAGATGGATCTTGTTTAACTAACAAAAAAACAAAACAAAAAACATATTTTGGTGAGTTAAAGCAACGTAAAAACACACTACTACAATGTATAGAAAATCTGTCACCCATGGAACATAACCATGTTTGATAGACAATCAGACCATACTGAGAGGGCAATGACTACGGTTAGGGATATATGGTGTAAAAGCTGAGATAAATACTCTAGAGCCAGTCCATGAAGTGCTTTGTATGCATTAGAACTTTAAAATCAACTCTGTATTTGATTGTCAGTGCGATAATTTCAGATTGGGAGTAATATGATTATGATTTTGTTCCTACCTAGATACATTTTTGAACATAATATACTGTAGCTTACTTAGCGTATGCTTAGAAACTCCAGTAAGAAGCGCAACTAATATATTTACAACTTTTCTGCAACTGAAGTGGATAACATGGGACGCAATTTTGCAGTGCCTACAACATTTTGTACAAGAGATTCAAATGTCAATGAAGAAAAAAAGATCACTTCCTTATTTTCTTAACTCAAGTACAGAACCATCGATGATGGCTGGTGTTTGGCCAGCCTTGTGGAGCTGATGAAGAGAGATTTGTTATAATTTGTTGCAAGAACTTTTAGATATCTTGGGTAAACTTTTATCTTTATAAAGAGAAGGCCTCCGAGGTCTGGAACTCAAAATATAAATGCTGTGTGACATGTATCATTTGCACTAAATTATCTTCAAAGCTACCATTATTTAAAATCTTACAATTTTTTTTAAAGAACACACACCAGGGTTCTATATTATACTTCGTGGAAAATGTTCAAAAGTTTGAATCTCTGCTTTTTGCACATCTGACAGAGAAGATATTTTCCCATGATACAAGATTTAGATGACAGACGGATACTGCATTTATGGGATACTGTTATACTGGTACAGCATTTGGCTTTCTGTTTTTGCAACTGATGTTCTGTTCTGTGTTATTTTTCTCTCTCTCTCCCTGTAGGTAGCATTATCACTCCAAACTACCTTGATAACTCAACATCCAATGTGGGACCGTGGTGCTCCTGCGCGGCCAGTGGGAATTTCCGAGATCAGTGCAACCACTTTCTCAGCCATTTCCATGAGAACAATTGCTTGAGTGAGTAAAAACTTGTCCCCTGTCCTATATCACATAAATATTATGATGATTGCTGGATATTCTCTTTAGTGTGTGGAGGGAGACATGCCATGCATCCAAATATGCCTTCCATACTATACGGGAGGCAAAAAAACCAAGTAGCATGTCCGAATTCATTGTATTCATACAACAATATGCAAAAAGTACCTGGATGACTGATGAACAATGTACTATCCTATGGGGCCATGGGAGAGGATTTTGGAAAAGCAGTGAAGCGAAGCAAGTGATGGAGTATAGGTCACAATGACAATGTGATGGATGCAGTATGTGTGAATTTCAACATTCATACTATATAGAACAATTGCAAAGTAGCATTTTTACTTTTAAATAGTTATTCACCAAAACTGGCTGCATTTATATTCAGTGTCCAAGTTATTTAAATCACTGAAGAACTTACTTTGCAACCTTTAATCGGTTTGCAGGTGTGTAGTATAAATACCTTCCTAGACATCCGCCATCTTGACATTTACCTTTAACCTGACAGATGTTCTTTGACCTGCTATGACACCCTAACAACAACTGTGAAAACAATATTGGGACTTTCCCCAAACCCACATTTGCAGTCTGCAGACCCAGGTCTGAAAAATGGCAACTCTCAGTGCCTTTAACACACACTAAATCAACATTGAAGCCAAGTGTATCCTATCATCCATCATGTTCAGAAACCTACATGCCCCAAAATTGCTAGATGTCAAGAAAGACCTTCTAGTGTACTGTGAATTAAAGAGATTACATATAATTTGGTAGTAAAATGTAAAGTGTTGAACATTTTATTGGAGCAGAGATGAGTAATATATCTGACCCTTGCTGGCAAAATGAGTCGCAATGAGCACGTTTTCAAAAATGAGTTGTTGTTCTCACATTCTCTATTAAAAACAACCTTCAAAATGATGTGTTTTGTTGGACAAAAAAATGAATGAGCTACACCTGTTGGAAGTCGATAGAGTCAGCAAAGTCAATTTTGAGAAATCGAGTTAAAGTTTTCTGAAAGGTTCCTAAACAAAATCACCTCACAATCATATTTAGATCCCTGGTAATAACACCAAATTTGTCTCACACCAAGTCAAAACCCATATCTATAGAAAATAAATACTTATTTTCCATGATACCACAATTGTTTTATTAACAGCCTATATATTAAGACCTACTGTACCGCACAAAATAAACATATTTTTCCCCAACAGTTAACCAAACATTTATTTAACAGATAATGTTTGCATGAATAGCCCCCGCCAAGATATTTTGAAATACTGTAATTCTGTATATGTGTATATCTGCGCTTTATAACAATACCAAACTTGTTCCAGTCTTCGAGAAGCGATAGAAAAATGGCAGTTTTCATTAACAAAGGAAAGGTACTCCTCTCAGAAAACATAGAAATAAAGATAATTTTAAAATTATCTTGTAGAATATAAGATGTTGGCTATTTTGAGTAATAATTAATCGATCTTAATGAACATATTTTTGTGAAAACCTCATCCGGCCAAAATTGACATTTTTCACTTGTTTTGCCTGTAGCTCGAATTAGGCAGTGTGCATTCCAACTCCTTTTGCCAGCACAGGTCACACATTTTTCCAGAATATATACATTTATAATGTAGAATTTATAATTCTAAAATGTTTTGTTTTATTTATCAGTATTAGTAATGATTTTTTGATGTAAAAATAATGTGTCTCTTATTAGAGGTGTAACAATACAATGATACCTGTAAGCTATTTCTATATTTAGGAGGTACATTTGTTTGAACACACACTACATTTTCACACAATGTCAGTCTATGTATTATCAGCAACGCATGCAGTCTCGTTTAAATTACCTTTCAGAGCTTGTGAAAGATGCCCGGCAGTTGGGGCAGTCGATGGAACGGTCCGTGTCCCGGACGGGCCAGTGCTGAATCTTCATGAGTTCATAATTTGCTCGTGTTTAAAGCCTTGAAAAATGCATCAAGCACTCATCTCAAACAGAACACAAATAGACCACTGAATTGAGTCTGTTTACTTATTTTTGTGCTTCAGTAGATAAAGGTCTGTGGTTTTGCTCTTTCAGCATTTAAAAAAAAAATTGCCAGCCACCGCTAGGGTTTTTGAACATTTTCACCCAAATTGAATAGCCCATAGAATATTGTGTTTTATGAATATCTGAGAAAGAGCTGACCCTCTTCTTTTAAACAACAACAAAAAAGTTTTATTTTAGCTTCATGCATTCTTTTTTTTATCAACACTTGAATATGGGTAAGTTTCATAAAAAAAGCAAAATTTTGAGCAAAAAGCTGAGAAAATCAAGTTTTTGTCAAAAACTGCATCCAGATCAGATTCAGAGCGATGATCAAACACAGATGGAGTAGATCGAGTCCATCAACACCTCTAATGCTTGCACAGTCCTACAGCATTTCATTCAGTTACATTAGATAGTTTTGATTTATATGATGTTTAATGTTGACAATCACATTATTTTTCATATGCATCTGTTTACATGCGATCGCTTGTTTTACTGCCCCTCCCTCACGTGTGTTTTGATCTGGAGATTCAGTACTCATTCAGAAGATGCGTAATAGCACCCCCCCTAGCGTCTAACAGTGAAAACATGGAAAATTCCGTGTTTGGCCTGGAAGCGTTTTCTCACAAATAATGGAAAGTTCTGTGTTTGGTGGGGAAAAAGTTAAAATGATCACAATTACTAATTGTGTCGTCTGTTACATAGAGACTACTGAAGAGATGTTTAAAAGTTTATTTTAATGCAAGTGTCCCATCAGTTAATCAAAAAATTTCACACACTTGCAGTCTTCACATCCATATGAAAACACTTGGGCCAAATACAGGAAATATGTAATGAAAGTACATAAGTGGTCAAGTGCAAAAAATGCAAGTGTGGGTATTGGAACAGGTCCTTACTCAGGTGTTTTTTACTCATGAGAAAGCATTTGGACCCATAGTTTTAATGATTTCAATTTGAATTCAACTTGTCAAATAAACAGCTCTTCTGCTCCAGTGGCCTCATGGGAAAGCAAAAAAGTCCATTGTTTCCAAGCTTCAGAATCCCAGCAGATTCAGCACCTCAGCCAGGTTTTGTTCATGAATGCAGATTATCCGGCATCCTACTCATTTGACACTGCCTTTTGCATTTGCAGCAGGGAAGCTGATATGGACGCAGGGACTGTCTCACTTATACTTCAATTGATAGAAAATAGACCCAGGTGATATGATAGAAGAGTCAGCAGAGAGACGCATTTGCATCCCTGTTCTTCACAGTCAGCACTATTATTGTGCAATCAGCAGCGCTGAGAGAAAACTCTCTTGATGTAACGTTATGAAGTTTGAATGCGTGTCGGTAATGAGCCATTAACAGTCATCAGGAGCACAGGATATCTTCAGCGGTGTGCTCTGCTCATGGCCCACTGCCTCTCTGAGCCACTAATAACAAACACAACCATGTAAACACATCCATTTCACAGGTGGGGTGGTGTTACAGTCTGACCGCTGAGATCTTGGAGATTAGCTCCAGCTCTGATCCAGAAGCGCTTCAGTGTGATCTTGCTCCTCAAAGGTATTTCCGGCATTTACAAAACTGCAGCGTCAAGTTTCCACCATCCCTCCCTCTTCTATCTGCGGGTCTCGGGGCAGTCCGGAGTGCTGGGTCGGTGTGTATGTGTGCTGATTCAAGCCTAAGCACAGCCTCTGGTGTCTTGGTAATTGAGCGTAATTTGGCTCCCTGCAGTAAAACTAATGGAGCGGAGACAGCCGGAGAGTAGCAAACAGGACAAAAGTAGCACAGGATGGAGGGAAACAGCTGAAAGAGCTTTTTGAGAGTGAGTCCATTGAGGCTAGTCCTCACCTCAGCTGTTACTGAACTAGTTTTACTGGCTACACTGGCCCCCAAACCATCAGCGTACCCCTGGGACGACCATGAAATACTGGAGAAGTATTACAAGAATTTCTTCATTCAGTCGGACTGTGAAAAAAGAGCTGAAGTCAGTGGGCCAACAGCCAGCAGAACTGGAATTAGATGGAAGTGATTCACTAATGTAGTAAAACGTGAAGGTTATGTTTCATAAGAGCGCTTTCAATGGGTCCTGAATGAGTGATGAGTGTTTTGATAAAAAATGCGCAGGAAGTGTGACGGCTCATTTCCTGCCTCTGGGTGGTGAGTAAGCGGTAACTGCTAAGTTTGTGTGTGTAATGCTAATAATTTTATTTCATTTATGTATTGATTTAAACTAGTAACTCAAATGTTCAGAGTACTGTAGTGGCAAAAACATTAGGAACCGTTTTGTGCTTGGCTATGTTTGCGTTTACCTACATACTGAAGCAGTCTGCAGTGTTTAATCAAAGTACCACGACAGACAAAAAAAGCAATTTTACACTTATGTTCAGCTCATGTAAGAAAAATATCAATTTAATGTTTACCTTGTCATGAGCACATTCTACAGAAAATGTAGTTGTTTACAGAAATTTTTTAATTTTGTACTTGATCACTTATCTACTTGACATAATATTTCCTGTATTTGGCCCAAGTGTTTATATGGATGTGAAGACTGCAAGTGTGTTTGTATATTCTGTGAGTGTGCGAGACTTCAGATTCATTGGCCACCATAAGTAAATCCATCCATCCTCTGAAATCCATGTCAGAGTTATGTTGTTTCATAGTGTGTTAGGGGCTTTTTACACAACACCATTTTCATCAAAAAATGGAAATGTTTTCCCATCGTGAAAACGGATTTCAAAGTGCAGTTTTTTGAAAACTACTGTTATTGTCTCCGTGTAAATTCATTTGTGAAAATGGTGACGGCATGCAGATGTGTATTACATGTTGAGTCTGTAGGCGTGCATGTTTGCTGTTAAAGAATGCATCGCCAACAACTGAGCTGGCATGTATAATGCAGCGGTTTTTAGTAACTTTCCACAGATCCGTGTGAACAGGGATCATTCTGTCATCTGTACAAGGAAAAACGTTTGCATTTTTCTTTGTACATCGTTGTCCTGTAAACGTATCCATAGTTCTGTGCCTGTTTGCCCATGTGACCCAATTTCCTAGAGTGTGCTAGTTTGTTCCCTTGATTGTATATTATCCTGTTCACCTGTTGCCCATTAATTATCTCATTAGTTCCTCTGTGTATTTATACTCCCTGTTTGGTTCTGTTCTTGACGTCAGTGAGGTGTTTGCATCTGTTCCCTGAGAGTTTCCTGTGGATATTTGGATTAAAGACCATCACATGATATTAATGACTCAGATGATTGGCTCAAAAAACATTCTGTCCAGAACTTTCTCTGTAAGCAAAGATTTCCTGTGCCAGCTGAGCAATTGCTATCAAAATGAGTAGCTAACGCTAGAAAATCTAACTCTAGTTTCTTGGATGCATTGACACAGGGCATCGGTGTTAACGCTTTTCATTTACTTTGAATGGGTAACATCATGCGTTAACCGAACTAAATTGTGGGTTCCGTTGCATTGTGTCACTAGCAGAAGTTCCTTGCGCCAATGCAGGCATCAGCATGTTAGATCACCAATGCAAATACCCTAGCACAGACACTACTTTTCCAGTGTTGCATGAACACAATTAGCTAATGTGATTGTCTGTTGTCACTATGAAGGTCATGTCAGCACCAAGCTTCAGACACGGCCTCTGTTAAGCACCGACGATGAATGCAGTGTATGAATGCAGTGTAAGCGAGCAAACGTATCCAAGAGGGGACAGAGTTTATCTAATGGTGCAGCCATTCACACCACCATTACTTAGATGTCCACAAATTCATCTTGCCCTTCCTCTGAGAGTGAGTGAGACACTATCATATGTTTCACATCACTGATTAAACATCTTTCTAGTAGTTGTCTTAGCTTGCCTGTCTCCATATCTATGATCGAGAGTGACACTGCGTTTTTACATAGGCCACACACTCATTGTTTGAGATCGATCATCACATTTACTAACATGTGATGTTTTCTCAAAAGAATGGTACTATAAATATCAAGATTTTTTTTTTTATTGGGTCTTTAAGGATTTAGTGCTAATTCGTACAAACACAATTCCAAGATTGCTAGCATTGTTAGACAACTAGATTTCTGGTTGTGTTTATACAGCACATATCAACCAAACTCATTCTGAATATTGAAATGTGTACTTGAACGCTGTGGATATAGAACAGCTGTCATGAAAGGTGTATGAACAGGAATCTATTTAGCACGCTTCTTTTCCTGTGTGAACATAGCCACTATATTAGGTTGTTTCCCTGCAGTAATTCAGCTACGCTACGAGTGGGCAGCTTCAATTAGCATCAACTCATGGCGTCTTGCTAAACATTCAGAGACTAATCAACTTCACACCATTTACACTCCTCCACATTACTCTACTGCTAACACTCGTATCATGATGATGTGTTATGACTTATGATATGAATGTCGGATAATGAGGGCTTCAGGTGGGCTGGGGTGAAGGCTAACTGACAGAAATTATATTCCTAATAGTAAACTTAACTAAAGGCTTGTCTATAACTCTGCCCATATCTTTCAAAATACACAAAGGATGTAGCTATTTTGTTATTTGTATCAGTCTTATTTTCCAAATGGATGTGCAAGACTTCCGATTCATTAGCCGCTATGGGCCAGATTAACTAAACAGCAAATTAGCATGAGAGCGCAATTCCATAAAAGCGTAGATGGGAGTGGACAGTTCTGTGTGATCTACTGACGATGCGCAAATTAAATAAAACACACAGAGCCGGATCATTTCCATAATGATCAGTGCAATCTACCTGTTAGCATCTGGTTTAAGGCACATTTTTTGGGCGGTAAATAATGGCGCAAAAATCAGTAAATTGGCGAGTGCAAACCATTGTAAATCACCTCATTTAAATACTCCTCCCATGAATTTTGTGCCTGAAAGGGAAACTCCTACAAATGCATATGCAATAAGATCAGCCGCAAAAATAACCGTGTCCACACCTTTTCAGCGCTAATTTATCACTGCATGTCTAGTAAATCCTGACAGTAGGTTAACGTCAAGAGGGTTTGCGCTAGCACAAACTGTTAGTAAAGTTTTTACCCTATAGGTAAAAAAAGTGCAATAAACAGTAATACTATTTGCACTACAAACCAGTGTGTTTATGATTAAATTCCAACATTAAAATAATATAAATATAAAGCAGCATAACCCTTTTTGTGCAGGTAAAATAACTGAAAGCAACTGACAACGAAAGCCTTGCACATTCGTTACAAATGCCTGCTCTTGCTTTAAAAAATACGGAATATGAAAAAAATCATATTCAATTTCCATTGATGTCTAAAAGGCTTAAAGGACAGCTAAAAAAGTATGTTCTATATAGTATGAATGTGTTTAGTATGAATGTAATTCGCCATGTTGTCATTGTGACCTACCAGCGCAAGTTACGTCACTGTACTGCCATTCACAAATCCTCTCCTGTGGCCTCATGGGATAGTAGTGTCCATCATAACATTTCAGAAAATATTCAATTACTTTCTTTTTTTTTTTTTTTGCCATGGTATCGATTCCGGATCAGTATCGAGGTATTTTAGTCTGGTATCGTATCAAAGTCATAATTTTGGTTTCGTGACAACACTATTCTATATAAAAAAGTATTTGCTGATTTTTATGTTGGTTTACAAATTTGTACCTTTTAGTTTTACATTTTGTCAAAGGTTTGTTTACAGTTACACTTTTTTATTATTATAGTAGCCTACACTACTGAATGCCAAAGTTTCAAGTTAAATTATATGTTTTTAAGTAAAATTACTGTAATAAATTAGTCGATAGATTAATCGATACAAAAATAGTCGTTAGTGGCAGCCCTAAGAAATAGAAATGTTGTCTTGGCAATTAACTGAAATAAACATACAAATGAACTGATTAGGCATAACATTATGACCTAATATTGTGTTGGTCCCCCTTTTGCTGCCAAAAAAGCCCAGCTCTGTCGAGGCATGGACTCCACTTGACCCCTGAAGGTGTGCTGTGGTATCTGGCACCAAGATGTTAGCAGCAGATCCTTTAAGTCCTGTAAGTCGGAAGTAGGGACCTTCATGGATCAGATTTGTTTGTTCAGCACATCCCACAGATGCTCGATTGGCTTGAGATCTGAGGAATTTGGAGGTCAAGTCAACACCTCAAACTCATTTTTGTGCTCCTCAAACCATTTTTGCTTTGTGGCAAGTCGCATTATCCTGCTGAAAGAGGCCACCAGGAAACCGTTTCCATGAAAGGGTGTACATGGTCTGCAACAATGCTTAGGTAGGCGGTACGTGTCAAAGTAACATCCACATGGATGATTCCCCAAGATTTCGCAGCAGAACATTACCCAAAGCATCAGATTGCCTCTGCCGACTTGCCTTCCTCCCATTGTGTATCCTGGTGCCATGGTGTTCCCCTGGTAAGTGGTACGCACCTGGACATCCACGTGATATAAAAGAATCAGCTTTGAGGGCAAAATGTTCACTTACCGCTTTATATATCCCACACACTAACAGGTGCTGTGATTGAGGAGATAATAAGTTATGCCTGATCAGTGTATAAGCAAATTAAACATGATTAAACTAAAATTAGTTTAGTTTAATCCAGCCTGTCAAACTACAAAAATAAAAGCTAATTTAAAATATGAACACTAAAATAGTATATAAATACTACTAAAATAACACCAAAATGCATTTAACACTTGGCAAGTTGTGTAATGCTTTACAAGGTTCCTGTACTATGATATTAAAGAGGGACTGTAGTCATTTTTGCTTCATCTCCCCTGTTAAGATTACAAAGATTAAGCAATTAGTGTTTCAAATTAAGAAAATTCACTCAACCACACCACCTTTCACCATTCATAAATCTAATCTTTCATTTTTCCACAAAACACTTTCCTCACCACCAGAAATGAATACCAGGCTTAGTTCATATCCAGTGCCATCCTCACAGTCGTGCCTTAATTGAGGTGACTTTCACGCCACTGTCATTTCAGACAAGTGACCCACTAGATGAGAATTAATCAATTCAGATTATTATCATTCATATGGCCTGTCTCTGTAATTCTCGTATGGACTCGTACACAGCCAATAAAAAAGGGGAAAATGAAGAGGAATGTGATTCTGAAAAAATTCTGTATTTAGGTTTAATATCGAATTTTTCTGGTACATGGCTGACTGTAAAGAATGTTTCCAAATGAATACACACAGGCGTTTTACTATAGGTAAGGTTAGGTTGAAAGATACTGGAGGTAATCAAACTTTTTTCAAACCCACAGGAACAGAGGCTCACTCAAGTACACTCCATTTTATGCAATCAATCTTTCCCAAGGGAAAACACACTGAACGAAAATGAAAGATAAAGAAAATGGAAGACATGGGCAAAGAAATAAAGACAAATGCCAAGCTGTTAGGAAATACAAGTGGATTTTTACATATTTCTGGAGGGATTAGCCGCTTGGCAATATAGGGATGTATATTCAACTATAGCAACGTGCTATATTTAGAGCATGAATCAGATGACTGAGTTTGTGATCTTGAATGCTGTTCTGTCAACATTCATGCTTTATATACAAGCCCTCGTTCTCTGGTTCCCCTGAGTGTTTTGTTGTTGTTATTGTAGAAAAGCATGTTGATGAAATCCAAACCCATTTTGAAAAAGAGACATGTCTGAAAGAGAAAGCCAACCGAGGCATGACTGCCTTCCAGATGTGTTAGTCTGCAAAAAGCTGGACTGTAAATATGACTTACTTCCCTCCCTTCAAACAGAGAACGCCATCCTTGCTTTCGGGAATGACACAGACCTGAAATCTGCGACCAACCAAGCTCCAGGCTCCCATACTAACGCTTACAACCAGTTCTTAGTTACCAGCACCGAGACGACCACTACCAACATTGGTTCTGCCATGGAGACTGAGCAGAACATACTGCGTCCACAGATGCCCACACAGGTACAAGCCTTTATCCCAACTGGTCTGAGTGCCATTATGTGTTTTGAAAATCTTAATTTGTCATGTTCCTGTTAGATTAAAACCCATCTTTCACATTTCCTATTCATCCCAGTCAGAGCTTTCCTGTGAGTGAAAACAGATTTGCTTTGTGTACGACATGCATCCCAAAAATGACTTGAAATGCATTCTGACTGTCCTCACTGGAACACATTGAATTTTTTTATACCTTTGAGTTGGATTCAAATCACATATGAACATGGTTTGGGTTTGTAAAAATTAAAAAAATACAAACAACTACGTGGATTAGAGTCAGACATGCATTTTACTGTATGTCTGTCTGAACAAAGCCATAGATGTTTGTTTGTCTCACTGCTTACGGACACAGCGTAAACCAGTCAACATGATTACTGCTGCTTGTTTCCTTGCCTGGCCAAGCTCACCACACTTGTCTGGTTTTAGGGTTTAAGATGGGTTTTGGGATTTGTCATCTGATCTGCCAGCTGGGAGACTACCAAACCACATTACTGTAGACTGGCTTAAGATGTTATTTTCAACTAATGCAGTGTTTCAATCAGGACACAGATTTTACATTAGAACACAATGGGACAATCATTCAAAATTAAATCTTGAGAGTTTATGCTTCCAGAACCCAATCATTTATGCAACTAAACCTGTATTTATAATCAGATGCACATAATTTTTCATCATCTAGTACTGTCTGTTTGTGACATGATGCCTCTAAAAGACAACTAAATAGGGAACAACGGGGCTCAAGGCACACGATTAGAGGAAATGTGCTTTTCACTACTATAATTGCAAAGAAAAAGACAAACAAAAAAATTTAACATTTATGGTGCAATAGATTTTGTGTGGAAATAAATCATTAAATTAATTAATTTAGTTTAAAAATCGTATAAATGTATGGCGAGGATGGGCCATGGGGTAAAAGGCATAAAGTATTGACACAAATTCTTTATATCAAAATCTTTTTTAATAATGTCTAAGTACAAACTTTGCTAAAGGGATTGTTTTGAGCTGTTATTAACTAAATATACTGACATTAAAATGTTTATATAAACATATTTTAAAAAAATACAGAAACAAAATTATTTTGAAAAATTAAAGATTCTGAATGGTTGTGATTAAAAATATCGCCTGCCTTTTCGCAGCGCAAACAGAACATTTTTTCGTTACCATCAACTACCTCATATCTTAGCCATGGGAACTTGCCACTCCATTCCGACCGATACGCCCTACACTTCGGCTTTTTGGAGCTGTCTGGCTCTGGACATCTGAGGCTTCAGGCGTTCCTGATTCAGTATCCTCCTTCGCGTCTGGCCTTTGAAAAAAACTGCCTGGGCCTGGCCATATTTGAAACGTCTCTCTATAGTTCGTGGTTTAGGTCTATAGTATAGCCGTTAGGCGTGCGCTTTATTTGAAATGCAACATGCAATGTTGTTTAAAAACATTCAAACGGTCAATTCAGATTGTGTTAGGGGGGCGGGGCCGGGATTATTAGGCAGTTTTAATCTGACAATTTGACCGAAAAGATTTAATTTTTTTCCCGGCCAATGTCCGGTAATTACCGGACAACGGAAACCCTGACACACACACACACTTAAAAAGATGAGAGAGGCTTGTAATTTTTGGCCAAGACCAAAGAGCTGTCAAAGGACACCAGAGGCAAAATTGTAGACCTGCACCAGGATGGGAAGACTGAATCTGTTATAGGTAATGCTGGGTACACACCAAAAGATAATCGGGCTTATTTTGGGCGATTTCCTTCCGACAATCTTAGCTCGGTCCCGATTATCTTGATGGTTCTGAAGATTATCTTATCAGATGTTCCTGTGGTGTGAAGTGTGTTAAGAGTGTCCGAACCTGCTCGGAAGAACCTCGGAGCCGTCGATCGCGAATCGTAAATATTCAACATGTTGAATATTTACGATCAGAAATCCTGATGTGTGGGGAACCCGAGGACAAACGCTACACACTCACGTGAAACGCAATAATATCCAATCAGAAAGCACATTGAGGGAATACAGAAGCGTGGTCGGCGCAGCATAAAGTGTGACATGTAGGCCTACAGACCATGTTCCGCCGTCTCCATATGCCGTCATATATATGTAGTAGGCCTGTGTGTGTGTGTGTGTGTGTGTGTGTGTGTGTGTGTGTGTGTGTGTGTGTGTGTGTGTGTGTGTTTGTATAAAGTTTGGATAATATTTTGTGTTTTTGCAAGAATTCTCTTATGCTTATCAAGCCTGCATTTATTTAATCAAAAAATACAGAACAAGTTAAATATTACATTGTTAAATATCATTTTAACTTTTTATTAGGCTAATCAAAGAATCTTTAAAAATCTAAAATAATAATAATAATAAAGAATCTTAAGTCTAATAAAGAAATGAAATGTAAAATAACATTGCATAGTTTTCACTTATGATAGATTAATGCTTTTTAAAAGTAAAGTTATTCATGCAAGAGCTGCAGTAATTTTCTCTTTCCTTTAGTTGTTTGATTGACATTAATGGCAGGTTTATTAGATGCTGCCCTTAAGACCGAATGCAGCTCTAATTATTCTCCCATTGATTTCTCCAAACTATACGCACCTTTAAGATATAAACTGTGTTTAAGAGAATACTCCAAGCCAGTCATTTTGACATATAGGCTGTTTGGTAGATTTGATGGTTTAATGACACGACGCATATGTGCACGCCACACACACATACACACACCTTGGAAACAGCGTCTATTCCGCTGGATTATAGTTCTTTTAATTTGATCAAACACGTCCTGCAATTTAGCCAAAGTAGAGACTGCATTTGACAGCAATCACACTTTGAGCTGAGTCTGACGTTAAGTTTATGTTCAGGAGAAATGACAGCGCGCTGAGGAGGGAAGGAATTCGCTCTAGACGGAACGCGGATATAGTTTATAATAGTTTTACCTCATATCTTCTTTGTATAATCATTGGAAGCGAAAATAAAATAAGATTATTATCACAGCCCTAAAGTGTAAGCAGACTAAATGTGTGTTTATTCCAAGATGACGTTGGCTGTTGTGCTTTTACAATGTCGTGATATTCTAATCATGTGAAGATTTTGCAGCTGCGGGTCAATGTAATGGCCCAATGGAAAATAATGAAAACCAGGACATTTTCATTACTTTATAAAAACAGTCTCGTGAGATTTTGCGTGATTTCCTGTGTTTACACTCGGGACTCTGGTTGAAAATCTGTTGGTGTGGTGTGCTGTCTTTGTCACATCATGGCACACCACACACTATAGGAGCAAAACAGTTAAATCTAGGATTATTTGTCCTCATGTGTGTGGTCTATCACATTTTGAAAATCTTATAAGATGTAAAAAATCTTTTGGTGTGTACCCAGCATAAGCAGCTTGGTGTGAAGAAATCAACTGTGGGAGCAATTATTAGAAAATGGACGACATACAAGACCACTGATATCTCCCTTGATCTGGGGCTCCATGCAAGATCTCACCCCATGGGGTCAAAATTATCCCAAGAACGGTGAGCAAAAATCCCAGAACCACACGGGGGGACCTAGTGAATGACCTGCAGAGAGCTAAGACCAAAGTAACAGGCTACCATCAGTAACACACTACGCCACCAGGGACTCAAATCCTGCAGTGCTAGACATGTCCAGGCCCGTCTGAAGTTTGCTAGAAAGCAATTTGGATGATCCAGAAGATTGAGAGAATGTCATATGGTCAGATGAAACCAAAATATAACTTTTTGGTAAAAACTCAACTTGTCGTGTTTGGAGGAGAAAGAATGACATCCAAAGAACACCATACCTACTGTTTTTCTGCATTGAAGATGAAACGTGGCTGGGTTTTCAGCATGACAATGATCCCAAACACACTGCCTGGGCAACGAAGTGGCTTCGTAAGAAGCATTTCAAGGTCCTGGAGTGGCCTAGCCAGTCTCCAGATCTCAACCCCATAGAAAATCTTTGGAGGGAGTTGAAAATCTGTGTTGCCCAGCGACAGCCCCAAAACATCACTGCTCTAGAGGAGATGCATGGAGGAATGGGCCAAACTACCAGCAACAGTGTGTAAAAACCTTGTGGAGACTCACAGAAAATGTTTGACCTCTGTCATTGCCAACAAAGGGTACAGGTCCTTCTAAAAAAAATAGCATATTGTGATAAAAGTTCATTATTTTCCATAATGTAATGATAAAAATTAAACTTTCATATATTTTAGATTCATTGCAGACCAACTGAAATATTTCAGGTCTTTTATTGTTTTAATACTGCTAATTTTTTAAAATCATCAGTATTAAAACAATAAAAGACCTGAAATATTTCAGTTGGTGTGCAATGAATCTAAAATATATGAAAGTTTAATTTTATCATTAGATTATGTAAAATAATGAACTTTTATCACAATATGCTAATTGTTTGAGAATGACCTGTATATAACAAAGTATTGCGATGAACTTTTGATATTGACAAAATACTTGTTTTTCACCATAATTTGCAAATAAATTCTTTAAAAATCTGGTTTTCTGTATTTTTTTTTCTCATTCTGTTTCTCATAGTTGAAGTGTACCTATGATGAAAATTACAGGCCTCTCGCATCTTTTTAAGTGAGAGAACTTGCACAGTTGGTGGCTGACAAAAATATTTTTTTTCCCCCACTGTACATGTATATGTCTATATTCAGATACATAATTATACATGTACATGCACATATGTGAACACAAACTTTATTTTGGATGCAGTTAATCGATTTGACAGCTGGTGATTTTATCTCTATAGGTGGACACCCAATTTAATATGATATTTACCATCTGAATCTAACCATGACATGTAAAATTTTAAATGGAAAAGTCAGCCAATTTATAACTGTGTCATACTTTTACATATTGTTCTGTTGTTGAAAAACTGTTGCTTTTAATTAGATTGAACAAAACTGATCTAATATTCAATTATGATCTAATATATTTAATGATTTTCAAAGTTCATGACCGTGTCAAGGATCAGCCAAATCTCTACATCCATCTTGAAAAGCGGATGTTTTGTAAAATGTCGTGGCAAGTTTTTGTGCTGTCTAGTGGCGCCTTTAGCCCTGTTGTACCCTATAAAATGTGGATTAACAAAGTGAAAAAGATGAAAAAAGCATATCATGTATCTAAAGCTCTCCAATACTCTTTTGTTCTGTAGATGAACGAGAGAGACAGACTGTGGGGCGACTCCACGATCCCACCTCCTGATCTCTATGACTACAGTCCTGCAGCTGCCCACCTGACCATGTTAATGTGGCTCCTCCCCTTCCTGCTGCTGGCTCTCCAACTTTAAAATCAACAACCAATCAAAGCACCACAGGGCTGGGACAGTGTGCGTGTGTTCATGAGTTTTAAATTCCACATCACAATAACTCGATCAGAGAGGACGCAAGAACTGCAAAACTCTTTAAATATATGAAACCCTGCTCCATTCCTCAACGCAATTTAGTGATTTATTGTCTGGGTGTTCACAATGACTGAGTTCAAGAGTTTAAATAATTGTGTGTCTTTCTCATCTTTTGGACAGAAGATTGAGCCCGTGTAAGATAAAACCCCCTCTCTCCAAAGGGAGCAACTGAAACGCAGTCATGCCCACAAAAAGAGGAAAAAAAAAACTACTTGTTTATCATTCATATTTTAATATCTATTTTCCCCAGCTGTTTCGAATGGATGGTGTTGGTATGTGTGCTGTATATTCATCCGGATCAAAGTGTATTTTGTGATGTTTGCTTGAAGCACAGGAACAAGTGGTAAAAGAAAGTAAACTGATGTAACACTAAAAGTGTCTATGATGAGAGCTCTTTCACAGGCTTCAGAGGGTTAGAGACGGCCTTTATTTTTGTAATGTTTATGGATCAGATGTACATCCCACAGGCTGCTTCTCACAGCAGTCCTCGAGTGCACGTTTGCTAAGAAAATGGCACAGCTATGAAGAGCAGCAGAGGTTAAAGTATCTTGATGAATGCCATGATCATTGAGCAGTTCTTGTATACTTCACCTGTGAATATGGGTGTCTGAAATATTGCATCAAACTGCTTATCGCAAATGGAAAAAGAAGCACAAAACACCCTATTCAACAAAGCACTTCCTGTTCATGTGAATTCAAGCAGCTTTATCATATCTTCTAACTCCCTGTTTGTCTCAGCCAGTCAAAACGAGCACAAGGGTCCATCAATTCGCTCCACTGACTGACTCAAGTTTTCTGCGCCCCCATCCCATGAGCACTCGACATCTGCAGTTGTGTTGCTTTTTTATTCTCAATTGTCCTGTGATGACAAACAAGGTGAGTGAAAAGTAAATGCTTTGACCCTCAATAACCTCCAGAGACTATGAACAACCAGCGACCTGCATCACAAAACGGGACAAAGCATTTCTGTCAAATGGGTTGAAATTGTGGATTTTACTTGTTATTATCTGAAAAATAAAGCTGCCAGATACAGATGTACAGAATAATGTTTGTGTTTCCAAATATGTGCATGCAGTGAGTAAGTGCCAAAGTTTGTTATGATCAGCAGACTCTGGGGAAAATTCTGCAGCAATGGATGGTAAAATGCTCAAATGATAGCTGAAAACAACTGTATGAAAAATACTTTCTTTGCACACTATATTGCCAAAAGACATCTGCCTTTACATCCACTCTAATTTATCCCAAAGGTGTTCTATCGAGGTGAGGTCAGGACTGTGCTCATCCATGTCTTTATGGGCCTTGCTTTGTGCACTGGTGCACAGTCATGTTGGAACAGAAAGGGGCCATCCCCAAACTGTTCCCACAAAGTTGGGAGCATGAAATTGTCTAAAATCAAAATGCAGACAGGCACGTACTGTTCTCCTGGCAACCACCAAACCCAGACTCGTCCATCAGATTGCCATCAGTCAGAGAAGCGTGACGTCACGCCAGAGAACATGTCTCCACTGCTCTAGAGTGCTTTATGCGTCCCACACTTTGCATTGCACGGCTTGGATGAGCTGCTCAACCATGGAAACCCATAGAGACAGAGCGCCACGCGTGATAATCTGAAGACCATGCCCACCGGGAGGGCAAACAAACCAACCGCCTCCATTGACTTTCTATTGCGTGAAGTGGCCTCCTTGTCATTTCGGACTTAAAAACAACAAAAAAAACAGCAATGTATAAAAGCTGATATGTGACAAGGTGTACAGAAAACAAGCTAAAGAACCCAGAACCAAAAATACCATTAATTTTTATAAGCTGTTGACCCAAAAAACTAGCGTTTAAAGACATAAAAGTGGACACAGGCAATTGAGACTGAGCACAACGCTATATATTACACTGAGAACTACGCCCACTGGAGGGTAAAGTAATCAGCGACAGGAAATATAATATATAAAACTGACATTTGGATATTTGACTAAATGTTTACTGTACACATAGGCATACTGAGTGTCAGGATCCCAAAATTCACCCATGCTTCCTGCTGAAGCTTCACATTTTATTGCCTGTATCCACTTTAGTCTCCTTAAAGTCCCTGTAAAGGCAATTCTGAGATTTGTTTCTAATCAAATTAGAAATGTTAGAAATGTATTGTTGAAACACATTACAAAGACTGTGAACTATGTAGTACTGAATTCAGAAGTAAGACCGTTAAGAAGTTTTTCACCATTGCTGTGTTCCGGATTTTTTGGGCTGGGTTAAAACGGTGGCTCGATGACGCACTGGAGCCACTGGGCACATGGCCCTCCCCATAACTAGAGTACATTCGCACTTTCGCATCAGTTCACCCGCTAGATTGCGAGTTACTGTGTTACTTACAGCCTACAACTTACAAAACAGCCTACAAAACAAAAAAACAAAAAAGACGATCTCAAGAAGAGGTGGATTAATTTTGTGAACAGCTACCTTGATGGAGTGCTGACGATCACCACCAACACCTGCCTCTGCAGTGTCTTTACACCGGATAGTTTTACAAACTTTCATTGGCAACAACTGGGATTCACTGATAATCCGCTGCAGAATGGGGCCGAACCGACCATCTCCCGCCCCGACCTTCATCCTCCCGTCCTGCCGACATCTGGTGCCGTCGTGACTCGTGAGCTGTACTTGAGTGTTGTTGTTGTCATCTTGTGTGTTTACGGACGCTTTTCCGCCAGTGGGTGTGGTTTCGGCGCTGATCAACGGACACGCCCCCAGCGTTTGAGAGCAGAGAATGCTGCTTATTTTTTCAAGATTTCGATAAGATATTTTATGAACTTAGCGAATTTTTTATGATTCAAATTTGGCTAGTTGGTTAATTACACATTTATCTGTGGTGTTAGAAACTCAGAACACATGTTTAATTTTGACTTTACAGGGACTTTAAACACTCTTTTTGGGTCGACAGCTTATAAAAACTTAGTTATGTGTTTAGCTTGTCTGCTGTACACTTTGTCATGTATCAGCTTTTAGACATTGTTCTGTTTTTTGTAATAAGTCCGAAACCACAACGAGGCCGCCTCACGCAATACAAAGTCAATGGAGAGCGTTGGATTCACTGAGCTCCTGAAAGCGACCCATTCTTTCACAAATGTTTGTAGAAGCAGTCTTCACGCCTAATGCTTGATTTTATACACCTTTGGCCATGAAAGTGATTGGAACACCTGAATTCAATCATTTGGAGGGTGACCAAATACTTTTGGCAATACAGTGTTTGAAGTCCACTGTTATAGTGTATATTTTTATAAATAGCAGAGAAAGCATAAAATTAGCCAAAATAGGTTATTATTAATCAAGGGATTCATGAATGACTGATGTAATTCTGCAGAAATCAGTTCTGTGTGGGTCCGCTGATCAACTCAAGCTTAGGGGTAATGAGTAACTCAGTGGAGTAATCCTCATTTATTTGGAGCACAGTCGTTGCATTACCACCTATGTGCATCGTCTGGGTCACCACACACATCTACACTGCCCTTCAGGATAAACTAGTGTTGTAGTCAAGACCACCTAATCCAAGACAAGACCGAGACAGAGTCAAGACCAGACCAGCACTCCTTCAGTGCTGGGAAGATGATGTATTTAAACTGGGTCATCTATGTAGTAGAAATGTGAAAATATTTAGACTAAGAAAAGACAGAAAAAGTATTTTTGTCTCATGTGGATGAAAGACAACAACTCCCAGAATGCACTTGCTTACCTGTCCTACGAGGCCACTCCAAAAGCCACGGCTACTGGCTATCACTTGACCACCATGACACCGCCCCACTGTCGCTTTGATTTTCGACACTACAATTAAAAACTGAACGTGTCTTTTCAAAGTGTGAGTGAGCCGAACGCATGTCATGGCACAAACGCAATCAGATTTAATTCATCACACTAGCGAAGAGCTGCGTAAGCGCCGTTGTTTGGAAGCTTGAATTTAATAGGAATTCATTGAAAAGTTGAAACACTCACTTTGCTTCGCTATGAATTCCCAAGTAGAGCGGCCTTGCGCATATACATTCTGTGAGTGAGATCCCACCCCTATGGGCGGGTTGATAACATATGGAACTAGCTCCTACAACTGGCTGTAGTCGCTAGCCTCTGGACAAATTTTTTTTTAATTAATAAAAATTCTCCAAAGAGGCAAAATGACGATATTTGCATCATCTGAGGATTTTTTCCAGAAATAAAATGCATAATTCTCTCATCTCAGGGGACATGAGGGGAAAGTACGATAATTCACATATACTACCGGGTTTCTACTGATACAAAGCTTACTGCTAATCACTGAAGTAACACTTTAAATTCATAAAGATCCACATTACTGCCTAAGAAATTACTTATTTTTAATCAATAAACATAATTCATCTTTGGACTGCAGAGATGGTACAGACGATGCATCTGAATTGGTAAATTACAAATGCATAAATTGATACTTTGATAAAAATACTTTTTATTTAATGTTTGTATAAAAGCAATATGTTTGCAGTCATGCTCAAACTTGTGAAAACGTTTCTCTCGCTCTTATGACCCTTACTATTCCTTAATTATATCACATTATAATATAAAAATCCATCTCTCATACAACATATCTTGAATTATGTGAGCAATTGTATTCATTTTGGTGTCATTTTTGACACAATCTCTAATTTCTGAACCAGCACAATAAATAAATCAAAGATGAAGTAAGTTACTTCCTGCTTCAGACACAATCACAATAATGATGTTAATCATTAAATCAGACAATGCACCTGCAATTTAGTAATATCCCAGCAGTTGTGGTCTTGAAACAAAATCCAGAGTCCTCTTGGTCTGAGACTGAGACAAGACCGAGTACACATGTGGTCGAGACCAAAACAAGACCAAGAACGTTAAAAAAATGGTCTTAAGACCGGTCTCGAGTACTACAACACTAGCATTAACCACCCCAACAACTGCCATTTGCCACAAAACATATAGCATATCTAAACATTTTTGACAAAGGTTTCCTGGCATACCAAATTACTATTCAGTGTATGGAATTTTAACACAAAATGTTAAAAACGGGCACTCTAGGTTTAAAAATAAAAAGTAATGAATATTCAAATTAGTCGACGCATCCACTCACTCACAACAGCTCAGACAACCTGATCCTCTAAACTGTAATAAACGCTACACAATGGCAAGTGTAAATACTGGTTTAAATTTAGCCATATATGTTTGAACCCGAAACTGATTCAGAAGAAAGAGGAAGAGTGAAATATACAAGGATCATCTACAAGTCGATGCATCAGAATGGAGAATGGTAATGCGTTTTATGTAGCTTTCTACAACATCGGAAAAACAACGGTAATGTATATGATTAGCCTTTGTCTTGACTACAAACAACTAGTACTGTATTGGTAATGTAAAACAAACTATGTTCCAGACAGAGTCAGACATCTGCCTTAAAAAAATGAGAATTCATAGAAATGCTTTAAACCACATAGAAAGTCAGTGGAGAAAAGCTCTGCCCTACACGTTATGACTTTGCACATGGTGCAGGGATAGTACACCCAAAAATGAAATTTAGCCCATGATTTACTCACCCTCAAGTCATCATAGGTGTATATGACATTCTTCTTTTAGACGAATAAAATCGGAGTTGTATTAAAAAAAGTCCTGGCTCTTCCCAGCTTTATAATTGCAGATTGTTGTTCAGTTTTTTTAAGTCCATAAAAATGCATCTGTCCGACATATAACGTGCTCCACGCGCCTCTTGGGGGTAAATAAAGGCCTTCTGAAGCGAAGTGACACGTTTGTGTAAGAAAAATATCCATATTTAAAACTTTATAAATCTCTCTGAGATCTCTCTCTTTCTGTCGAATGCGTTTCGATGAAGTAGCCCATTTAAGGAATAATGTCTAGCCCATTTAAGGAAATTTTTTTTTGTTTTTTAAACAATATTTAAAAATTATTTCTTGGGTTAAATTCTGTATATACTAGCATCATTCATTTATATTCATCTGTTGTGCTTCGAGTATCATTTACATTCGGACGTTAACAATGATGAAAGAAATTACCACAACCAGTAGAGGTCTGAAGAGGAATGGCTCATTAGCCATTATTTTCTCTTCTTTTGAATACATTTTTTTTATAGATCAATTTACTATTATAACATTAAAATATCTATTTTTGTTACTTTATTTGTACTGAAGTGTTAAATATGTAGGCTTATTATAGGGAACACTTGGGTCTATCCTGCTTAATCCTATTCAAACGACTTGACAGCGTGGAGTTCCATGAGCGGCGAGATCAAAGAGTGTCGCAACTCTCTTCTATGGCTCTGTTCTGATGTAGCGCAGCATTTTGCAGAGGCACTCTCAACACTTTTTCCATTACTTGAATACCATAGACTGTATAAAAATATGGACGTAGTGTCCGTGACATCACACAGGATTCTGGAGAGCAGTTTTGAAGCATAAAGTAGGGTCGAGCTGGTCGTCGCCATCTTAGCAACGCGTCACCGCACGTCACTCCCGGATAACAGAAAATGGGCAAAGAGGCGGGACGTGGGCGGAGCTGAGGTGACGCGATTACTAGCAAACAACAGATAATTGGCTACCCACCTGCAACTCAAAGTGGCCACGCCCTTAATTATGCAGACATTTAAGGCTTTATATAATGTAACAAATGAGTTGTAAAAAAATTCACCCCCCTCACAGTTGTCATGAAGGGCAAAATTAGCCATTTAGTCCAAAACTAGAATTTGTACCAGGCTGTAAACATGTTTTTTTCTGCTGTAAAGTTGGACATTTTAACAAGGGCGAGGGTGAGTAGAGTAAATCATGGACAATTTTTTCATTTTTGAGTGAAAAATCCTTTTTAACACGATATTTGCATATAATGCAAATCTAGCGTAAAAGGTTTGAAAACGTCTGTCACTTAGCAAAGGGCAGCTAGTTTGAACCCTTACAGAGTTGAATGGCTGTAATGAACATGCACGATTTTTTTTTATCGTGGTCACTTCAAAAACACAGTGAATAATTATTTATTACGAATTATTCCGATTTTTAGAATTCTTTACCCATCTACCGTTCAAAATGGACAACACCTCTGCACGCGCACTGATGTTAATAAACCGCATGGGGGTGAAGGAGATGCAAAAATGCACATTCACACTCTCAGACAGCAGAAATGCAGCAGTTTAATCGTAAACAAAGCAGACTCATGCTACTAAAGAGTATTTAAAAGGTTTCAAACAGCTATTCAGTGTCTGTATTCGCTATGGTGCTCATCACGTGACTTTATGTTCACTTTTACAGGGGTACTTCAGCGCTGGGAAGATGAATCTGTATTTAAACTGGGTCATTAATGTAGTAGAAATGTGAAACTATTTTTGAATTTGGTGCCTTCTAGACTGAGAAAACACAGAAAATGTATTTTTGTCTCATGGGGATGAATGACAACAATTCCCAGAACGCACTGCTTCACTGCCCTACTCTAGGCACGGCTAGTCGGCTACTGGATTACTGGATCACTTGCCCACCGCGTTCATTTTCAGAAAATCAGTTCAGTTAGAGACACTACAATTAAAAACTGAACGTGTCTGTTCGATATAATGCGAGTGAACCGATTGAGGGTCATGGCACAAATGCAGCAGGATCGGATTGCATTCATCACATGAACTGAGGTAATCGGGATTCGCGTCGCATACATTCACAGCTCGTGATCAGTCTGGCACATGTTCAGTTCATGTCTTTGGAAGCTTAACTGCCATAGGAAGTTCATTTTAAAAGTTAAAACACTCACTTTGCTCTCCACCGCTCCGTTTACATGAATCTCCGCAGCTCCCCGAGCCGAGCGCTGTGAGTGTGATGTTGAAAACATGTGGAAATAGCGCCCTCTGCTGGCTGTAGTCTTCAGCCTCTGGCCAAAAACTCCTCCGATGACGCAAAATGACGATATTTGCGTCATCAGAGGATTTTTTCCAAAAATAAAATACATAATTCTCTCTTCTCAGGGTCATATGAGGGGGGAAAGTACGATAAGTTGAATATACTCCCGGGTTTCTACTGATACAAAACTTAATGCTAATCGCTGAAGTAACCCTTTAAACACGTTATATTTTAATATAGACTAACATTACAGCCACAGGCCCTAGATATCGTTTGAATATGTTCTGATTCTTTATTGTTAAGTTGTTTACTTTATATATTTTGGTGTATTGCTTTATTGTATTTAAATGTTCAGTTCTTTTTGTCATAAGAAAATGTTATTAAACATGTAATGACTTTTTTCAACTTATTTCAATATCGTGATAATACCGTATACTGTGATAAAAGCTTCAGCAATTCATCGCAACATTAAAAATTTGATAGTGTCACATGCCTAAATGCAGCCAGCAATAATGTGTGTATAAATTGAGGAAATGGAATGAAATGATTTACTTGTACTCACGTCATGATGTCAAAGTGTCCAAATGATGACTTTCATGGTCCTGTAATTGTAAGGAATGTTCTGCTTTTTTTTTAATGGACAAATCATGCAGTAACAGATGCCTGTAAAATGTGGGACAAGTAAATAGCACGTTCATGATAACTAAAATATTTCTACAACAAAGAAAAGAAAATGTATGTATAATTTTAACAGGTTGCATAGAGTTGAGAAGGTCAAGACCTCTAAGATGGCACAGGGTAAAAGGAGGGGATTTGAGTAAAGTGCTACAAACTCTTGAAATATTTACCATCTCCACTTTTGGATTCCTGCCAATGTACTTGATCAAACGCAAATATAAAGCTAATGGTGAAAATTTCCATTCGATTACGGAGCAGCAAAGTATCTCTAATATATCTGAGCGGCGAGACTTTGACAGCTCCCTCGTAATCCCATTTCGACTGCGTCTGATCTGAAGAGGCACTAGATAAAAGCTCTCGCTGAGCTGGGAAAGTTGTCACGATGTTGTTTATCCTCATCTGCTTGCTGAAAATACGGCCATAATGCTTTTAATCTGTCCCGTTGTCAGACAAGTTGAAAATGTTTACAATAGCACACTATGCTATGATGATAAATCAATGTACATTAGATGCAGAAGTGTTATGCCATACAGTGCTGTTTCCCCTTGGGCTACACAAATAATTCAATAGTTTAAAATATTGCAAAAGTGAGCTTGTTACCTCATTACATAAATGAAGGGTGATTAACAAAGAACACTGCAATTTCACTCAACATTAGAACAACTGATTTACAGGCAGTCGTCATTTTACCTTTTAATTATAGACAAAATGTCCTATGTCATTCTTTATGTACACATATAATTACAAGGTCAGTTCAAATTTTCAGGTCTTATTTTTTTTCTTTAAAGTAGGCAGCTAGTTTAAAGTTTGTTCATGACATTCGCCATCTTACATAAAAAAGAAGCTGCAATGCAGTCACATTTCAAAAGCCTGGGATACTCCTCCCTCCATGTGCAGTAAGTTGCTTAACAGAGACGGCATTCACATTACTGTCCATCACTATGTACAAAAAAACTTGAGTGCACTTGCTGCTACATTAAACATATTAACAAACTACAGACTCCGTATCTACAGTATCACTGTATATGGATGGTGCAGTCGGTGTGCGAGGAGTACTGTTTGAGGCTTACAGAGAAAAGCATTGAGAGAATTAGCTTCCATCTTAAAGGAAGAGAGACCAGCTCCTTTCATTAGACCACTTTGTGTGTACGTGTGAATGCGTTTTCCCTTTTGGGCCCTAACAGATCGAAAGAAAGAAAAAAAATCTCTACACTATTCACTCTGCGACCACCTTTACATTCGTGCCTGATGGGTGTCACAGGACATGAGTATTCCATTGAGATCATGGACAGATTAATAACATCCTGTTTAGGCTGTCAGTACAAGATGTTTTGTTCTGGTCTAGCGACCTGTGTCCCTTTATTCATGGCACTCTAGACGCACCAAGAACCAGCAAGCAGGTCATCTGTGCAGTCTCAAAACAGTGCACGCCAGGATAATGAAAGATGTAATGACTGCGGTGCTACACACACTTACACCGGTTTAGATTTCATAATGTCATATTTGCGGACTCTATCTCTGACCTTTCCTTTGCACAAGGCAATCCACTCCATATCCTCGAGAATGCCTCCTGTTTCCGACGGAGGTCCAGGTTTGTGCATTTGTGTATGCAGATAATCCTTCGCCAGCCCAAAATGACATCTGACATTTTGAGAAACCCAAACAAGGTCCTTGCTCGCTGCTGCCTGCCTGCGGTTTCCTTTTATTTCTTCTTTCCTTGAAATGTGCATGAGAAATAGGCTGAGATTTCAGATAAGAGAGAAGTGAGAGGAAGTAAATGATAAAAGCAGAAGCAGCACTATCATTACGGCAAAACATAAACACTCATGTCTCGGATCACACGTGAAAGGAGGTAATTCAAAAGATAATGGAAGGATGGAAGGAAAAAGCTAAAATGTAGATCCTCTTACTCGGGCAAACATGAAAAGCTCCGGAGAGACGTCACAGATGACCTGCAAAATCAAACGCTTGTAAACATACCGTCGTGATTTATTCCAGAGAGTTGGCGCACCAGCCGCACACCAAATCAGAGACATGATTAATTATTATTATTAGGAAATAAAAGCAATTTGCGGTGACAGAACTACTATCGCCATGATTAAAGAGACAAAGATGCACTATGTGCCTCTAAAACACGCCCTGTACTGTATGTGTGTGTGTGTGTGTGTGTGTGTGTTATAGCCATGCAGCCAAAGACCGTCTCTAGAAGGGAAGTGTTTGTGTTGCCTTCAACAAAGATGCAGCAGTGCAAGGATTCCTCCTCCTGATTGTAAAAATGAAATAAAATAATTGAAATAAGTTAAATATCATAAAGTGGCCCAGGATAAGTCCTATCAGTTAGGGTCACATAGGAGTTCAATTTCTGTAGTGTTCCAGAAGAGATCCAGTTTCTCCAATCAGAGTTTACTTGGCTTCGATAAACCACGCCCCCTCTCTTCTCCTATGAATTTGACCCAGCCATAAGTGCGTGTTCCTGTAACTCAGTCCTGGCAGGGGTCCGAGCTCAGAGGACGAGGGGCAAATGTCAGATGCAGGTGGCGGGCTGTGCTAATGGCTGCTGTTTGCGGCTACGCAACCCTCCCGACTTCTCCTTATATCCCAGACACATCTGCTGAGAGACGTCCACTAATGCACTCGCTACTGCCAGACCTGAGAAGAGAGGAAGATAAAGAGGTGTTTCTGACTGTCATAAATGGCCTCGGCAGGAGAAAGTATAAAAAATGGTCAGCACTCAGTGTGAGGCCAAATTGTATTGGCTCGCCGACCCACCTGACTGTCCTGGAGGTGGAATACCGCCGGGGCTTCTGGGTAATCTAACAAAGATGGAGAGCACTGCTGCCTTATTCCCAAAACAGGGCTCCAAAGCTATGGGCTTAGGCACAGACTGTGAGAAAGGAGAGAAAGAGTTACAAAAAATGCTTCTATTGTGCATTCTCTATTGTCATGCCGCAACTGACTGAGTGCAGTGAAACAGCCAATCAAAGCAGAGCTCCACATTAATATTCATGACCCTTCGAAATAAGGCAAAATCAGACCAATGCATTCTAGGGACAATTTCTAGGGTCATAAATAAGCCACATACCCTTTATGTAGATATCAGAGAATAATTTAAAATAGTTTCAACTTATTCTAGGGCACCTTTAATATATTTTAAAATGTCATTTATTCCTTGGATGGCAAAGCTGAATTTTCAAATTGAAGTTTCAAATGTCTCAAACTAGCAAAACATGAACACTGTTCTCAAGACATTTAAAGCCCAATGTACATATAAATGACATTAAAACACACCTAGGCAGTTCTGACACTAAATTATCATATATTTTTTATCATATATTGCTGTATTATGCTCTTATCCTGTTAACCTCTTAACCGTGGTAAAACCACTGCACCAAATAGCATTTTGTAGGAAAAATATACCATTTTACTTTTACATATAATCACTGTACTGGAATGACTGCTATATCCCAAGACACTGTACTTTAAAGAATACCATAGCATTACCAGAGTAATTGCACACACACACAAAAAAAAACCAACATGGTGTTTTTTGAAAGTATTGTATGTTAATGTATGTGTGGGTTAATGCAGGGCTGAAAGCACATGACCTTCTGTTTTGGAACACACGCACAAATCATATTCCAGCTTTGACCCATTTCACACTCTCATTTTGCCCTTAGTCCCAAGACTTACATAAACTCTCTTTTATATACACACACTTGTTCTTTTTGCTTAACTGTCGAGTCTCCCCAGTGTGTGCTGTGTGTATGCGCCGTATTAGTGCGTGTGCATCAAATAGACTGTTCAATGACTGAGTGTTTGTGTGCTTACTGCGGCTCTCCTACCCTCATTCACACATTCTCCCCTCTGTACAGCACACTTGCATATTCATTCCACCTTTTCTTCATATATTCTTCTCTTTAAACCACTTCTTATCCTACCGAGGCCAGCTCACCCCCAAACTCCTCTCTATCTCTCTCCTCCTCACACTTTCCCACTGTCAATTCAGAGCTGGGGGGAACGCTATTTATCTTTAACACCATACACACCTACTCTTCCAGCACACAAGAAGAAGAAACTCCTAGTAAAATTCAATTACAGCCGACGAGAGCAACGGCATGAGTATGGAGGGGCGTATTGCTATATGTATGTATTCATATATATGTGCGTCCATTACGTTGCCGCTCAGGCGATTATCTGAGGCAACCAGACGGAGCAAGCAGAAGACAGGTTCTGTTTAATTAACTCTTATAATTAAAAATGAAAACGAGAGCGACGGTGAGTGAGCGAGAAGGCAGAGGTATACGGAGTGTGTCAGAGGCCTCATACTACAGCACTGAATGCTCTGATGTCCACTGAGCTCCTCTGTGCTTCCTTCTTATTTAGTCGTGTTTACTTTAGTTTCACACCCTCTGGGCCCCTTCTATGAGATTTGAGAGAAATAACTACATTTATAGCTTTTTGCTATCAAGGATGGCTGGATTGTAATTACGTTTAAACCTTGATAGTGAGCATAGGACATTGATGGAGCAGGAGTAAAAACTCAGCAAAGAGGTAAATCTAAATCGGATCTTCACTCTAGGGCTGTCATTACAGTATTAGGACAACAAACACTACAAAACAGTAATTACAAACCAGCAATTCTTGAAATCAAATACAGCTGTAATACTGTATAATGCAGTTATTAGTTACAAATCTCATAGAGAAGTCAAGAAGCCTCAAAACTAAAGTAAACAATTAAAGAAAGCTTCATCTTACTAGACATTGGAAGTGTGATGGTTTAAAGTTGCTGAGCACCGCAGAGAGTCTAAGGGCCGGTTTACACAGAACACGGGTGAAAGGTCAATGGAACACAAAAAAAACACTACTAGAGAGGTGTTGAACTTATTTTAATCCGAGTCACATGCGAGATATCGCAAAAGATGCAAGCGTGACGGTTAAAGATGTCCATCTAGCAAGTGTTTACATTGAAAAACAATGGAAAAGTGGCGCAATGGAAAGGAAAAATGCGTTCTGTCTGAACAGCCCTCTGAATCTTCTTGGTTCAGTTCACTTTTCACAACGTTTATAAAAATGTTTCAATACAAGTCATTTGTGATTAAAATGTCCATCTGTTCATGTTCCAAGATTCCGGAAAGATAGACAACAACTCCGCAGACTTGGGGGTCGTTCACACAGAACGCAATTTTCCATTCTGATGCACTACTTTTCCATTGTTTTCTATGTAAACACGCTAGACATATGACCGCTGCTCTCTTCTCTTGCAACGTCTTGTCCATGAAACAGCATTCTAAAAATACGACGCTCAAAATAAAATCATCTTTTAAAAAACGCATCTCAAGACCTTGAGGGTTTTCCCCATTCCACTGCCCACGTCTCGTGTTTTTCAAAGCAAAAACGTGTTCTGTGTGAACCAGCACTTATTGTGGTTTTCTTTGTAGCTGATGTTATATGACTTTATCATTTCGAGCAGAATACAAAGCTTTGTTGAGACAACATTCTTACCATGTACCTATTTCGGAGAACAGTGATTAGGCTTTTAATGGCGATGGCATGCTCACCCACCCCTCATACATTAAGATACAGCCTAGTTTGTTGGTCCATTGGGTCGAATTGCTGTGAACTGCTGTGAACTAGAGTTTGCTTTCAAGCGGCCCGAGACCACCTCATTCAGACAATCTCAGACAATTTTTTGGGTGCAGATCCAAGCACATTCGCAGTGTTCATTCATTGTTCATACAGTGAGTAAACAAACCAAACTAAGGGAGAACACACAAGGTTCCAAATCAAACGCTCCAAATGAACAAGATGTAAAACACCCTAAAACACAGTCTGACATGTAAAACACATTAGTTTTGTTCTAAAACCTAGTGAGCTACTATTCCCAGCACATTCTTGAAAATCTATACAACCTTATAGTACACAATATTTTATCCAGAAGTCTCAGATATATGCTTCACGGATCAGGCAATCCTAGTATTCACTATGGAGAGCTCTGTGAAAATTTTCACCCAAGATTGCAGATCGAGTTGAGTGAAATATATTTGATTTAAAACGTAAAAATCGATAACATTATTTAATTTACAGTGCTGGGTAAAAACATAGATTTTCCAATTAATTGCAATCTTTAATTCAACGATCCAGATATCAATTCTTAAAATAACAAGATCGATCTTTTACTCTATACCTATTTTCAAATGGGTGCATGAAAAGGTAGCCTACGTGGAAAAATAACTCGCTCCACTGCATAGTTTGAGCCCTATTATAAATGTATAAATTGATGAATATTTTCATTATGTACCATGAAAGTTCCTGTATCCCTGTAGAAACCTATTGCGATCAATGAAGTTCAATTCACGAACATTGTTCATAAGACAAGTTACTGTAGGGCTTTTCACACTGCTTAACTCCTGGTTATCATTCTAAACTCAAGAAACATTTCACATTTGTAATTTAGAAGATTCATGTTTCATTTGTAAAAGCATTTCTTTATATTTGTTATGTACAAAGACAAAAAGCGGAAGTTTATACAAGATATGCAGAAGGGAGGAAGGGAGTTGAAATACTCTGCCTGGCCCAAAAAAACATTTAAAAAAATCATTATTGAAGTGATTATTATGTTTCTAGCATGTTATAGGCCAAAAGCTCCTCAGATGGCAGCATTTTGTAGAAAATGTATAGAAATGACAATTATTTGTAAAGAAATATGATTTAAACGTGAGGATAAATTGTTAAGCCTTATGAACACAAAAAAACAGGAGCAGATGTGTTTGACTAAGTATGCATCTCATTTCATTCAAAATATCAACAACTGTCAGTTTGATTTAGCATATTTGATGTATATTCCTCTCAAAAACTCAGAAACTTCTGTCCATGTAACAGTTTTTGTCATAATCAGTTGTCAAACAGTGAAGCTAGAGTTTTATAAACCTGGATTTATCCAATCCTGGTTGTTGATGCCGCAAATATGCAAATAAGAACACTGTCCAAGGGTTTAGGAATATGCAATGTGAAATGCCAGACTACGTATACCCAGAAAAATTATTGTAAACCCCCAGGTAAAGCATATGAAATGTGAAAAGTGAAGCAAGATAACCCCAGGATTCCATTTACCGGGGTTTAGAATGATCCAGGGTTAACTATTTCAAGAGTGAAAAGGCCTTCTGAAACGCTTCCCTCTGTAATTAACAACTAGCAGAGAGAAATTTAAAGTGAAGCAAAATGGACATTATAAATGATACTGTACATATCAAATCAAGAGCTGGTGAATCGCAATCAAAGCAGGAAATCTATATTGATAAAAGCCCATCCATTTAATGAAAAACTGACTATTTATTTTTGTGCTTATTTAAGCACTGAATCATTAATTTAGCAACATATGCTAATGGAAAGCTATTGGATTAACTACAGTGCTTCATATTAGAAGCACATGTGACCAGACCTAAGAGAGGTGCTATGTAGAGTTTTAAATGACTTTTTTTTTAGGTTGCTGTCTTCGAAGGCAGTTGCTTACGTAGACAGCGACACAGCTCACTAGGTTTTGGACAAAGCCAGTGACTCGGGTCTCAGTTCATTCCCAACATTAACATATGCAATAACTGCACTCCCTCTTAAAGCCAACTCTGATGTCACCATCCGAAAGGTCACGCTAACCTTCACGTTTCCACCAATCAGGTCTGGCGGCTCCTCGTCCGTCTCCAAGGCGACGTTGATGGTGGCGAATGGTCGGCTGGCCATCTGCTGCATTTCTCGCAGGAGTTGCTGAGGAAGAGAAGAGGAAGATTATCCAACAGTGTTACATTCACACACAAACACGCATAAGGCTCTGTGCGCCGTTAAACCCGAGATCAATATAAAGGTGAATGTTGAGACAACACAGCTTGAAAGAGATGCAGGCTGAATTTAAAAGAGAGAAGGCCAAATTGAAACAAGCTTGTGAGCACATAAATACATAAAAGGACCATCTAAGAGGAAGTCAAACAAAAGGGAACTGTATATCTGCACAGCCTTTTAACTGTCAGAGACGGAGAGAGAGCGAACAAAGAACAGATCAAACACTCGTTAAGCATAATTGATGCCACTCTTTGCTTGTATCTCAAGGAAAAAAAAGATGCAAACATAAATTGGCACAAATCATCTAATAATGAAGGGTAAAAATGAAAGGGTAATATGCTGGTATTGAAATTTCAAGAGCTGTGCTCAAGTGTTTTTTTTGGTTGTTATTTTGAGATATGTCTTCGTCCACGTTTTTCTTCTTTTCAGATGAAAACAGTGAATGGAAATTATTGAAGGACATGTGAAAGACTGGAACCGCCCTCATTCATGAGCACCACATCTCCAGAAAAAAAATCACTATGATATTTTCTAAAAACGTGAAGTGTTATAGTTAATATAGTTATATTATAGTTAACTAAAACTTTAAGAAATTTCAAAAAATAAAAAAAATCTAAAACAAGAGATTTAAATTTGTATGTGTTCTATGTGCCATTACCCTGCTCAATTTAAATAGGAAAAGCTACATTTTTTGGTCACTGCTTTAACATTTATTGATGTTAGAAAATGTTGCCTTGGTAGCTAACTGAAATTAAGTTGAAGTAATAAAAATACTCAAACTTAATATTTAAATTAATATTAAATTATTGATATATATAAACATAAAATAATAAAACTAAGTAAAATGAAAACTGAAAATAAAAGGTAATCTACCTGTCTACATACATACCCATCCATCCAATGTAAATATGGTTTTAAACAATTATTTTTATCTCTACCCACCCATCCATCCATCCATAAATGTAAATATTGTTTACACATGAAACATCATTCTCTTATGTTCATTTAGTAAAAACAGTGTTAAAAACATCCTTTTTTAAACTGAATTTTCACTTAGTTAAGGAGTTAAGTTCCTACATCAAATATTTTGAATTTAAAGTGTTTGAACATCTCAAATGTTCCCACGGGACTGTCTCTTGCTCTGACATTAATAATGATGAAGATGGTAATCTGAATAAGTATGTATGTGCGTGTGAAAGACGGATAGAGAGTGATAAGAGTAAAACAAGTTTCTTCACAGCAAACCACTCAATTAGAAATCCCCATCGTCCAACTGCCATCTCTCTCAGCAGGAACCACAAGTCATTTAATCCGTGCGTGCGTGTTGTGTATCTCTGTCCGTTTTTGAATGCTCAGCCCGACACAACAGAAAATCTTATAAAGAGAGAGAGAGAGAGAGAGAGAGAGAGAGAGAGAGAGAGAGAGAGAGAGAGAGAGAGAGAGAGAGAGAGAGAGAGAGAGAGAGAGAGAGAGAGAGAGAGAGAGAGAGAGAGAGAGAGAGAGAGAGAGAGAGAGAGAGAGAGAGAGAGAGAGAGAGAGAAAGAGAGAGAGAGAGAGAAGCAAGCGCTCCAGGGAGCATAGCAACTGTCACACACATACCCACACGGTCCCATTGCAGCACATCAAAGTGCATATTTACTGATGTGTGCTTTAAACTACCGTCAGGAATATAAGGCATATCCAAAGAGACAGAGCAGAGGGGTAAAGATGGATGTGGAGAGGACAGAAAAGAGAGAGATAGGCTGTGTGCTAAAACAATAGGATAGATACACTGATATCAATCCCTAATGCGTTTCTCCAAGCTAGTCTGGTGGCTTTAGAGGGGCTTTGGTCTTGCATAGCCCAAGAGGCCATCTGACTGACATCTAAAGCAACCAAACACAGTTATTTTCGTTTAGGGTTATGTTTAGGGACGTGAAACTAATGTCAGTGTCCCTAAAAATTACAGACTGGCATGTAAAACTCCTGGACATATTTTAAAGAGTACGCCGTGAAGTTCACATACTGAAAATCAGCTTTCATCCTGTTCAACGCTCATATTCACAGTTGTACACAACGTCTTTACTCTTCCATGAAGGGGTTTGGCATCGCAACGCCTTTGTTTTCAGCCAGGCTGTGATGCACGCATCTCCCAGAAATTAAGTAGGATTCAGACAATCAGATGATGTCTTCCAAACTCCAGTTTTGTGTGCCTTATGTATCAAACGTTCAGCCAACATTCCCTGGGTGTGACATCTAAGCCTGAAACTCATTGTCATCTGGTCAGTCTAGGAGACCAGCTGGTAAACCATCTAAAACAGCTTAATCGAGCTATACCCAGCTGTTTTTTTATGCAGTGTAGCCTTGAATTGACTCATCACGGCTCACGGGGTTCCACAGATTTCTTCTACACACCACTAGCTTACACAGGCTTTGTACAGACAGACAGCAACCGATCTAAACTAGGCCTTCACAAATAAATCAATAAAATAGATAAAAATTAATAATGAAAAACACCAACATATTTGATCCTCATGCTTGCATGCTGTATATTTAAAAAAATCCGCCAGTCACGTCGGTTTACAGTAGTGAATAACACACTCCTATGGACATAAGACATCTGATGTATAGTGGACACAGTGCGAGTTGCTGCAAAAAGTGCACAACACAAGTTATCCTTAACATGAAAATGCTTTATATTAATCAGTCCAAATAAACTCATGCATATAGCCTATAGATTCATGCAGCTTCAACTGTCATATGCTTTGACAGATGTGTGCCGTTTAAGCGTTTTCCATAGTTCCCTCGTTTTTGAATTTCAAATCATTAGCGATTGTGACAAAAAAGTAACTGGCCATTTTTTGGATGGTAACTGTAAATAAGTTACTTTTTAAATGGGTAATATTAAAGTAATAATAAAAGTAATATTACTGTAACATGTTACTAGTAACTGGTTACTGCCCAACACTGGCAACAACTAACAAAAAAAAAAAGATAAAAAAAAACAATGAAAACTATCACTATCAAAACGATTATCCTGCCTATCATGTTATACATGAAAAACATCCACCAATCACATCACTTTCCAGTAGTGAACAACGTTGTTAAATATACATGTAACAAGTACATGTAACAGGTTTTTATGAGAGCCAGTAATGTAAAGGGATTGTCGAGGGATAGTATAAAATGTAATTATTATATTAGATAAATTTTGGTCCATCCAAAAATGTTGGTCCATCCATAAGGTTTGAAAACCTTTGACACTTATGTTTGATGCGCCTAATGAGTTCAGCACTGCGGCGAGAGAGAGAGAAAAAAAAGTTGTCTATCCTCTGATGAAATGACAGATCCTCTCATGTCTTTTGGCATCATGCGGACACTAAAGTCATTAGTAGGGCAACCCGTGTAGATATAGCGAATATTCACCACACTGTCTGAACAAATGGATTTGATTCCACCACTTGTAAAATGACAGTGGGGACAGTCAGTCCTAAAGATTGGACTTGGAACTGGAAGCACTGTGAACAAAGCCATAGATCGATGGTTGAATGTCATGAGTGAGCGAGAGAGCGAGAGAGCGAGAGAGAGAGAAACAACAGTAGAATAATTTAGTTGCCTCTGAGACTGTCTGTAAAAATAATGGCATTGTATGTCTGATATATCTAATTGTCTCAGCAACAGGGTGAGAAAGTGCAAGAGAGAAAGTCTACAAGTGAGAGGAACATAACAGAACGGGAGGGAGCCATCCAACCAACAAGAGATAAACCTGGGCCACTGTGAGAGATTAATGCAGGAATATAATCCCCCAAATGAGCCGTAATCCAATAGCCTAATTACTCCCACAAGCCCCTGAGACTACAGATTAGTGGAATTAATATCACTGTGCATTCTCTTTCTGTCTGCTGCAAGACAAAGTGCAAAGAGACATGTGTCTTTAGCCATAACTCACATGCTAAACAATTCAGGTACAGATATTTGAATTTAGTATTTTCAATAATTTACAACATGCTTTTTGAGGTGGGTTTGATCTGAAACACTGCGTTTGGCAAACACATTTTCAATATGGATATAAATAGCCAAGTGTCTACATATGATTCACAGCTAGAAAATGGATCTGTTCTCTTTTTGTAGAGAAAAGCCATCATGGCAATCTACGCTCTGTCTGTCCCCTTTTCAGTTTTTTTACCTACCTTTTGACCAATGAATCTCCAAGAATAATTACCGAACAAGGACTTTAAAAAAATAATTTTATTGAGATTACACTCCTAAAAAAAAAAGCAATGTCTAGTCAATGAACTATTTGAGATTGAAAAGTGTATATTCACTAAAGATTTCCATGACCTTTCTATGAATTTCTTTGACTTTTTAAACCCTGACAAATCTTAAACATGTTAAAATTCTCTGACATTCCAGGCTTTTCGTGACCATTTCACTTTGCATGACCCTGACAACTAAATACATCCATTAGAAATTCACTTTTAGATGACTATTTAAAAACAGATCACGCCTCCAGAAATGAGATCTCCCCTGAATGCCAAATCACAATGCGAGAATGCCTAAGTGTTGCTTTACAAAAGCTAACACAATGGATCAATCGGATCAATCAACATTCGGTGCAAGGAGCACCTAAAAATTCATGGTGTCAACAATAATCGATTCGCCGATGCATGCACGATTCAGCATCGATGTGGCAGTGCCATAGTCAATTATATCACCGTTTATTTTCAGGTTTGAAAATGCCCTATCCAATACCCTGACACCATTCAATTTGATTTTATTTAATGAACTTTATGTCAAAGATACAGGAGAGTGATAATACACACATAGCAGCCAATCTGTTGTTCAATATCTGACTGCTTGTATTGCCTCATGACTGATTAAACATTTGCGTTGTTGTGTGCAGTAGAACTTTGATGCATCGCAATGCATCGTAGAATCGAATTGAATCGAATCGTTACCTGGTGAATAGTAATCAAATCGAATTGTGAGGGCAATGCCAATGCACACCGCTACTAAAAATATTCAATTGTTACAAATCAAACTGTTAAAGCAACGAGTTACAATTAACACTTGCTGACCCCTCCATAGACAGCCTGTGTCAGACTCGTACGCTGTTGGCGTAGTGTAAACAGTGCAGCACATCCTAGTTCTACGGCAGAAGTCTCGTGCGCATGCGTCGTGGTGCTCACGTGAAAAGCGTCGACCAATGGTAAGCCAGCATTCTGGAAGCACCGCACTGTTTAGAGAGATCTTTTTCACCCTCACGCGTTTAATTAAAATGACTGGATTTCGGCCGTGAAATTTCACCAGTGGTAAATGTGATTATCTTTACTTCAACTAAAAAATGTTACTGCGGGAGAGGGTATTTCCCGCACGCAACTGGTTAGTATTTACTTTTTAGAAACAGGTCAACAGTTCTATAAAGCCTGGCAAGATAAACCCAATGCTCATTTGTTGCATCAAAGCAAAATTAAATCGTGCTCTGAGGGATATTGGAGTGATAAGATAAGGGAATACAGGAGAGCCTTGCATGAACTGTAATGACTAGAATGTTCTCGTTAACCATGGCATTTCTATGCAGCGGATGTGGGCCGGTGCGCTCTGAAGGAGGCAGACATGCCCACGTTGCTTGTCATCTTAAATCAGTCTGAAGCTGCAGCCGGTTCTTGATTGCCATGAGTGGATAAGGAAAGCTTGTGCCAATGAGTCCCACTGGTATTTACTGAACTGTTCTGCTGTAATAACCCGTTGCCTTCATGGTGGCACAGGGATCAGTAAAGACTAGATCCATTACAGAGAAATATCTTGATGCCAGGGCAGCACCATTTCTAAGTATCCAATTCTCTGCTGCAACAGATTGTTAAGATTAGTTCACTCTGACCATATGCTGAAATCAGTGTTTTTACTGTGGAGTCATCCATTACACATAGTGGGTGGGAAAGTGTGTTGTGCGTTTCTCTGTTGTGTGTGTGAAACACAAATGTCAATTATTTTACCCAACTAAACAACTGTTTGAGATTGTGCGTGGGTAAAAAAACAAGACTTTGTATAACTGCAGAGGGAATCTGACCTCCAATCGAGGGGTGCTAAGAGCCTGACGAACTTGGCTACTACATCAGCTTAAACACAAACACATACAGGACTGTGTGAGTTCCTCCACACCCGCATCCCTTCATCAAACAGAAGGGGGGAGGCTGATGTAAGCTTTTACACTCAATCCTCTGAAGGAATACAGAGTGAAGAGAGAAAGGAGAAAGACTGAAGAAATGAAAGCTAGAGAGAGAGAGAGAGAGATTTGAGGGAGAGGTGGAGACAGACCCAGTGCTGACTGAGTGAAAATGTGGCAAAGAACGGATGAGGCCCTTCTTCCACTCTCTATTTTCATTGCAATCTCTATATAATCATTACAGCTCCTCCTCTCCAAGGTTATTATAGTCAACTAAAACTATTACAGAGATGAATTATTGAAAAAGGTAAGCAGAAAAGACTGAAAGTCTGTACTTTCATTGATTTAATTTACAACATCATCGCACTTCCTGGCTGTCTCAAGCATGAACACAAGAATGGCATGGGTGATGGGCACGAGATGGCTATGATCTGGGGAAGGACTGCAAGATATAGCAAAAACTAATATTGCAATATTTCATATATATATATATATATATATATATATATATATATATATATATATATATATATATATATATATATATATATATATATATATATATATATATATATATATATAAATAAAAAGTGGATGGAACGTGGATGGTGTTCAGCAAAATTATTTGGGGACAAAAAGTTACTAGTTACTAAAGCACTACATTAGATAGTAATGCAGTGTGTTGTCTTATGAATTGTACTATTTCAAATGTGGACTTAAAAACTAAAAAATATGAATTTAAAAGGGCAGGGTTTTTTGCATTATTAAATATTTTAACTTAATTTTAGTTGAAAAGATAGCAAAGCAAAACAAAATTGCCCACAATAAAATCTGAAGTAGCAGGTTATCACTACTTACAGTCTGTCTTAATCATGGCAGACTATGTTAGTAATCATACAATTAATCATACAACCCTGAGTCACAAACTCCCTATTTACAAACAGATAGTCATATTAATTTTGTGCATAAAAAGAGATAAACAAAATATAGGATGACTGCCCAAAAGGAGCTTTGATCGTGTAATGCTTCTCTTAATAGCCTCACACAGGCAAAATGTAACGTGTCAAGACAAATAAAGCATTAGCACAGAGTTGAACAGTCTGAGGAGTGTTTTAACTCCACAGAACTGACTGCAATGACAGTTCAATCTTGCACTGGTGAGGAAAGTGCATCCCAACCCAAACCACTGCTAAATAAAACTCGAGAAACACCCAGAGGACACTGCTTTGCAGAGAAGAGGGGTCTTGGGAAAGGGGATGAGGCTGTGTACAGGACAGTACAAAGAAACTAAGCAAGAGGGCTGTTTGCAAGGCTCTGCCATACATTATGAAGTAGAAAAAGACATCTCTCCAAGCACCAGGAACCCCCTACTGCCAAACAAGAGGTTTTCATGCTGGGACTACAGTTTCTGCTCAAACCTTTTAAGGGTCAGGAAGGTTTCTTCAACAATAAAGAACAAAGTGGACAAGGATTTTTCAAGAATAAAAGACCAACTGTCCCAGGATTTTTTGGGACATTTTCATATTTCTGACATTTTTATCCTACTGTTACTGTTCTGAAAAAGAAAGAAATATTCTGTCCAAATCTCAAAAAACTATAGCATCTCAGCTGAAAAAAATCAATCAGTCTTTACCTGCTACCGATGGTCACAAGAATGTGACTGCCTTCAAAACACTCCAAACGACGTAAGTGTTTTTTGCTAGTTTCAGCCCGACACAATTATCATTTTCACATCCAGCGTCACGTTGTTTAGATAGAAAATGCACTCGCGCCCCTCTTTGCGCCCATGGGCGTGCTGGTCTGAAAACAAGGTGTGTTCAGTTGCATTGTTTGGTGCATTGCTATTTTGAGGCAACTGAAATCACCATTGACCAACAAAAACCTGTTCTAAAATCAATAGCACAGTATTTTTTTGTTATTTAAAGGGTGTTAGTAATATGCACCTACAAGCGGGTGCATAACACACGTATACTCTGCTTATTACACAAACAGGGACGCGCAACAGCACACAAACATAAAAATAAAGAAATAATAATAATAAATAAATGGATTCCTCTTTAGATCAGTCTTTCCGCTCGCAAGCTCTGCCATGTAAATAGCGAATCCGCCATGGTGCAAGCAGAACTGGCTTTTAAAGGGAATAGGAGAGGACACTCTGATTGGTTTATTGCATGTTGCGTCCAACCGTTTTTTCCATCGTTAAACTAGCAAAAGTGGATTAGGATATACGCCCCCCCCCAAGTGCAGTTGACCTTTAGACCATGCGGATAGATCATTAACTCGTTTTTTTCTGCTCAATTATAATGAGAGGGTAACTGATATTGACTCAATTAATTCTGTTAAGTATTTAAAACGAATACAGATGAAAATTAATAAATTATTCTCTCATTTTGGCAGCATCTGTCACTACAAAGACCAGCTGCAGATCATCAAGAGCACAAAGAGGACTAATTGCCATCACTCTTCATCCATGAATGACATTTGTCTCCAAGACAAGTAGGATGGGTTTAATCACTGACCCCTTTCACACCTGGTCTTTTCCTTTATAAGAAAGTTAATCAAGAAAAAAAAAAAAAAAACTTCTCTGCCTGAAAATATGTGGTAAAACTGTTAAAGGTCATATCAGAGAATTTTTATTACATTTCTCCTCCAAGGTTCACTTGTATGGTTAGTAAAGTTTTAGCACCAAAAAAAAAAGAAAAGGTAAATTTAGCACAGTGGATATATGAGTTTTCTGTTTTCCACTCTCTCTCTCACTGACCCATAAAATTAAACCGGGTAATTTTTTGTTGTTGTGTCTTTAACATCTTCTATGACTATGTAAACACCCTTTTCCCACATGAAATGAGAAACTTTGCTGGAGTCACTTGAGTTGCGTATTTCCTTTTGCGCACAATATACTTTTTAATTGCAGCATCGTTCAATAATAGACTCTTTGAAAAGTCTGCACTTCATTGTGACAGGTTCACAGAACAATTTGCACAGAAATGTTAAGATCACACTGAAATAATCAGAGACCTAGCTAAAAATAAACATCTGCTGCTTGTTTCTCTGGGACTCTTTAGATGGATATGATGAGCAGGAAGTGCTACAAGGTTGCTACAGGAACAACACAAGGTTTTACATCCGCATCAATTCTTCTGGTGATTAGTAACAGTATCTCATCTATTTGCTACTTAGCTCATTGTGACTGGGTGGGTTGAAAAAAATAAAAATAAAATAAATGTTTCATGTTTCAACAAAAGACGTTTCATGTTTCTGAGAAAGTTTTGCAGCTTAGGGTTTTTAAAATCAAATGTAATGCTTTAAGAACTTTAAGACGTGCACAAATAAAACTAATTCTGTATGATCAGGGTGGGACGATGTCAATAACACACACTGTAAAAAATGAGGCAATCAGTAAGTCATTGCAACTTATGTCTTTACATGTCTTTTGTAAACCCTGTGCAGTGTTGCAAACCCTGTATACAACACTGCACTTATAAATATATTCTTAACCATTTTATGGAGGCAAGATGAAAAGAAAATGCCATCAAAAAAACTGAGACTGTAGAATGCACAACAGCGCTGTTATTACTTTAAAAGGTTCAGCAACGTTCACATTTAATTAAATCATAGCCTTTTTAAGTTTAATAAATGAATCACATTTTACTATATTGTGATACCCTTAAATTTGGGGACAGAAAATCAAATAAAGTATGTTTACATGACAACAACGTACTGAAAACAGGATTGTTTGTACTAAAATGTACAATGTACTAAAACGCTACATTATGCTGCCAGGCCAGTAGTTGGCAATGTCACTTTGTAAAGAAACATTACGCACCTATAGACTAAACGTGCACGATAACAGCATCGTTTTCAAAAACATCGAAACCAGATTTCAAAAACTTGTTTTCAGGCTGCCAAAATGCCGTTGTCATGTAAATTAATGGCCAAAACACAACGTTTTAATTTTTTGTATATCTTTTTTTTTTTAAACCTGTGGTGTGTAAATGGCCCCTTAAAAGGGACACTCCAATTTTTTTGGAAAATAGGCTCATTTTCCAACTCCCCTAGAGTAAAACAGTTGAGTTTTACCGTTTTTGAATCCATTCAGCTGATCTCCTGGTCTGGCGGTAGCACTTTCAGCATAGCTTAGCATAGATCATTGAATCTGATTAGACCGTTTGCATCTCGCGCAAAAATGACCAAAGACTTTTTCGATATTTTTCCTACTTAAAACTGGACTCTTCTGTAGTACTTTAGTACTCTTACATCGTGTACTAAGGCTGAAGGAAAATTAAAAAGTTGTGATTTTCTAGGCTGATATGGCTAGGAACAAACACTCATTCCTGCGTAATAATCAAGGATCATTGCTGCTGTACCATGGATGCAGCGGCGCAATGATATTACACAGCGCCTGAACACAACTGTTTAACTCTGGTGCAGTCGGAAAATTTGTCTATTTTTTAAAAAAGTGAAGTGTTCCTTTAAGACTTTTCTTATATTATTTAAAATATTATGGCCCTAAATGTGTTAAAACTGATTTTATGATGCCAACAGGGACAACACGGACAACCACCTTGAGTATATCACATCTCAAACTTCAAAAACGTAAAAAGTGCCAACAGACACCGACGGGGTAACATTGATCCAACAATAACTAAAAAAGCACATATTGCCATTGGTCGCCATCTGTGTCGGTGCAGTGAAATGACAGAGCCTTTAAGGACCTGCAGGGACCCTGAATAAATGGTGAGGGAAAAGTCTGGAAAAGGTTGGAAGTTACAGCAGGTTTTCATTATACGATGGCTAAAAAGTCATATAATAAGGCCAAAGAATTGATTCTTCATATGACCCCTTTAACAACAATAACAAAACAACAAACATAACCAACAACCCTCAGTGTAAAAGGAGCACACACAAACTCGAGACACCAGCTATCAGGCCACCTCATTACAGCGCACACACATGGAACGTCAATATCGACAGCTATTCCCCACTACGGCTAATTCACAAGCCACTCTCTGTCAGATTAATTCACTGCCTCATCAATAAAGGTGCAAGAGCTAGTGTGTGTGTGTGTGTGCGTGTGTGAGAGAGGACCAATGAAGATGACTGAAGAGCAGCTCATGCTCATCACAAATCTTAATCTTGTTACCTTTGTGTGTGTGTTCAGGGTTAGGGAGAAAATAAGGTTAATTTAATTTGACAATATTTACATATATAACGGCAGATTTTCAACTTGCTCCATGCATGCACAGTAATATGTAACAAATCCAGGATTCATTCATAGGCAAATTCAGTATTATTTTAAAAATAAGGCTAAAAAGAAATTTCAAAGGAATATTTGTGTAATATTCTTTGAAGGACGCACACTGTCACAAGATTAAAGAAAATAATCAGTAGTCTGTTAGCATCAGCTCATCTCGGCTGAGTGGCCCTCATTTGCATATCTAACAATTACAGAGGATAGTCCCTGAAAAACTGATAACCCGCATCTTTGATTTTTGGTTCACAATACATTGTCTCCCTGCAAGGCTTGTGATATTTATCACTGAAAGATTTACCTGGAAACTCTTTCAGAGCACCTCCGGAGAAATTCAGTGTAATTACTTGCACACATGGAGACATACACACAAACACACATACACACACAAACACACACACGCACACAAACACACACACACACACAAACAGCGCTTTGAGAAAAGGTCACTTCTGATTTGCAATTATAGTTTCGACATCTGAGCAAGCCTCCGATGGTTTTTCAAACCATCAAATGGGATGCTGGTGTTCAAACAGAGGACATACACATATATGCAGCTTCATGATAATGTTGACACAGATCATTCATAATCATATTTAACAATATAAAATAGTATGTAAAATAAAGAAATCCTTTCACATAGTACAAAAAGAAAATACAAAATAAGCAATAAAAATGGGATGCAACTATCTTAAAATACTTTTAAAACATTCTGTATTGAACTTTAGACCTGAGCTGTTCGCCACCATTCGCCTGTAAAAGGAAGGAGGGAGACGAGAACAGACTGCCTGGATCATTGATTGGAACATTTACTTAAATATAATGTCGCTTGAATTCTGCAATCTCTCGAAATGCAGATATGCAAGCTGCTGTCAATTAGCTGAACATATACTTGTTTAATTGGTGACAGCCTACTTTTTAAAACCTTTATTTGAATATTGCAACATGATACCTCGTTCTACAGATTAAATCAGACCCCTCCCCTATCAGCCAATCACTGTGGTCATAGCAAGCGTGTTGACATCATCCATAGCAACGAGGTCAACCCCGCCCTTTCTCTTAGCTTAAGATTTCTCTCTATTCCTTAGTAAAAGTGGGTCTCAGCAGCTTCGTGAATAGGTTTTAAGAGAAAACGCTTAGCTAAGAATGCTTCCTGCTATTTAGGAGAACTCTTGAATATGGCCCCTGATCCTTAACCATTAAGCTGCCCCAAATCATTAAGGCACTTGTTAAGAATACTACTAGAAGAATTATGTATAATTATTTAGACATGGAGGAATCAGGAAGAACTTGCATATCATCAGGTGCAAGCGTCAGAGAGAAAAGAGGGTCAAATGCGACATTGAAAATAAACATTAAATGTAAATAAAGTGTATACTTTCATGTTTCAATGAACTTTTGTGAAAATAAAAGGTTGCCATTGAGATCATTAGTAAAAGTCAGGCTTGAAGCTAAGGGGTCAGAAGAGGGCAAAACTTTAACTTAAAAGGCTGAGATAGGAAGTGATTTGCAGGTCTGCATATGAATGTGTGCTTGATTGTTGCGTGAAAGAGGAAAAAGTATTACCACTTTTTATTGGATGAGAGCACTTCACTAAGCCAGATGGTGAAGAGGGTCCTTTAAAAGACACTCACATTAGCCCTTATAAACACCCCTGCGTGGCTTAAAATGGCCCCTTGAAACCTTTCAAAACCAAACCTCTTCTGTCTCTGTGGGGGCCGTAATATCAAGGTTCATATTTCAGCACTTTTCCTTTCACTTTTTAATAAAACTGACCACAAATGTAATACATTAACTAATTGGTGACAATTAACAGATTGTTAAAAGGCCCATTAATGGTATATCACTTTTAAAACTGCAATTAGACCTGATGAAAATAAACTTTATATTAGACTATTTCAAAATCACTAGAGTAGCATGAATGAACAGTGACCCGTGAATATATACGATGAAGACTATGCATTGTTGTTATACATTTGATTACTTTCTACTGATAAAGACCGTTAGGGTTTTTTCACAGGAATGCTAATATTTGCTATTTAGCAGTAAGACTTTCGTTCATCTTCGGAAAACAATTGAAGATATTTTAAATGAAATTGAAGAGATTTATGTACCTCTATTTACAGTCCATGCATCAACCACTCTGTAGCGTCAAAATGTTTATCAAAAATCCATATCAATTGAGCGGTTTAGTCAAAATTTTCTGAAAAGAGTCACGATTGCTTTATATGATACTTGCCGTACTTGTTTGAAGCGCAACAAAAAACCCTCATTGGTTCTTGCTGAAGCTCAAACATGCTGTGAGAATGAACCTCATTGGTTCTTGCTGAAGCTCAAACATGCTGCGTAACACATGAGAATGAACCTCATTGGTTCTTGCTGAAGCTCAAACATGCTGCGTAACACATGAGAATGAACCTCATTGGTTCTTGCTGAAGCTCAAACATGCTGCGTAACACATGAGAATGAACCTCATTGGTTCTTGCTGAAGCTCAAACATGCTGCGTAACACATGAGAATGAACCTCATTGGTTCTTGCTGAAGCTCAAACGTACTGCATAACACATGAGAACGATCCTCATTGGTTCTTGCTGAAGCTCAAACGTACTGCGTAACACACGAGAACAATCCTCATTGGTTCTTGCTGAAGCTCAAACGTACTGCGTAACACACGAGAACGAAACTCATTGGTTCTTGCTGAAGCTCAAACGTACTGCGTAACACACGAGAACGAAACTCATTGGTTCTTGCTGAAGCTCAAGCGTGCTGCTTATCACACGAGAATGAACCTCATTGGTTCTTGCTGAAGCTCAAACGTGCTGCTTAACACGAGAATGAACCTCATTGGTTCTTGCTGAAGCTCAAACGTGCTGCTTAACACACAAGAAACATTTGGAATAAACCGCTCAATTCCTATGGACTAGTTTCACGATCTCTTTATGAACTTTTTGAAGTGTCAAAGTGGTAGTTGCATCGACTGTCAATGGAGAGACAGAAAGCTCTCAGATTCCATTTAAAATATCTTCATTCGGGTTTCGAAGATGAATGAAAGTCTTACGGGTTTGGAACGACATGAGGGTGTGTAAATTATGACTGATTAAAATAATAGCTGGTGCAGCGCTACCCAGAAATGATAATTCCCCTTGTGTCGGTTCCAAAATCAACAAATCATTAACATGAATTTGGAAGAAATGCTGTGAAAAAGCAAATGAGACATACAGTACATAAAATTGCTACTAAATGAAAGTCTGTACCCAACAGAAACCCTGTTTGCCCCAGAATTCACAAAAACACTGCAGTAAATAACTGTTTGACTGATTTCAGTCATCTCAGCAGTCATCATTTAGTTGTTTTTATGTATGAATAAGTATGTATGCAAGTAAGTAAGTATGAATATATTGACATTATATAAAGTACCCTCCTGTCAAGGCATTGGCCATAACAAAATATTAATAATGAGAATAATAAACACAAAAAACAACCCATAATGACCAACTATTTGTGAAAATGTCAGCCTAGTGGATGGATCTGTCCAGTCTGACTGACAGCATCCAGAGATGCTGATGTGATATTAATAGGACGGTTCAAATCTGGGTAGACAATCATGCGGCAGGGAAAGTCAATCAGATTCCTCAGGTAACATGGGAGAGGCTACAGCACTGACCTCTCTGCGCCGCGATGCCCAACAGCTCTGTTTTATCTTCCATACTACTGCTGCCACCAGAAGCAAGGACAGGAAACAGCTAGACACAAGACAAAAGAGGAAATGGAAAGGAAGAGGACAACTGTTAAGGTTCCATTATGGAAAACACAGAAAACCATGTTCCAAAGAGCCATGACAAGATCACATCTCAAGCACACACACAGGGCTGTTCATGTTTAATGGATTAGAGGTAGTTGCACATCCGCAGGTGTGCTAAAGATCAGGAGTGTTGGTATCCTCATGGTAACAGGGCCAAAGCTCATGAATGTGCCTCTCGTGTATAAGAGAACTGGGCTGTATGCGAGGGAATCATAAATGTGTAGGTGCATGTTTATACCTTATATGTGCAGGTGTGTGCAGAGCTGAAATACATTCGCTTTGGGTCTTGGGAATAGCTCACCCCCCCACACACTCACACAGACCAAGGCTATGAAGAGTTGGTGTAATTTATCATGGCTGAGCTGACATAACTAATGATGAGGAACCACAGCCGACCACAGCCACGGCTTGGTGTAAGGATGTTACATGCTGTGTTGGTATCATGTGTGTCTTAGGCATGATGCATTAACACATCTGAGTGATTACCATATTTTAATCATCCTTCTGCTGTTTGTGAATCAGTATGAACTAAAAATGTTAATGTGTGTGATAAAGTGTGTACGTGACAGAAACAAAGGGCGAGTTTGCTGTATATGGTCTACACCACCTGCTTCCTGAATCAATAACATATTACAGGAGGTCTTCAAGAGGGGAATTAGAGCTTAGAGCGATATCACACCCCAAACACACTGCAATCCAACTAGTTACGTAAAAACGTACAGCATTTAGATTGCAGTATGTCAGAATATCTGTGATTTTAGAAGTTCAAAGACTTCACGAGTAATTCATGTGATTGTGCAAAAGTGTCTTACCTGAAGAACGTGACAAAGAACTGAACCAAATCCATGAAGTTACTGTGTTGGGAGAAAGCGATCTGAGAAGAAAAGAGAAACGGGTGTTAAATAGCGTGAAAAAACCTTCATTTTCATGCTTATGCATGAGTGTACATGTGCTTTGAGTTTTTCTAAACAGGACATGGGAGCAAATGTTTCGTTCTTGACTGTACCAATACTGCCCCCTGCTGATACATGACCCTCCCTCTCTTTCTTTCTCTCTCTCCACACACACGCAATCAAAAGAAAAGAGCATCTCTACAGTTTCAGACTCTCCTTTCTAATTCAAATAATACGTAAATCACATGATTTTGGCATAACCATTTAACTATGATGGGCTTCCAATGACAAGGAAAGAGCAAGAGGTGTAAAAGACCAATGGCTTTTCACACTAGGCATAACTCTGTTAAAATGAAGCAATGAATAATGTTTCATACCTGTAATTCAATTCAATTCAATCCTGGGTTATTAATGCCTGATCCAGAACAGTGTTAATACTTTTTTTAATGTTAAAGCCAAATTGCAGTACCAAAGTTATGGAGGCGTGGAGCAGGGTTAATTAAATATGACCCCATACTAAAATGTAAAAGGCAGCTAAATATGTTTTCACGTATAAAGGCAAAATTTACACAGGAAATATTTGTATTATAAATGTGAGAAATATTTTTGTAAGGAATTTATTTTGTTATTTAATGAAATTTAAATATATTTGACATTTTTATTATATTATTTAAATATTTATTATAAATTTATTTTAATCTAGGTAGTCAAGATTGTTTTTCTCAAAACCTTTAAAAGGAACACACCGACTTTTTGAGATTAGCTTATTCACCGTATCCCTGAGATAGATAAGACCATACATACCATTTTTATGTCTGTGCGTGCATTAACTCTGTCTGACCGTAGCAATTTTCTAGGCTGATATGGCTAGGAACTATACTCTCATTCCTGCGTAATAATCCAGGAACTTTGCTGCCGTACCATGGGTGCAGCGGCGCAATGATATTACCTGAAAATAGGTTAACTTCTGTCAACATAATCAACGTGACAACCTTTTGCACAGAGAGCATGCTGGGGACTCTTTTCAGGCGCTTATTCTTGAAAATCGCAACTTTTCATTTTTACGTCGGTTTTAGTACACAATGTAACTATACATATCACAACATGTAAATAGGAAAATGTTGGCATTATTTTGTCACTTACTGAGCAGTAGACTAGATGGAGCTGTTTACCTCCAGTCTTTGTGCTAAGCTAGGTTAGCGGTGGGTGCGTCAGACAGAGTTAATGCACGCACAGAGATAAAAATGGTATGGACTTATCTAACTCTGGGGGATACAGTGAATAAGCAAAAGTCTCAAAAAGTCAGTGTGTTCCTTTAAAAAGCAGCAACCAATCATAAACTTCTACAGTGCAGTGCTTACTCCATGAAATATTCATACAGCACTTTTACAACTTTCACACATTGTGTTTAGTGTCTGAGGATGGGATTTTTTTTGTTTTGAAAAGCGATAGCAAACGCTCCTCTGCAGTTTCCTTGTTTTTTTTTTTTTTTCAGAATATATAAAACAACCAGAGAAGATTTACATGTCAACGTTTAACCAGATTGTCAAGCTGTTATTAAAACCGTGTTCTGTACTAGTCATATCAGTGTTATTAACCTTCCAAATAGGCAAATGAGAATGTTAACCAAGGGCTTACAGCCTAAGAAAAAAAACCCTGATTAGCCTGGATTAATTAAATTACTAACCCAGCGTGTGAAACATGGAACAAGCCTACAATTATGTTAACACAGCATTTAAAATGACCCTTTCTCACGTGAAATTAGCAGTGCAACAGCTTCTAACAGTTACATCACATTCTGCCCCTCTTTTTAGGGATGCACAGTCTCAAACTGTCTACCATAAAGAGGGCAGAGTCCAGGGGACACCGGAGACATTTCCACTTTAAAATACTGTCATTTTCTCTCCATCTTTCACCTGCTTTCAAACGAGCTTACTCTTTCCTCTCTATTCCTCCAGGCATTTCCAAAATAAGCACAGGATTTTCAGCGAGGGAGAGGGAGAGTACAGGGTAAAAGAGAACATGCCAGACGTCCACAGCATGGAGGGTGAATTCACACAGAGCTCTCATTGAGCAGATGCTGCGCACCGATACGGCCTCACTCACACGCCACAACCTCCTCATGCTCAGCCACACAGTCTCAAAGACAAACGGGGTCTGACTCACAGATCCAGCATTCACTGATACCCACACACATTCAACATAAAACAATAGCAATCCGACTATCACTGTCACTCACACATGACAACCTGTGTCTCACATGGGCATTCATGTGCTTGGTGTGTGACGTAAACACTAAATATAGCTTGTTAGTCATGATTCAGGGGATAATGACATACCTTGTGCAAACTAACCAAGAGAGAACATTCTAGTACATCTGTCAAGTTTAGCTATATGGTGTAACTGAAATACGCTTTGTTTTGTGTGGTCTGAGGAGGAGGATGTTAACGGAAACCTATGTCACAATCAAGCTGAATACAAACAGAAATGATCAAGCCTGTAGAATCAACTAGTGCAAATATCTAGTCATAGGCATGCGTCCGGAATCGCATACTCTCAAGAAGGTACTTATTTTAAATAAGTCATTACTTCAGAGGACGTTAAAAAGTACATACTATATAATATAAATGTGTAGTATGAATGTAATCTGGGCGTACTACATTCGCCATGTTGTCATTATCATGTGACCTACCAGTGTCAATCACGTCGCTTCACTACCATTCATAAAATCTCTCCTGTGGCCTCATGGGATATTAAAGTGTCCATCGTATGCACACTTCAGAATCTCGCCAGAAGAAGTAGGTCATCCGGGTATTTTTTGCCTACTCTTTTATGAGTAGTGTGAATTCAGATACTGTTTTTCACCTACTATATAGTAGGGAGGTATGTGATTTCAGATGCAGCCACAGTTTAATGGAGAAGTGTGTAATTTCTGCACCACAAGGAAATGCAAAAATCCAATTACGTTTCCCAAACACTCTTTACATTTTTCCACCATCTGCATTTGTTTGCACAAACAGGCAGTCCTACCTCAAACTCAAGCCATTGGCTGAGGCAGAAGTTGACATGCTGGACTGCTCAAACAAACTTTGTGAAGTCAACCTACAAATAGATTACTTGTCTCTGAACATTAAACTTTGATTAAAAGAACTTAAAGTTGAGTCCAGTGCATATTCAAGTGTTTTTTTTGTTGTTGTTTTTTAAGTGGTTGAATCTCATAAAACCTGCCTTTCCCCCATTTCCGACAAACAGCATTCATTTCCAATGTAGAGTGGTACAGAAGCTGCATAGAGTTCTGATTTAAGCTTCATGTGCATTCAAATATGTACAGTTTTGCAGCTAGACTCAATACGAGCACCCAACCAACTGCGATTCCAAATCAAAACTACTATGAGCGCGAGGTGAGAGTTACCAATATTTTATATATATTATATATATTATTTAATTATTTAGATTGATTAGCACTAGAAAACCTCCCCTTTTCCCCTTTTCTGTGGATTTATCCATACATTCATTACGCCTAAAAGAGCGGAGGGTAACGTCAGCTTCTATGCAACAATTGTACGACTATTGAAAAAGCAACTTTACTTTCACCCCAAAATTTTGCATGATGACAATTAAGCCCAAAAAAATGATTGATGGCAGAAGGTCTGGACTCTAATCACAGCTTTCATTGGTTGAGGACTGCCTAAGAGGACGTTTGACTGACATGTAACGCAACCAATCACAGGTCGTTTTGTTCTGCGTCATGTTTAGGGGCGTCAAACTGTAAAGTCGAAGTCCCAACAATAACAGACCGGCGTGCATCTATAAATGATTCATTCAAGAACTTTGCAAGTTTACTGCAACGGAGCCACAAACTTCACATACTTTTGAAAATCAAGCGTTTAGTTGATCCTGGTAAGGATCTGATCTGTTAATTGTTAATTCACTCAATATATAACAGAAATTCAAGCTCTTTTTAGATGATCATTTATTTATTATTATTATTTGTAGACCAGATAATTTCAGGTACGTTAACACAGCTTTATCCATTTCAAAGTTTCTGTTATAGCATCTGTTAAAGTAACGGCTTCTTTTCAGATTTTCAGTCAACATCATTCCAGATAATTTACCTTAAGCGATCTGCTTTGAAGTTCTGTGAGGAACAAGGAGGCACACCGATGGAGAATCATTTCCATTGGCTGCAGTCTGCCAGAGTTGGCCAAAATTTTCAACTTGAACACCGTTCCCCCCTCAAAATTCACTCCCCGGACTCAATCCCCCCGCCCTCCCCATTCCCAACCCTGACTATGATATAGTACAAAATTAATGTAATCCAGTGGTGGATCTAATGAGAATAAACATTGAGACAAAGTAAAATGCTTCATTACCATGAAATACACAAAACCATAATTCTTTAAATTAATTCATTAATAAAATTAATAAACAAATAAATAAAGGTGAAATTTGGGGGTGAAATTTTAACTTGTAAATTTAGCTTTTACATAACATTCACACACAGAAAGTCAGCACATGAACGCTCCTACTATACTCCTATATAGATTCACACACATGCACACTTCCAAAATCTCCGGCCAAAACCTACACAGGCCGCACCGACTCTGACCACAGGGAAAAAGAAAACAAAAGGCAGAAACAGAAGGATGGAATTGTGCCTCTTCTGAACTTTCTGATCTCTCTTATTCCTCTCAGGCTCTTCCCTCAGTCTCGCTTTCAAATAACCATGTGTTTCAACTTAACATTCCTTCTGACACGCTCAGTCTCAGCCTGCCATGTTTACAGAGCAGGTTTTGAACGCTGCGTTTTTCTCCAGCCGAACCTCTCTCGTCGTTCACCTCTAAACTCCTGACAAAAGCCCCTCTGTCCCCCAGAGTTACCACGGCACGACCCCTCTGCCCATATTCGCTCTCGGATTCCGCACAAACATTCTCTGTTAGATAAAACGTGGAATCCAAAGGTCAGTTCGAGAAGGGAAAGGCGAGCGAGAGAGACAATAAGTGTTACCTGTAAAATTCACTCTTTCTCCATGAGCTGAGGAGAGAACGTGCTCTAGAATAGTGGACGGGCAATCAAACACAAACTCTGACTTTCAGCGTCCAAGCACAGGAGGGTAAGCTAGATTACTTTCCAAAGCAAAGGAAGAGAGGAGGGGGAAAGGAAAAGAGGAGGAGAGGAGAAGAGAAGAGGGAGGGAAAGTACAGCTCTGCCAAATTATTTCCAGACCAGACAGAAAAGGCCAAAGATATATGAGAAAAAAATAAAAGGACATGGCCTTGGTGAATTTACAGCCGGAAGCTGCAGATAAGATAACAAAACAAATACCAAGACCCTTGCTGATGTTTACGTGGCGCACACTCACACACACACACCACATTTTCTCTGTGTATGTCACCAGACTCAATAACGTGAAAACTCCTCTCACCTGGATTTTGACTGGCCAGGTGAAGTTGCTGACGTAAACGTAGAAGGTAATGTTGGCATTGCTACGGAAATCGAATTTCTCATTGGAGAAGCTATCTTTGAACTCCTTTATGTTGCTGCGGGAGACTATAGGGATTTCCTCACCAGCTTGAGTCCCAGCTGCTCAGAAAGGAAGAAAAGCAGGGTGAGAGGAAGAACAAGAGAATCAACTGCACACACACATCATTTATGATGTGCTCACAATGTTTAACACACGTTTGTGTGTGTGTGTGTGTGTGTGTGTGTGTGTGTGTGTGTGTGGTGGGGGGCGGGGTGGTGTCCATACCTGCAAAGCTGGTAGCCCATGTGATGTTGAGGTTAAAGTTTTTTGAGGCATTAATGAACATATCCAGATCTCGATTTTGCTGCAAGAGAAATCCAAAAGACATTCAGAGAAAAAAAATAACAATGCATTTATTACAAAAAAATTGTGTCAAATGTGTCACATGATCCTTCAGAAATCAGTTTAATATGCTGATTTGGTGCTTTTCAGGATTCTTTGATGAATAAAAAGTTCAGTGAATAGCATTTTTGCCTTTATTAAATTGATTTATCAAATATATATGCATTATAAATGTCTTCACTGTCACTCCTTCCTTGATGAATAAAAGCAATAATTTAAAAAAAGAAAATATTAATCTCTTTTATCCCCCAAATCTTACCACAAATGTTTTAATAGTAGTTTCCACAAAAAATGTTAAATTATTATTATTAATAATAATTAATAAATAAAATGTTTCTTGAGCAGAAAATCAGCATATTTGAATGATTTCTGAAGGATCATGTGACACCTAAGACTGAAGTAAACGATTAGAGATGTTTAAAATTAATATTCTATAATGTAATTTATTCCTGTGAAAAAATTTATAAAATTATCAGCAGCCGTTATATAGAAAATAGTTATTTTAAATGGTTTTACTGTATTTTTTATTAAATAAATGCAGCCTCGGTGAGCATAAGATACTTCTTTCAAAAACATCTGTCCTTGTCATGATGTATAATTTCCTCTGTGCAACATTGAAGTTCCATTAGATCTTAAGAGCAATCGTGTTTACAAATCAAGCTAAGAGGTCGTCTTGATTTGTTGACACCCAGTTGACCACAAAAAATACAGCTATGAGGGGGGAAAAACATGCTTTTTGAACAGTGTCTTTTCAGCGTAACGCACCTCATCCGGAGTTGCCACAAAGTTGATGGCAGTGTAGTACCGGTCGTCCTCCTGTGACAAACTGAAGGTAAACTGGTAGTCTATCAGCAGAGTGTCTGTGTGTTGGAGATAAAGATATATTTGTGTGTGTGAAAGAAGAAAATGGTTGAGAGATAATATTGGAAAAGTATTACACTGAGAGGTTTGTGGTTTCTGTCTGGATCAGTAAGGACAAAATGAGTAGTTCTGAAAATGACTAAATGACTCAAATAGCCACAATGAACAGCCATCAGCTACTGCACTGACATACTCACAATAACACGTTCCCTTCAGAGGGTTGCCCTGGTAACGGTTCTCTACCTCACACCTGAGAGACAGAACGAAACAAAAGAGCTCAGAGTAAAAATGAATAGAATTAGAGGGAACAGAGTTTGATAGAGACAAGATAACTAATCTTCTGTACATTTGACAAATTACTCCTAATGGCAGAGTGGAGAAAGCCTCTAGAGACTGAGACAGAATGAGTGTGAGTGTGTGTGTGTGTGTGTGTGTACACTTACACATGGCAGCGGTCTCCTTTGATGCCCTTGGTGGTACAGAAGCACTTGCCATTGTTAGAGTTACACATGCTGGCATGGCCGTTGCACTTACAAGCTGGAAATGACCAACAAAACACACAACAGTTGAGTCCCTATCAAGTGAGCAACAAATGTCAACTGTATTTTGGCATGGGCTTGTGTTTAGACTTACGCTGACAGCTGCCCCCGTTTGTGGGATCACCATAGTAACCGGAGATGCAGCTCTCGCACTGTTTGCCCGTGGTGAGGTCCTCGCAACGCTCACACACGCTCTCGTTGACACAAGAGCTGTGTCCGTTACACTGGCACGCTGTATGAGAGAAGGACAGACTGATTAAACAGAACAATTCAAAGAGGAAAAAAAATGATATAAAAATGCAAAATTATCAAAAGTCAAACTGTGATATATCTTAAAAAATCTGTATTTTTCAGCTATTTGATGATTGAAGTAAAGAGTAAAGGTAGTAAAGACATCGATAAAATAGTCTGTGTGACTCCAGTGGTTCAACCTTAATGTTATGAAGCGACCAGAATACTTTTTGTGCTCAAAAACAAACAAAAATGACTTTGTGACGGAAGAGTAGAGATTGTTGAACACTCTCCTACGCGATTCCCATAAGCACCGATCGTGCTCGGGCAATAGTGTGCTGCCATTCTGCCGTAGAACTCGGAAGCCCTGAACTGTGTGAATAGCCCAACAATGCAAATAGCATAAGAGAATGTCAGTGAGGAGAAGATATTGTTGAATAAAGGCATTATTTATGTTTGTTTTTTGAGCACAAAAAAGTGTTCTGGTTGCTTCATAACATTAATGTTGAACCACTGGGGTCAGATGGACTATTTGAACAATCGCTTTACTACCTTTCTGGGCCTTGAAAGTGGTTGCTGTCTGTGTGGGGTCAAAAAGCTCTCGGATTTCATCAAAAATATCTTAATTTGTGTTCTGAAGATGAACGAAGGTCTTACGGGTTTGGAACGACATAAGGTAAGTAATTTAATTTGTGGGTGAACTAACTCTTTAAACCCTTAAGCTTTCATTTTGACAGAAAACTACTGTTATGGTAGAAAAAGGATTACAAATGCGTCTCATTACAAATCTAGTGAAACACTGTTATAATCTTCCTACAACAATGTTGCAAATTATGCAAATGTGAACTGAGCCGCTCTGAGCTTCAGAAAACAATGGATCACAAGCTGATCGCCTGAGCAAAGCACGCACTTCACGACTATATACTTAATTAAATCTAATTAATTTAATTTGATTAATTTATTATTTCTTAATTAAGTGTTTAACTAAATTTGAAAAGGGCAACAAAAAAAAAAACGTATTGCACTTTTGCTTTTAGCTTGTTTGACAAATACTTTGCCGAAGCAATGATGCAAAACAACATTAGAGACCTTTTTTGTTATGAAAAGTTTTAAAAAATGTTCGTTTCATTATGAAACTATGGTGGCACAGATTTGACTATAGTCTATTTCTATTTCGATGGTCCACTTTAAACATTCTGTTGACTTTAAGTAACTTTGCATGTACATATCAACTTATCAGAACCCATGCCCTAACAGCATACTAGCAGTCTACTAGTACTTAAATGTAAGTCACATAAGTTTTACCTGGGCACTGGATGAAGGACCAGTTGTAGTTGCCCTCTAGTGGGCACAAGCTCACGTTCAGCATTGGCTGAGGGGCAGGAATGAGGGAGGGGCCTGAAGATGAAGGAGCGTGGAAGAGTGTTTGGATTGGACCGCGGTAAGAGCCCTCTATACACTGGCCTCGTCCTGTATTGCTGGGATCAGTGCACCACCCACAGCCAGGCTGGTCCAAACAGTAACCACAGGTCTTGTAGCCAGAACAGTTCTCTGCTACAATGAAAACACATCCGTTTATCAAAGGGGGTCATATAGAGCAATCATCTCAAAGTGAACCCTTGACAGTAGTGTCAAGTTATGAATCTGAATTGATTTTATGTCAGTTGAAAAGATTGCTTTGTCCATTACAAGTGAATAAACATGACGTGCTAATGTTCAAAGAGATGTACAAACAGACAAAACAAGACACGGACTGACAGGCATGAATACAGTAAATGAGAGCCAGACGTACGTGGGCAGCTGTTCATGGTGTACCACTCCATGCACTGGCCGTAGGGGAAGGATGCAACATAAGCATTAGAGTCCACGCACTGTCTCATGTTACTGCACCACATGCACTCTGAGCTCCCACTGGTGCACTCACTACAGGAAGAGCGCAGGGCACAGGGCGTCCGACACTGCTTCACACTGTGGTTCGCTACAAGAACAAACAAAGAGAAGGGGAAAGAAAGAGAAAAGGTACGAGATAGATAGATAGATAGATAGAGAGAGAGAGAGAGAGAGAGAGAGAGAGAGAGAGAGAGAGAGAGAGAGAGAGAGCTTTAAAGATTCTGATATAAAAAAACTATGATCAGCTGATTTTTTTAATTATGGGTAATAAAAGATTTTAGAATATAACTAGAATAACATTTTGAAAACAGAACAGTATATACAATTTTAGTAAAATATTAAATGTAACAAATCTAATATGAAATATAATAATTATAATTACAGGTTTTTAAATATCTAAATGCCAATAGGTAAAATATAATATAATTAATATAAAATTATTTTGAAAACAATAATATTCTGAAATATATAATATTATAATTATAGGATTTTAAATATATCTAAATGATATACATAACAGCACAACATAAAACGTTACATAAATTGCACATTATTCATTTTTGAAAAATCTACATTTTGAGCTTTCTGTTAATCAGAAAAATACTGGTAGTACTGGTCAATGCTGTGTGTGTGTGTGTGTGTGTGTGTGTGTCTCTCACTTGGACGTTCACACAGACTCCCATTCACAGAGTTGACACAGGTCGCTGCCTTCAGCCCGTTGAAAGTGGGCTCAGCCAGGTACCCACAAAAACCAGCGTCACTGGGCTCGCCCGGCAACCACTGCAGCGTGGAGTTGGTGAAGGGGGACATATCCTCCCAGCACCAGTAGGAGACATTAATCTTCCTCAGACCCACCCACGGGGTGATCAGCGCTTTTGACTGCAACACACAGGACAATTCATATTCAATTCAGTTTAACATTTGAAGGGCTTTACATCCAAAGCAGACTAGTGCCTTACAACCCCCAGGTGACTACGTTATGAAGACCAAAGATTATGAAAGCATGCCACAAACTCACTTGCAATGATCTGTTATGCATCTCTTTGAGGACGAACTGAACTTTCTTCTGTGTGGTGAGAGATGCCAGAACTGCCTGGTGACTACGACACACCAATTTGGCGTTGTCATACGAGTCCTTGGCAGTGATCAGCTTTAGACACGAATTCCCAACCAGGTGCCAACTCTCCCCGCAGATATTCCCTAAAACACAAATTATAATTACCAGGGCTCCAGATTGACATACGAGCAGTACCGGAAATTAACAGGGGCTTGGGGCAAAAATGACAAAATGATCAAAATGTCCAAATTATTGCCCCCTACATCTATTACAACCATCATAATTAAAGTGAAATGTAAAAAAAAAAATGTAGATTGCGGCATTACATTTTGATCTGCTCATATCAAAGATTTATTTTTATATGTTGTCTTTTTGCAGCAACAGCCAGTCAGATGTGTTTAGATTAGTCACCAGTGATGAAGAAACCTGATGAAAACACTGGAGATTTGTTCAGAGCACCGAGTTCTGCACTCTTGTGAATTCGCTCATCATAAATAAGTAAGAGGTTCATTGTGCAGCGTAGGCAGCTTCATTATATATTATTGATATATATCACTGTTATATACAGTATTACTGTTATAGACTATAACAGTAGTTTTTGAGAGAGAGCAGAATTTGCACTGTAATTGAGTCATTGACCACTTCAAGGATGAACATTATTGAATCATATCTTATATGATTTGAATGTCAAAGGATCAGTTAACCACACAGCTCGTGTTCATTACCAGGCAGGGTAGTGCACTCTTGGTTTCTCATCTCCCATTGGCAGTTCTGATCTGTGGCACAACTTTTACAGCTGGTCCTCTTGGTGCACACTGAGGAGGGGTTATCCTTTGGACACGCCTCATACTCCATTATCCCCCCCTGTAGCCCGGTACACGGATTAAACATGTCAGAGCAAAGAATTATAAATTCCTAAATTGTTTTTTTTTTTTTGTGAAAATTTAAAGTCATGGTATATTAAATGTTCATTCTTACCAGGGAACTGGTGCAGTTACTATGACCAGACACACAGAGCGTTGCACACCACTGGCAGCTGTTGGTGTTGGCTGTACAGCTGTAGCAGTCTGAATATTGGTCACACTTTTCACCATCTGCATCTGAAAAACACACATGAATTACTCCCTGTGGCAGTAACTATGCATTTAGTGATGCCATACTCTGAAACAAAAGTGACATACTGCTAATCCTCAAAATAAATCTGTTGTAACTGCATCTGACAGGTCATTAAAGCTGCAGTCCGTAACTTTTTGCGTTCTAACGGTTAATAAACAGAACTGCATGCGTCTTATGCGGAAAATTAACAAAATTAGTCAATACGATCCTTCTTCCAAAAGGCATTTTTGTCTTACCCTGATTCACTATGGTAAGCCACTTATAAATGTTTAAATTTAGAACTGACGGGATGTTTTTTGCGGGAAATTGCATACATGTCACTTTCCCATGCGCGTCTCTTCATATCCGTAAATAGAGAAAAGTTGCTCGAAATACTTTGACACATGTATGGTGTGGGAGTGTTGTCAGTTGTTAGTTAGTTGTCAGTTGTGTTGTTAGTGGTCATAACGAGTGAAAAAGGTTGACATGGAGCACACCAAACCTCGATCGTCCAGGGATCTCCTGGTATCCAAAAAGCATAGACATCAAATTAGGATAATAAGGAGAGCCAGCAGCCAGTTGCAACAAACCCCATACATTAAGATAACCATCAGAGATAATTCATAATTCTTTCAACTCCCCTAAAACTTAAAAGACCATAAAGGCATTGTAAAAATAATGAATCTAGCAGTAATCAAAATCCAAGTCTTCTGAAGAGGCATGATGGCTTTATATGACAGATTTACAATGATGCGCATACTGTATTAAACACGGCCGTTCAAACGATTGTGTGATGCGTAATGCGTGAAAAAAACATGAGAGGGAGTAAATAAAGAGAGAACTGTCATTTTGGCATGAAAAAAACATTTAGAGTTTGGAAATAATCATTGACACTTTCTTGAGATCATTTATCATTTGAAGGGTATACGCGCTGGTGAAGCTCTCCTCAAAGTGAATGCGCTTTATTTAATGTTAAATATAATTTAAAATAATGCAATGGGGCAATATTTGTGGGTCCTGATAATGCCAAATGTCTGATTTTACCAGTAAAAAAGGGCTTACATTATTTTTAGGCATAATATAATTCTGTATTTTCAGGTTCAGACTCATGAATATTTTTATTCTGGTGTCACCATCGTTTTACTGCTTTCCCTGTTCTCTCTTGGGTTTCAGCTCTCCTAATTCACGCATAGTCAATTTACATACAGAAGGTTCAAATAAATCTTGAAATATTGTAAAATCTTATTGTAAAGTTGTATGTACAAAGTTATTGAAAATTGTTAACGTTTTGGAAATAAAGCTGATTCAGATTTCAGTTAAATTTTTTTCAATTCATGTTCAAAATACATAAATGACCCAGTTTAAATACAGATTCATCTTCCCAGTGCTGAAGTAGCCCTTTAATTACTCCAGTCTTCAGTGTCACATGATCCGTCAAAAAATAAAATAATTATAATATTCTGATTTGCTGCTCAATACACATTGATTTTTAACAAAGTAGAAAACACTAAAGCTGCCTAATATTTTTTTGTGAAAACTGCAGTACATTTTTTAAAGGATTCTTTGATAAATAGAAAGTTCCAAACGACACCATTTAAAATAGACACTCCCATCTCGGTGAAAGCTACAGTGATCTTAAATCCTAGTTGATTGCCACATAAAATGACAGATTTCTTATGGTAATAATAGTAACTCAAACTGTTTCAAAGTGTAATCCTGTCCAAATAGTTTTAAAGAGATGTCCTCCATGTTCCCTTCACTTACACCCTCTGGGACTGCAGGTGTTTCTCAAGATCTCTGTGTCATGGGGTGCCGCTGCCTCCCAGGACATACAGGTGGAGGTAGAGGAGTTCCACACACACTTCACGCCAGGCACAGCCGTCACACACTCCAGATGCTCAGAGAAAGCAGCGCAGCTCGCAGGGGTGAACCTCAGCAAATCGCTGAGCATCAGGCTGTTAAAGCCTCCATACACGTACATCATCCTGACACACACAAAAAAAGAGACACAGATTAATCTCACATATATCTGAAAGAATGAGAGAGGACTGTGAGAGATGGGAGGGGAGAGAGATGAAGGGCGAGGAGGAAGAGGGCAGCATGAATGAGGAATAAAGGAAGTTGGGAGAAGTGATGAATAAAAGCGTATGAGGCTGACAAGTCAAACAGGAAAAGCTGTGTTGTGCCACAGCTCCCCACAGCGGGGTCACTCAGTGGTCATATCGGCACTGACAATGACGCTGGGAATCACGGGCAAGAATACAGATCACAGTGAGCTTACATCCAAACCTCAAAGGAGAAAGCCTTTTGTGAGTGTGTGCAACTGTGTGGATATATGCAGTTAAAGACTGTTTGTTCAGATGGCAAATTGAAGCACTAATAATAAGATGTGTTATTTGTGAATAATTATTCAGAATTATGACTTAATTTGACTAATCCGTATGGAAGGAGATTACAGGCAGATTTAAATATAGACTTCATATTTACTATGACTGTTCAAGTACCTAGGAAATAGAAACAATTTCAAAGAGGAATATCCAGGACTCAATATAACTTAAGCATCAGTGGGATGCCTTCAATTAGATGAGGAAATCATTTCAACTCTGTTCGTAATAAAGCAAACCGCCTGCTTATGTTTGTATGGCAAGTTAACAGAGGATTTAAAAGCAAAAATAGATATACACTGCTCGTTTTGTTACATCGTTTAACTAAATTATTCAGTGCAAATTATTAGCATATGAGTTGTAAAACACACCTTTGAGGTGGGTTTGATTTTTAATTCGATAAACATTTGGTTACGTTGTACCCAAATGCAATCTGGCTACGTCCCTTTCTGGTATTTTCACGTGAAACATGGTTTCCCATAATACAGTATGTGTTTACATGTTCAGAACAGTTTTAGACAGATTTAACAAGCAAGCAAGGCAAAAAATGATTCTAAATCACACATGCCTCATTCTAACACAAAGCGTCAAATCTATAATTAATAAAATAGTTTTAAATTATTCCAGTTAATGTTAAGCATGTAACAATATATCGTATCACAATATAGCGCAATACAAAAAAAAACAAAAAACAGAATGTATTAGTGCATACTAGTGACAATCTGTATTGTGTATAGTTCACCCAAAATGAAAATTACAGTTTTAGTGTCAGTCCTAAATTAAACTACTATATATACACTGTTGAATATAATGCATAATGATGCAGTAGGGGAATATTTGTGGGTCCTGATAATGCCAAATGTCTTCTGTTACCAGTAAAGAGTGGCCTACATTATCTTAAATATATCTAGTCAGTGACAAAGTCCAAGCATATCTCAAATAATTCTGTATTTTCAGCTTCAGAATCATGAATATTTTTATTCTGGTGTCACCATTGCCCTGTGTATTGGGTTACCAGTACCAAGCCCAGACCTATTCATTTCGACCCCCAAGGTAACACCAAATTTAGTTTTTTAAAACAACAGAACATTTTTTGTTAACCTTTTACAATATGTCTTGGAGTATCGCAATAATATTGAATCGTGATTTGAGTGTATCGTGACACCTGTAGTTATTAATGTATATGACTGCCACAGACTTCCCATTCATTTTGTATTAGATATTGAAAGAATTTGTCAAATTTATTTTCTGTGGTATTGAACAGCACACATGTTGGTAAAGTTTAAAGTTACACTACCGTTTAAATGTTTGAGGTAAGATATTTTTGAAAGAATGCATCTTTTAAAAGAATCTTACTGACCCCAAGCTTCTGAACAGTAATAGCGTCCATAATATTTAATTTAAAACAAGCTGTCATAAGTAGATGTTTATCGAGGGCATTAAAAACATTGAGATTACCCATTGTGATACACAGCAGAGTGGCCAAAACGGTTGACATCATGGTAAAGATCTGGATTGGGCAGTACAGTCCACTCATCACAAGCTAGAAAAGAGAAAAATGGCAGACAAAGTGAATCTCCTTTTAGACACATCCACCCAGTGCTGCTGAAACACATATTAGAGACATCACTATAGAGAAGACAGTGCTCATGAATATTAATTAGCTAAGACTAATCGTTGCTCAGTAATCTCTACTCACGTTAACCAATTAATATTCATAAGACCAACCTTCATCCTGGGGCTATACATAAATTGATGACCTGTGAAGAAGTACAGGGACTATAAGGCACCTTTACGTGTACACTAAAACAAGGTAACATTTTAATGTGATAAAAGTGAACGTTTTCAGTTCCTGCACCCCTGCATTTTTGTAGAATGACCTGGCTGCATTTTAAGCTGAAACTTAAAGGAATGGTTCACCCTAAAATGAAAAAGAAATCATCATTTACTCACCCTGGTGTTGTTCTTATACCTTATGACCTCCTTTCTTTTTTGGACCACAATGGAATAAAAAATTTAAAAATGTCCTGCTTTGCGCTCATTGATATAATGGCAGTGAAAAGCAACCAGCATCAAGTTTTTAAAAAATGGTATCATAGAATGGTCCTATACGACACGTATACTCTAAACGTTCTGGGGGTATACAATAGTGTGTGGTGAAAAATAAACTACTCTCTAAAAATAAGCATGCAATTTGTGAGAAATCAAGATAAATAAAAACGTGAAATTAAATGAAATCTATGTACTTACTTCTCTGAGGTAATTATACCGGTATGTGTTGTATTGTACCACAACAAAAAAATCTAGGTGTGATATTTAACTAGGTGAAGAAAGTACTGGATACTTTTTTGCCGTTATTTCTAAGCGTTGTATGTAGGAATGAAATGGTGTTAAGTCAGAATGAACTGAGGCGTCTCATGTACGCAAAGAGAAAAAAGAATGGTATACTGCATTAGAACACCACCAGGGTGAATAAATGATGATTTTCATTTTAGGTTGAACTATCACTTTAATTTCAAATCATCTCTTTTCTACATGTTAAATAGAAGGAGTCAGTGGCTAATCTAACTGAAGTAAGAGAAGCATGAAGAGAAATGACTGCTATTAGTGGTGTGTCTGTGTGACAAGTCACTGCCCTCTGCTGGCGAACTTTCTGACAAATCGAATTCAGCATCCTTGTGTGGGCCAATATAATTGAGTTCAGCTCGTAAGGATGGAGCAATTACCCCCAGGGCCGAGACTGGCCTCTACTTAATTACAGATTACCACAGCACTAGCCTGCATCACTAAAGAGAAGTTGGCATGGGAAGAACAAGAGAAAGAAATTTAGACGAGGAGTGACATATAATGATGAATAAGCAATCGCAGACACTTCTAATGTGTTTGAAGCTTCTTGTATATTATACAGGCACTACAAACTTCTCAAAGACGCTCTAAATTTCCACCCACGCATCATATTCTGCTTGTAGTGCGTCTAGTCTGACATCACAGTATCCCTCATTATCTACATGAAAAGTGAATACCAGCAGACAGGCATGTCTACGATCCCTGGAGATTACAGAACTCAAAATGTGTCAATCATAAAATAATGGCTTTAAGATCACGCATCCTTTCTGCAAGAGCCCCCCTGATGAGTGCATTTCAGTCTTTAATGGCTTGCTGCTACACGCACAGAAATCCAATTACGGATTCTGTGCGAGTCTCTCCTCTGCTGTTCAATATTGTGAAAGATAGAGATATTAGATTTTAGATATTAATATATATATATATAAAGTGTGTGTGTGTGTGTGTGTGTGTGTGTAGAATGCAGAAAGTCAATGGTATAGAAACTGAAAAGTTGTGATAGACTGACCAAAATTAAGGCCATAACTACACACAATTTAGTCCTTATTCTGCTAAAATTTAACTTGGGAATGCAAATTTCCAAATGTCCTTTACTTCTAATCTAATTTTAAAAAGTCTCCTTTTCTGGAACTTGATGGATGCAATATAATAGTGTTCATTAGCCTAGAAATCTAGACGCACCCTAGCGGCATAATTTATTTTGCCACGAGTGTAGTCTAGCAACTCTCGGTAGACCTGAGAGCTGGAAAAAACAAACTCTGGTCAGGCCAATCACAGCGTGTGTAGAGTTGGTGGGCGGGCTTAACATAATGAGGATACGTCACGGCAGAGTTGCGGAGGTTCTGCGTGCTACTCGTAAACAAAGAAGCTGACGAACAGCGGTCTTTTGAATCGGCTTTGGCCGCAACTCTGGAAGACTTGGAGTTAAGCTTTTCTTTGAGAAAAGAACGGCACTGAAATCATTCTTAAGAAAAGAAGATGTGTTCGGAGTTTTGCCGACCGGATACAGCGAAAGTGTATCAACTAACGTTAGCTCGGCTTCACCTTCTTCTTCGCTCTGGTTGGTTGTGGCGCTAATGGCGCTGTCCTATTGCGTGCAGAGGGAATTTGAAAGACAACCATTTATCCCGCCCCTCGGATTGAGCCCTGTCAATGGTGAGTTTCCAGACCCAACATGTGGGTCTGGCTTTTCAGGCTAAGTGTTCATAATAAATGAATAAAAACTCACACCAAGACAAATGTTTGGTTGACTGAGTTGACTGGGCTATTTCTGCTCGTCTAGAAGCGCCACCTACTGTCTTTGCATTTTCATTCAGCCAGCATGTTGGTTTTTACACATTTGGCTGAACAGACAAACTGCATGCAAAAAATAGAGAGAATTGGTGTAAACCTTATCTTCAAAACAAAACTCTCAAGAGTAAAGCCTACTCCTAATAGGATAAATGATCAGTGCTGCCCTCTGACGTCTGGCACAAAAAAGCAATTGCACTGCACATGTTGAACACATTCATCTACTACACTTATCCGCTGCTGAGCATACTTTGTAAAGCTGTGCGGACACGACTGTATGTGAGGTGAAGGGAACTGTGAAAAATGAAGTATACCCCAGGCCTCAAGTTACATTACATATTGTCATGCTGTCCAGTCCTACACAGAAGTACAGGAGATGTGTGATATGAATATTTAGGTGACACAGATTGCGTATTATACTCACCCAGGTTGTACGCTATAAAGTCTGAAGAGAAGCACTTTGCTCCGTGGCTCATTGAAGTGTCATTGTGTGTGTTCCCTCCAAACACCAATATGTTCCCGCCAACGATCACTGACGAGTGGAGGTAACGGAAAAAACCACTGTCCCTCAAAATAAACCTACAGCACAATCAGAAACATCATCAGCGGAACAAAGTCATACCATGTCCAGAATAGCGCAATAGCGTATTCCTTCTAATTTACTGACTTGCTGCTCAAGAAACATTTCTTCTTATTATCAGTGTTAAAAACAGTTGTGCTGCCTATTCTTTGTCAAAACCATGATACAGTTTTTCCTCCTCAAGATTCTTTAATGAACAGCAGTAAAATATATATAAAAGTTGCATTAATACAACATGATTATAATTAACACATGATAAAAATTCTAAAATATTTTCTGGTAAAATCTCATTTAAGTTTGTTAACAAATAGTAGGTTCGTAAGAAGTACCGCGATACCTTGTTATTAAAAATGGTATGATATGAAATTTTATTAGTACCGGTACTTTAGGAATGACAGCACTCCAATAAGAGCAGTATTTGTTCATTTCAATGTGTGACAACAGGAGTCAGGGCGGTAGTGCAGAGCTCTGCTTCCACTGTTCACTAAACAATGGAAGCTGAAAAGTTAAATACATGCACGCAGGCGACGCAGCGCATGACAAAGAAAGCAAAAGAAAGGCACGCAGCGCGGGACGGATTCCGAACTGAAGCATGCGCAGCTGCGCAGACGCTTTCACTCAGACAACATGCGATGACGACATCAGTTTTGCTGATTATTGGGTTTCTGAAAAAAATATGTAAAAACTCACATCCTAGCAAGTATTCGGATATGTCTTTAGTGAATGTATACGGAGTTGAGTGAGAAATCGGATGTGTTACAACGTATTGGGTCATTGCAGCTCTATAAAGGGCCGGGCATAATATTCTGTGTGATTTAATGTTAATCAAACAACAAAAGAAAATAGAAAACCACCCCATGCTTGAATTAATATCTATAATATATGTATTAAGAATCAGTGAATAGTTAATTTATAGAGTGAAGACTACGCAGTTCTGTTTTTTTTTTAACATTTGATTATTTCATTTAAATAGAACAACTGGAGCTAAAAAATAAAGCACTGTTTTTGTCATATTGTTTGTAATTTACATGTTTACCTACTTTTTAAAAACAAGGATACGATTAAATTGAATATCTATATTGCAATTATAAAATTAAATTACAAAAAAATTAATTAAATTAAAACATTTAAAAACTATGAAACTCATGAAACTATCATGAAATAAGATTTTGGTTATCCCAACCTGTTGAGAATAGTGAAAGGTTAGTGTTAACATGACTGATAACAATGTTATTGTTGCAAACATCTCTGTAAGGATGTTCACACTGGCAAGTAGTTATTAAATAAAGAGGGAATGGTCAAAAAACAACAAAAAAACCAGGGCAGAATTATGCCAGGTGAGTTTATAGTTTTTAAATACATTTATAAAACAATGAATAGTAAGTTCTATCATATTATTCAATTACTTTTACTGTTTTTTGCTGTGGTATTGATTAAGTATCAGTTATCAAGGTATTTTAGTCTGATATTTTATAGAAGTCATAATTTTGGTATCGTGACAACACTACACTTATGTGCATCCTTCCTGAATAAAAAGTATTAATTTCTTTTAAAAAAAATTTTTTTTAAATTATATTAAACACTTGATTGGTATTGTATTCCATTTCTAGTATACGATAATATATCAATGAGGTAAAATGTTGTGATATTTCATTTAATTGTAATTTTTGTCTTCCCCTTTTACATAATATTAGATTAAAAATGCAAAATAAGCAACTGAATTTTAAGCATAGACTATAATAACAGACTTAATAATAAAGTCAAAATATCAGTTAAATTAAAAGTTGTAATGCCACTCAACGCACCACAGTTTCTCGTCCACATCATATCGGTACAAGTCCCCGGCCAGGCCATATTTATTGGCGCTGAAAGCTTTGTAGCCTCCATGGATGTAGATGGAGCGGGTTTGAGGGTCGTACACACTGCTGTGCCCATAGCCACCCTGAACCAGCGCCCCACGAGTCTCTAAAACGCTCCATGTGTTCGTTACTGCAAAGGGAAAAATGAGAAGTATGAGAGTTAGTGAGGGAAGAAATGCAAAATTGGTTCTCCAAATAAATAGTTACAATTTTTTTTGATGTTGCTCTTCCTTTAGAACACCAGAGGGCAGTAGAGTTTTAAATACAATGACTGCAAACATGCCAGAACAGGGATAACTGTCACTTGAGGACTCCATCAGTAACTACAGGTCCTTCTCAAAAAATTAGCACATTGTGATAAAAGTTCATTATTTTCCATAATGTAATGATAAAAATTCAACTTTCATATATTTTAGATTAATTGCACACCAACTGAAATATTTCAGGTCTTTTATTGTTTTAATACTGATGATTTTGGCATACAGCTCATGAAAACCCAAAATTCCTATCTCCAAAAATTTGCATATTTCATCCGACCAATAAAAGAAAAGTGTTTTTAATACAAAAAAAGTCAACCTTCAAATAATTATGTTCAGTTATGAACTCTTGGTCGGGAATCCTTTTGCAGAAATGACTGCTTCAATGCGTCGTGGCATGGAGGCAATCAGCCTGTGGCACTGCTGAGGTGTTATGGAGGCCCAGGATGCTTCGATAGCGGCCTTAAGCTCATCCAGAGTGTTGGCTCTTGCATCTCTCAACTTTCTCTTCACAATATCCCACAGATTCTCTATGGGGTTCAGGTCAGGAGAGTTGGCAGGCCAATTGAGCACAGTAATACCATGGTCAGTAAACCATTTACCAGTGGTTTTGGCACTGTGAGCAGGTGCCAGGTTGTGCTGAAAAACGAAATCTTCATCTCCATAAAGCTTTTCAGCAGATGGAAGCATGAAGTGCTCAAAAATCTCCTGATAGCTAGCTGCATTGACTCTGCCCTTGATAAAACACAGTGGACCAACACCAGCAGCTGACATGGCACCCCAGACCATCACTGACTGTGGGTACTTGACACTGGACTTCAGGCATTTTGGCATTTCCTTCTTCCCAGTCTTCCTCCAGACTCTGGCACCTTGATTTCGAATGACATGCAAAATTTGAGTGACAGTCCACTGCTTCCGCAGGTCCCCAAGGTCTGGAATCGGTCCCTCTCACAATCTTCCTCAGGGTCCGGTCACCTCTTCTCGTTGTGCAGCGTTTTTTGCCACACTTTTTCCTTCCCACAGACTTCCCACTGAGGTGCCTTGATACAGCACTCTGGGAACAGCCTATTCGTTCAGAAATGTCTTTCTGTGTCTTACCCTCTCAATGTCAATGATGGCCTTCTGGACAGCAGTCAGGTCGGCAGTCTTACCCATGATTGCGGTTTTGAGTAATGAACCAGGCTGGGAGTTTTTAAAAGCCTCAGGAATCTTTTGCAGGTGTTTAGAGTTAATTCGTTTTTTTTTTATGTTAATTTCAAACCACACTGGCATCCATATATCCACTGTTATAAACCAAAAGGTGAAAACTACCCATAGTCTCATCTCCCTCACACAAATGACAAACCATCAATCATGATTTGAAACTGCAAAACACTTTACACAAATTATTTCAAAAAGGGGCCTCATTTTAATTTTGTGATGAATGACAGAGTCAGTGTCTGCGGTACGTAAGCAGTCTGATTCATCAGGTCACAACTGTTCACTGTGACTTCTCTGTCCAGGATAGCACTTAATTTTCGAAAAAGGATTAGGGTGCTTTCACATGGGATGATGAATTCTTCCATTCAAACAGCCAGACTGAATGAAACGGGACACAGGTGTCCTGGGGCCGTTTTTAAAAGGTACTTTTTTGTTTTTGAAAAGAGGGATTTTTTTTACATGCCATCTTAAAGTGCATGATGCAAGATGCAAAAATAAAAAGGGGAAACATACAGTGCAAGAGCCATGTGTTTATGAACAGAGAAAGCAGTAATTAAATTAAATATATACTACAGAAGGACACAAAAAGTACTTTTCTGATTTATCTGTCAAGATAAAATCTCAATATTCTTTCTAAATTTTGATTATATTCGATTATATTATATATTCTAACATATAGTATCAGATTTTTTTTGTCCCGTCTGCATGCATTTATTCATCTCACTTGCACAAAACATTCAGTATTCCTCAAAACTAATACAAACTCAGACTATTACACAAACCTGCAATAAATAAATTAAGTTAAATTAAACGAAAACACATGCTTAATCTCATTTTAAGCAATGTCTGTGCTTCTGACCTTTGATGATTCAATTCATCCATACTAATGTGCAAAAATAACTTGAGTTATACATCACACTTGTGTTGAATTATTTTGTTTTTATGGCTTAAGAATGCGGAGCTTTCTTCTGCGTCCTATTCTTCTGCAATCCAGAATGGCTAAAAGGTTTGTTTGAGCTGCACCCTCTACTGTACAGGTATGAATTTGCATTTCCTTCAGCCTGAGGCTTATTCATTTCACTTTTGGTGTGCAAGGGCCTTTACATTTGCCAAAAATTTTACTTTTTTTGTTATTAAAAAACAAACAAGCAGGCCCAGCCCAGATGAGAAATAGGAATACAAAACTAATGTTATAATTTATTTTCCATAAAATGTTAACTAACTTAATCAGTTACTTTTATTTTAGGGAGTAACACAATATTGTAATCCATTACTTAATCCACTAAAGTAACTTTCCTCTGATTTAATCTCACATTTAAATATGGCTGCTGTCTTTTGAAAACTAAGCTAAACATTGCGGTGAGGAAAATTTCCCACCGATTAATCGTTGTGCGAGAACACCGGTATAACCGGCAGGCCAATTAAATCGCCAATTCTAAACTGAAAGTAAAATGCGCACGGCCTTTCGGCATTCAGGTGCAGAGCAAAGCAAGTGATTTCAATTAACTCCATAAGAATTAACTGAAAGCACACCAGTGGACATGCACCGTTAATGACAGTGCGGCCGAGCGCATTTTTCTTTCAATTAAGAATTACCGGCAATTCGGGGGTGGGTAGTTTGAATGGAGAGTTCATTAGCCTATTATTCTTAATGAAAAACACAACAACAACTCACTTAAATTGGCGCTTTTACATTTCACTTTGAAACCAAATCTTCCACGATCATTGTAAGTGTAGTGTTTGTTCTCTAACTGAACAAAATGATTTGATTACTATTAAAAACGACAGTGGGGGCACAGCGGTCAAGTGATGTAACCGTTGTTGCACCAGCAATACTGACTATCGCAGCAAGTCTAATTGCAATATTTACAATATTCCCTAATTTTATATTGACAGCAAATTTATCACAATAATAATGTAAATATTCAATGTATCGCCCCGTCGAGTACTTTAATATAACTACTGCGTGCTACAGTACTGACCAATGTTGTATTGCTGCACTTGGCTGATGTATCCATAAAGAGGGCAGTGTCCGAAGACGACCAGAATGACGGGCTCTGATCCATCGGGTTGGAGTTGGACTGTGTGTGCAGAGTGGCCTACGACTGCATACTGTTCTTTAGCACGCAGACTCAGCAGAACCCACGTCTGGTTCCGCGTGTGGAACACCCACAGTTCGGATGTCACGTTTCCTGTAGAGTCAATTTTCCCACCATACATGTAGATTTTATCCTGTATGTATGCACACAAAGACAAATAACTTGAAAGATCAGAGAGAAACAGGTCTCAGTTCAATGTGTGTACAGAATAAATACAGTGAGCTTTCAACATGAAAATCATTATGTAAATACACCATATACTAAAGGAATCATCTAAAACTAGAAAATTAAAGTGTCAAAACAATCCTTAAAGGAACACTCCAACTTTTTGGGACTTTAGCTTATTCACCGCATCCCCCAGAGTTGGATAAGTCCATTCATACCATTTTTATGTCTGTGCGTGCATTAACTCTGTCTGACGCACCCACCGTAGCAATTTTCTAGGCTGATATGGCTAGGAACTATACTCTCATACCTGCGTAATAATCCAGGAACTTTGCTGCCGTAACATGGGTGCAGCGGCGCATTACGCAGTGCCTGAAAAGAGGTTAGACTTCTGTCAACATAATCAATGTGACAACCTTCTTGCACAGAGAGCGTGCTGGGGACTCGCTTATTCTTGAAAATCGCGACTTTTCATTTTCCGTCAGTCTTAGTACACAATGTAACTATACTAGTGGTGGGCCGTTATCAGCGCTAACATGCTGCGTTAACGTGAGACTCTTATTGGGCGATAAAAAAATATCGCCATTAATCTATTCTCAAAGTTGGGTTGGGAGCTGGGTCTATACTACACAAGCTATGATGACTTTCACCGTGATATTTTAGCGCGGATGTATAGCTACCTAGCCGAACTGCACTGTAGGGAGTGAAAACTACTCTTCAAACCTGCGTGTATGCTGTGAAATTACCACATCAAACGTGAACGCTGTCTTCCGAACTCGGGTGCGCACCCGTGAACCGTACTCGAGTCCTGACGAGCGTGACTGACATACTGTAAGCAGAGAGCTGTAAATCTCATTTCAGCTCGTCGTCAGCGTTCTTTAGAGCATTTGCAGTACATTCGCGGCAGATAGACGCAAGTGTCATTACATACTGAAGCTTTGGTAACAAAACCAACGGTTCAAAAACAAAAATCTAGAAGTTAGGTGAACAACGCTATTCATTTTGCCACCTTCTCGCTCGACGTCGTTACCAAGTAAACAGCTGCTGCTTTGATGACGCCAACGCACCCAGGTTTTGGACCCAAATAATATAATATGAACACGGTCCAGGGAGCAATCGAACTCGGGTTCGGTCCAGGCAATCAAACCGAGTGTGAAAGCAATATTGGGTCATTATTTGGGTAGCACACATATTCTGAATGCCCTCATCAGAATTCAAATGAGCCATTTTAATCTAGATTCATTCCAAGATCACAGTGAGATTAATCTAGATATAAAAAAAAAAAATCTATGCCCACCACTAAACTATACACATCACAACATGTAAATAGGAAAATGTTGCTGTTATTTTGTCACTTACTGAGAAGTAGACTAGATGGAGCCTTTTACCTCCAGTCTTTGTGCTAAGCTAGGCTCGCGGTGGGTTCATCAGACAGAGTTAATGCACGCACAGAGATAAAAATGGTATGTATGGACTTATCTAACTCTGGGGGATACAGTGAATAAGCTAATGTCTCAAAAAGTCGGTGTGTTCCTTTAAAAAGCAGCAACCAATCATACACTTCTACAGTGCAGTGCTTACTCCATGAAATATTCATACAGCACTTTAACAACTTTCACACATTGTGTTTAGTGTGTTTTTTTTTTTTAAAAAACGATAGCAAACGCTCCTCTGCAGTTTCCTTGTTTTTTTTCATAGATCTGGATCTATATCCATTGCAAGTAGCCATAGATTCATCAGATCAGCGTTTTGGATCCTCGGAATCCTATGAAACATCATTGTATTATCTTCTTTTCTCCTGTTTATTGTCATAGTTCTTTACAATACAGCGAACACCCAAGATTGTAAACTATCTAGTAATTGCTGACTGTATTATTCCAACTCTGAGCGAACTCTCTGCCTCCTCACCGCGCCGCGGGCTTCTCCTCCGGTGCTGCGAGCACATCACTCCACAGTAGTAGTAGCAGTGCTTCCCCTTTTGAGAATATAGTCCCCAGTATATATCCGTTTATAAGATGGCTGTGCCTCATGTTACCTTGTTATTTGTACACACCGTGACTATACACATCACAGCATGTAAATAGGAAAATGTTGCTGTTATTTTGTCACTTATTGAGCAGTAGGCTAGCTGGAGCCGTTTAATTCCAGTCTTTGTGCTAAGCTAGGCTAACGGTGGGTGTGTCAAAATAGAGTTATGGCACGCACAGAGATAAAAATGGTATGTATGGACTTATCAAAATCTGGGGGATACGGTGAATAAGCTGGAGTCCCAAAACGTTGGCGTGTTCCTTTAAAAGTGTTAAACAGGCCTGGCAGACCAATTTGGGTTTGTCAAGACATTATAATGAAGACTTTAGAGTAGAAGAACACTATTAAACACCATCTCATCTATTAACAAACCTCATGCAGGGAGAGAGAATGACCGTAGCGTCCAGTTACAGAGTTGACGGACCGGTTTAATGACATCCAGCTTTGAGAGGAGATATTGAACCTGAGACACAGTAAAGGAGAAAGTGAAACTCTGAGTTATCATCATATGGTGTGTATGCTGTGTGTGTGTGTGTGTGTGTGTGTACTCACGCAGTCACCATCTGGTAGTGTGTATAGTTGAACACATGTCCACCTATCACCCACATCACGTCTTCATGAACCACAGCCTTATGGGACGCCCGCGCCAAGCCGTGCAAACTGTATTCCTCACGTGTCCAGAACGAAACATTTGCTGGTACAGATATTGAACAGTCCAGACCTAAAATACACACATGTTCTGAGTGTCATTAGGGCAGGGTAATTATTTTTTTTTTTTAAATAGTTAAAATATGGGGTGAACAGAGATTACATAAAATATATTACAGAAGGACACAAAACACACACACAACACACACACACACACAAACACACAAACACACAAACACACACACACACACACACACACACACACACACACACACACTATTTAGTCAGCCACCAATTGTGCAAGTTTTCCCACTTGAAAAGATGAGAGAGGCCTGTAATCTTCATCATAGGTACACTTCAACCATGAGAGACATAGACATTTTTTTTTAAAAAGATTGTTATTTAAGTTTACAAAAGTAGCTTACAAAAACCCACTGCTTTGCTTCAGAAGGCCTTTATGAACCATTTTTTATGATGAATGGATGCTCTCATTAAACTTAAACAAACTGAGATATTTTTCAACTACTTCACTACAGTTAGTGAAACAACACTGACTCTTTTTCTTGTAAAGAGCTGTCAGCACATTGGAAAGGCTATTCCAAACTAAGTTACTTTATCTACAGTATTTGTGCAATTCTTGCTAACTTCCTGACTAGAGATTTGTGATTAAACTGGTTAAGACCATTAAAAGTCTACATATACAGAGATGTACATATAGAGATTTATGGGAATTATATTAAATATAATCCTTGTATTACTACCTGGCTGACTTATTACTGTTGACTGACTAATTTACTGTTTTACTCTATTTTTAATAAAATAAATGCAGTCTGTATGAGAATAAACTTTTGAATTTATAATTATAAATATTTACAATATTTCTCAGTCCAAACTTTTGAATTTATGATTATAAATATTCACAATATTTCTCAGTCCAAGCTGATACTTTGCTAAACAGTTCACATATTTGTATAAAACATGCATTTTTTTTTCTTTGAATGGAACATCAAGCAGTGGAAGTAAACTTGGCTAATGGACTAAATGTAGAGAAATATAAAATACTAAAACAGAAGATACACAAGAGGGCTGTGCTTGAAAATGTATAAAATGACAGGAAACCAGGGAGGAACTTGAAATATGAGTCAGCTCTGAGTGTGGCTCAACCTGTTGTTCACACAGAACTGAAAGAGGAAGAGAGGAGGGGGAGACAGATGATAGAGGGAGAAAGAGAGAGAGAGAGAGAGAGAGAAAGAGAGAGACCCATACCTTCATGGCTCAGTAGGCAGCAGTGCTCTCCCTAAGACTGAGGTTCAGTGGCTCCAAGTCATTTTTAACGTAATTACAATTTAAATTCACGTCTTCGTCAACCTCATAATTACAAGTGGGAAACTCACAATTATGAAACCTCAGATTTGTGATGTAATATAAGAAAAAGAAAATAAAATGGCAGCGGCCTCAACAGTTACAGTAAGTTAGGAAGACCTAATTTCTTATTCGTATGCCATTCTACTGTAGGCTGATTCTATAAGGTGCACTTTTCATTTCGGGAGAGCAAACAGAGGTGAATTAATGTAGTTATGGCATAAAGCTGGGAGGGTGGAGTGAATGTTAATGAGAGATACCTGCGCGGCACACCGGTCGAGTCCCACAGAGGCACTCCAGAAGGATATAAGGAGGATCGACGACAGTGAAGGTTGAAAGAGTGGCAGGCCTGGGACATTTGTGTTGCTGTTATATTACGTTTATATGCGGCAGTCAGCTTCCTCCTTCCCTGTGCCTTGAGCTTTGTTACAGCAGTAATAAAATAATTTAATGGTCATCAATCATAGGTCCATTTAGATGTTATAAGTGTTGCCACAGAAACAATTACTGAGTCTGAGCGCTTGGGTGTTTCTTCAAGTATAGGAATTTTGGCCCTGCGGACTAGAAAATATACCCCTTCCGAATATTTTTGGAACAAAACAGCTGAAGGGTTAACTTCATAGCTAGCATCTTAAATTTTCTTTAGATTTAGATTAGATTTTAACCAATAAATACAGAAATTACAAATGATCAGTTCACTCTAAGTCAGTGTTTCCCAACCTTTTTTCAGTCACGGCAACCTTTGAAAATTCTCTCAATTTTGTGGCACCCCCTCGCATAAGTTACGCTAGGGGTGTAACGGTACAGAGTGCTAACGGTTCGGTTTGTATCACGGTTTTAGGTTCACGGTTTCAGTACGGTTCAGTATTTGCTATGTTCAGGGAAAAAAAGGACTATTGTCAAATATAAAAATAAAAAATAAGAACAAAAAAATTTAAATACAAGCAGCAGCACAAATAACTACTATCAAGCAAAGATACTAATAGAGATTGCTAAGACATGTGACCAACTGGGCGGCAACGTCATCAGAACGCAAAGAATTTTGGGTATTTTTGGCCCGTTTACATGGCCTGGCACAGCAGGCTAGTGTTCTGGCATAAAAATAATTAAAAATGAGAGAGAAAAACAGAATATAATCCTACAAAATGCAGCGGACTAAATAAAACATTGTTAAACCATATCGCCTAAAACTAAATCCTAATGCAAAGATGAGATTTGATGAGAAAATAAAGGGAATCAAAGGACTGGATCCTTACAACTGAGTGATTGGTCAAGGGACGTCAAACTGTTGCCTAACTTCCAGCACCCATATATATGGATTTCTTTTAAAAAGGTTTAAAAACGAAAGAAAAGACGAGTCGGCCTATTGTAAGTTTATAATTTAAAATGTTTGTGATTTTAGGCTATAACCTATGTTTAAATGTTTTGCCACTTGTGTGTGCTAAATCTAAAGTACTAGGCTATATAAATATAAATGAATGAATTAATGAATAAATGTTTAAATGCAGTAGGCTACGTTAAAACCTGACATCTATGAAAGTGTAAACAAAGAGAATTGCAATTCTGACAAGCCATGTTCGGTAACAACTTTTGGATTTGAAATAAAAAATAATGAATAAATGCTGTGTTTGTGGTATACAACAGCGGATCAGTTGTGCACTGCAAATGCATTATATGTGAAAGCACAACAGGGCGGCTCCTGAACCGCAACACGCACTGCAGACGGAGTATGTGTAAAAAAGGGCGTTAGTGTTAGTGCGTACACACACAAAGTTTTCAGTAAATTCAACTCGCTACAGCAGGCCCAGATGGAAGAGTCCAGGTCCAGGACCTGGAGATTGTAAAAGTGGGGCAGAAAACTGTCGTTCGTGTGAAGGTATACTAATGTTTTTAAGAACCACAGTCCTCGCTCTCTCTCATCTATCTGCATGCAGTCAGAATTCAACAAACCTGTACACGTCGTTATTTTTCCACGCTGAAAAACAATAAAGGGATATCTTAAGCTTTATGCCACTTCTATCGTGAGAACGACTATTGCAGTTTATAACACTGCAGGTAGACGCCATGAACACTGTGTTCTACCCTCCATGCAAAGAAGTCTGGTGCCCGGCGTTTATGCCACGGATTCCCAAAATGCTTTGCGTTCACCACCAGGAATTAGTCATGATGACGACACATTAGCAATCTCTATAAAATAATCAGTGCTTTTCAGGTTGGTCTAACATTAGTTTTCAGGTGCAGAAATTGATCAAATGTAAAATAACATTGCATAGCAGTGAGTGATGTCCTTGTCTTCTGTTGTTTGACATTAAACAGACCGCAGTAAAGGCTACTGCCCCTTTAAGACCTGATGCACGGAAATGCGTTGTCTTTCTCGACTGTATAAAGTTCACTTGAGGCATATACAGATTATATCTGCTAGGAGGATACTCATCAAGATGGACATGTTGACATACTTTTTGTGTGAGTTTGTCCGTTCAAGTGCAAGACTTGAAAGAGAACTCAATATTTGCGCGCTGTGAGACGTGTGCATGCTTTCGGATGAGTGCACGAGACAAATCTTCTCTCAGCGCGTGAGTTGTCATTCGCGTCTTCTGGCTCAACACCCGGTCATGACGGCGGAAATTACTGGTCATATTCGAACATACGGCAGCACTCGCATGCATTGGACAAAGTTTACAAAGAGACACCGCTTTGCCCAAGTTTTTCTTTTATTATCGCTGTTGTAATGTATCACCGAGGAGCCAGCACGTGTATCCATCGACAGAAACATAAATAAAGCGTTATTTTTCAAGTTACAACCCATATTATAGATAAGTCATCAGATGTGAGATGAACCGCGTTGCAAGTGCGTGCTGAACCATGGGTGGAGACATTAGATATGTTATTTCAGATAGGTCCTTCTCAAAAAATTAGCATATTGTGATAAAAGTGATAAAAATATGATTAAAAAATTATACAAATTTAACTTTCATATATTTTAGATTCATTGCACACCAACTGAAATATTTCAGACTTATAAACGAGCTATTAACCTAATCATCTGAATCAACTAATTAACTCTAAACACCTGCAAAAGATTCCTGAGGCTTTTAAAAACTCCCAGCCTGGTTCATTACTCAAAACCACAATGATGGGTAAGACTGCCGACCTGACTGCTGTCCAGAAGGCCATCATTGACACCCTAAAGCGAGAGGGTAAGACACAGAAAGAAATTTCTGAACGAATAGGCTGTTCCCAGAGTGCTATATCAAGGCACCTCAGTGGGAAGTCTGTGGGAAGGAAAAAGTGTGGCAAAAAACGCTGCGAGAAGAGGTAACCGGACCCTGAGGAAGATTGTGGATAAGGACCGATTCCAGACCTTGGGGGACCAGGTCAAGCCACTTTTGAACTAGCCTGGCATGGCCATACTCAATTCTAGTCAGAATATGAGTCTGGTACCGCTCCATTGAACTTTGATTATAGGGCGTGTTTCAACCGAACCAGGAAAGATCTCAATTGGACAGACCCACAACCAATCAGAGCAACGGAGCGACGCATAACGTTAGTTGTCAAATGTCAACAAAACTGCACTGTGTTGCCAAGTCGTGTTTTTCTCCATGTCCACGGGTTGAAGCGACCCCAATTATGTGATTAAATAAACCCAGGAATGCAAATTTTAGCAGGCAACCTTGCCAAAATAACATATTTTGCCAACCAAACGCCATTTTTTCCCGGAGAATCCCCGGGAAAGTTATTGTTTTGGGCTATAGTTTTGAGTAGCAATTGTGCGCGACATTGCAAAAAAACGTGGCAACCCTGTCTGCACGCGCACTGGATTAAGTAACGTTATAAGAAAAAGATGAGTGTAAACGATCTTTGCCAATATTGTAATAAAACAATGTAAGGATAAACAGACTACTTACCAACACGATCATCGTTTCTGAGAGAAATAGTGAAGGTGAATGCATATATGAACAAGTTCTCCGTTTAGGATAAGAGCAAATTCAACCCAAGCGCCTTTGATGACGTGGATGATTACGTTACTGTTGATCATCTGTCCATCATCGTCTAAAGCCCGCCCTGAAAATTTCATTGGTCCGACAGTTTCTGTTCGGGCATAATAACTCCTCTATGGAGCGAGTCCAGACCGAATTGCCCGAGCAAAAAAATTTGTGGGCGGGGCTAAATTCAGCTGGCATCCAGGCTACTTTTGAACCAGAAACAGCGGCAGAAGCGCCTGACCTGGGCTACAAAGCAGCAGCACTGGACTGTCGCTCAAATTTTGCATGTCATTCGGAAATCAAGGTGCCAGAGTCTGGAGGAAGACTGGGGAGAAGGAAATGCCAAAATGCCTGAAGTCCAGTGTCAAGTACCCACAGTCAGTGATGGTCTGGGGTGCCATGTCAGCTGCTGGTGTTGGTCCACTGTGTTTTATCAAGGGCAGGGTCAATGCAGCTAGCTATCAGGAGATTTTGGAGCACTTCATGCTTCCATCTGCTGAAAAGCTTTATGGAGATGAAGATTTTGTTTTTCAGCATGACCTGGCACCTGCTCACAGTGCCAAAACCACTGGTAAATGGTTCACTGACCATGGTATTACTCAATTGGCCTGCCAACTCTCTTGACCTGAACCCCATAGAGAATCTGTGGGATATTGTGAAGAGAAAGTTGAGAGACGCAAGAGCCAACACTCTGGATGAGATTAAGGCCGCTATCGAAGCATCCTGGGCCTCCATAACACCTCAGCAGTGCCACAGGCTGATTGCCTCCATGCCACGACGCATTGAAGCAGTCATTTCTGCAAAAGGATTCCCGACCAAGTATTGAGTGCATAACTGAACATAATTATTTGAAGGTTTTAAAACTCTATTAAAAACACTTTTCTTTTATTGGTCGGATGAAATATGCAAAATTTTTTAGCTACGAATTTTGGGCTTTCATGAGCTGTATGCCAAAATCATCAGTATTAAAACAATAAAAGATAGGAAAAATTTCAGTTTCTGGGCAATGAATCTAAAATATATGAAAGTTTAATTTTTATCATTACATTATGGAAAATAATGAACTTTTACAATAAGCTATAGATATATTTTGAGAGTATATATACTCTCAATTTTGTGTGTGTGTGTGTATATATATATATATATATATATATAAAAATACAGGTCCTTCTCAAACAATTAGCATATTGTAAATATTCATTATTTTCAATAATGTTATGATAAAAATTAAACTTTCATATATTTTAGATTCATACATACATACATATATATATTAGTGGTGGGCCGTTATCAGTGTTAACGTGCTGCGTTAACGTGAGACTCTTATTGGGCGATAAAAAAAATATTGAATTTAATCTATTCTCAAAATTGGGTTGGGAGCTGGGTCTATACTACTATGACTTTCACCTTGATATTTTAGCACGGATGTATTCCTAGCCGAATTGCACTGTAGGGAGCGAGAACGATTCTTCGAACCTGCGTGTATGCCTACTGTGAAATTACCACATCAAGCCTGAACGCTGTCTTCTGAACTCTGGGGTGCACACCCGCGAACCGTAACTTACTAGAGTCCTGACGAGCGTGACTGACATACTGTAAATCTAATTTCTGCTCGTCGTCAGCGTTCTTTAGAGCATTTGCAGTACATTTGCGGCAGATAGACGCAAGTGTCATTACATACTGAAGCTTTGGTAACAAAACCAACGGTTCAAAAACAAAAATATGAAAAGTTAGGTAAACAACGCTTTTCATTCTCGCTCGCTTTTGTTGCCAAGCAACGGGGTAAACAGCTGCTGCTCTGATGTAGCAAAAGCACCCCGGTTCAGACCCAAATAATATAATATGAACACAGTCCAGCAGGGGGAGGGGGGAGCAATCGAACTCGGGTTCAGTCCAGGCAATCAAACCAAGTGTGAAAGCACCAGTCACATACATATATTACATACATTACATACATACATACATTTTTTTTTTTTTTTAATATGATATATATTATATATATATGGAGGACTTTTGCACGACACCCCGGTTGGGAAACACTACTCTATGTTCTCTGACAGAAAGCCAGAAATACTGATTTGAACTCTCACGTCTTCTTGCGCTTAGACAATTTTACAAAAAATGATGCCCATCTTGGCGAGTGTCCTAGTAAACATAGCCAGCTATGTCTTAAGTGACCATAAACAGTCAAGATGGAAAACACGTCTAACAGAATCAGTATTTTGGATCTGTGCATTAGACTTTAAGAGACACCAGCCTCATATACCTGCTGCTGTCTGTTTTAATGTTAATTAAATGTTAATTTAGTAATTAATAAAACAATAATCTATATTTAATTTATGCATTGAAGATTATGCAGTTATTTTACATTTGATTTCTTTATCATATTTCCGTACCTAATCTGCATCCAACTACTGTTAGATCTATCTGAAAAGCACAATTTATTTCATTTCTATCTTTATTCTATTGTGTTTATTTTACTATTTTTTGTAGTTTGATTATTTGTTATTTATTTTATTATAGACTTTAATTTTATTTGTCTTTAATACAGGATTGCTACACTTCATACAGCATTCTTTTCAGCCTTATATTTGATATATAGTACAGCCATCTGTAAATATTTGAATATTATATGTTTTTTTCACTGATTTTCTCAGTGACAACATACAGATTTCCTTTGTGTGTCACTGCCATTTTGTTCTATGAAGAAAACGAGAGCATGGATGCGCACAAATTAATAGAGATCTATTTGTTCAAAATTTGGCTTTCCTTAGGGTTATAACTCTAATATCAACACATTCTCTGTTGCAGCCAACAAATCAAGACACAAAATGTGCTGATGACAATACTATTCTGCCTATTTTCCAAGTTCAAGGGTCCATTAAAAAAGACTGGTACTGTAAAAAAAAAAAAAAAAGTGTTCAAATTTTGCCTTTTGTTAGGGAAGTATGTCATATTTCAAGGCCTTAGGTCTGCTTTAATGCATAATCTGTGGCGGCCAAGAAACCACACCGCGGAATGGGCTGATATCGCAATAGTGGCTCAGTGTGCACTGTGCTTAATGGTTTCTCGTGCGCTCGAATGCCTGTACTTTTTTTTTATTTTTGCAAAGGTCTTTTTAGAGACTCTGTAATACATTGCTAAGACACGAAGTGTTTTTTTTTGGTTGCATAATAACCTTGATTTCATTCAGTCATGACTGACAATCACTAAAGAATCACTAAACAGCTGCCATGAAAACACACTTCTTGTATAATAAATGTATTTTCATTCAATTCTTAATTTTCTATTATAGAAAACTAAATAGGGGCAACAATACGGGAATTACTGCGTAGGAACCCTGTTATGAGTTTGAAAATTTTATATTATATTATTATAGACTCGAGCTTCAGTGTGTTGATTGCAGTCTCTGTCCTGTTTTGGTGCAGATTTAGTTGTCTAGCACTCTTTGTACCTACTTGTCGATGTTATCTAAATGTGCTAAACTGGACATTTTAAGACCCAGACAAGGACCTAGAACCACCTGTATTTTTGCACATTTGGCTTCTCAGAGCTCATCAGGATTAGCCAAGTATTAGAACACAAGCATTTTTCCAAAATGCCCTGCGGCAAACAGTATTAGTACACAGAGTTCTGTCTTTCACACAAACCCAAACAACACTAGAGGCGGAGAGATTGAGAGAGAGATCTGGAGGGGAAGAGAGGCAGGAAGCAATTAGGGAAACTAAAAGAGATCTGCAGATTCCAAGAATTGCGAGTGAATTACAGAACATTTACACACAAAATAGATTCCTTAAATGTCTCTTAACGTGTCGTGTTCATAGAACAGCTTAAATACAGTATTCAAGCCGCTATGTTAATAATAAATTGGTGATAAATAAAAGGGTGGTGGTGCTTTTAACCGACTACGCCGATTTCATTCTCAATATGCAATTGTGAGTCCTGAAATGCATCACTCCTGTTCATAAATGAACTCTGAATCATAATGAATTGTTTTAAAATGCTCTAAAACTCAATTAACCCCAGCATGTGTGAATTAATGACACGTTCTTGACTTTTTTTTTTGTCCAGTTCTGTTTTGAGTAGCTTATTGTCATTTCTATGGTTCAACACAAGCTACATCTTACCTTGCCATCCAGGTTCGCATTGGCATCGTTTGGAGCTGCTTTCACACTGTCCCCGCAGAGGAAAGCCACAGTTAGAGAAGCAGTAGGGCACATCACAGGCCTCTCCTTTCCAGCCATCCTCACATACACACTGGACAGACTCACTGGAATTCCCCACTCGACACTCCCCATGGTCAGAGCAGCTATTGGGGCATGTATTCAACCTGGGTAGAGAAGAAAGAAAAATCAATGCTATAGGTAATGTAATATCTGGAAGTTTACAACTTCCTGCTTGTTACAGGTAGCCCAACCCTAAACTCATGTTATTGGTCAAGATAGTTGACAGGTCAGACAAATTGCAATGTTTTGATAGAGCTTTAGTGAGAACAGTGCTGTTATTGATAAAGGGATGGTTCATTCAAAAAATGTAATTCTGTCATCACTTACTCACCCTCATGTTGTTCCAAACCTGTATGAATTTCTTTCTTCTGCTGAACCCAAAACATGATATGTTTTAGGGAACCAAACAGTTGATGGGACCCCATTGACTTCCATAGCATTTTTTTATATATAGCATATAAAAAATATATTCTATATATGTGTGATAGATAGAAAGTAGGAGATAGAAAATTAAACTTTCATATATTTTAGATTCATTGCACACCAACTGAAATATTTCAGGTCTTTTATTGTTTTAATACTGATGATTTTGGCATACAGCTCATGAAAACCCAAAATTCCTATCTCAAAAAATTAGCATATTTCATCCGACCAATAAAAGAAAAGTGTTTTTAATACAAAAAAGTCAACCTTCAAATAATTATGTTCAGTTATGCACTCAATACTTGGTCAGGAATACTTTTGCAGAAATGACTGCTTCAATGCGGCGTGGCATGGAGGCAATCAGCCTGTGGCACTGCTGAGGTGTTATGGAGGCCCAGGATGCTTCGATAGCGGCCTTAAGCTCATCCAGAGTGTTGGGTCTTGCATCTCTCAACTTTCTCTTCACAATATCCCACAGATTCTCTATGGGGTTCAGGTCAGGAGAGTTGGCAGGTCAATTGAGCACAGTAATACCATGGTCAGTAAACCATTTACCAGTGGTTTTGGCACTGTGAGCAGGTGCCAGTTCGTGCTGAAAACGAAATCTTCATCTCCATAAAGCTTTTCAGCAGATGGAAGCATGAAGTGCTCCAAAATCTCCTGATAGCTAGCTGCATTGACCCTGCCCTTGATAAAACACAGTGGACCAACACCAGCAGCTGACATGGCACCCCAGACCATCACTGACTGTGGGTACTTGACACTGGACTTCAGGCATTTTGGCATTTCCTTCTCCCCAGTATTCCTATGTATAAAAGTTTACATAATATATATGTGTGTGTACTGTATTATGTAAATACACACTTAAGAAATATTCACAAGTATATGTATGCATGCATGTAGCACTGGAATAAATTGAGAGACTACTTAACAATCTCTTGGTCTCTTAATTTATACAAATCTCTCTCTCTATCTCTATCTCTATCTCTATCTCTATCTCTATCTCTATCTCTATCTCTATCTCTATCTCTATCTCTATCTCTATCTCTATCTCTCTCATAAAAATACACGAAGAGTATTTTTAAATGGTTTATGTATATTTATTTTCTATTATAAATCTGATACTTTGTTAAATATGTGTCAAATACTGGTCTTTCCTCCTGACTATAAATTAAATGGGAATTAAACAGTTTATTATGTAACCAAAAACGAATAAATAATTTGTGACTTTTAATAATAAACAAGCTCGAAATACACCGGGACTCTTATTTTGAAATGCCTGCACCTCACTATTGCAGTTGCAGCTGCTCTTTCAAGTTCAGACGAGAGAGATAAATATGCATTGTTACAACCGTCTAAAAAATTTGACCATACATCGCAAAGTAAACACTGCCCTTAATCATCAGCATTAATTCATAAACAAGTGCCTGTTATTGATTGATTGAGCCGCTCTGAAGCGCTGTATTGGAGTTGCGAAAAGCTCAACAGCGCCATGTTTTCCAGCTATTAGATCCGCCACTACAACTCAAATGTGCGCATCTGTTACGCAGGGCATCAGCTCTGACTGGATCTCTTCCCTAATCGTCCCTCCCTAATTTTTCATCTCGTTTCTAATCGAATCGTTGACAAAAATGACATAGTCATTCTCTCATTTTTCAGTGAAAAAGGCTGTTGATGAAAATTATGACGAAAATTTTTTGACAACGAAATTAACACTGGTAAAAACAAACTTTTATTTTTGACTGACTGATTGATTGATTCGCTGATTGATTGAATGATTGATTAATTGATTACCCAGCACTTATTATTTCATAATTTTAATTTAAGATGAAGTACTAAAATTTTAAAAACTATTTTTCAACACCATGTCAGCACTAAAACTGAAATAAAAATAAATGAAAGCTAAATAGATATAAAAAAATATTAAAAACAAAATTACTAAAATTTGAACAAAATTCTAAATAAATAAATGTTAATAAATACTAAAGTAAATACTATAACAGTAACTAAATATTATAATAACTTTTCAGTAAGTCAGTCTACAAACAGTGTGCTAAAAGTCTCTGCACTAATATTTTTATGTTGATTAAAAATACAAATAAAAATTGAGTTATGATTGACATATAGTTTTATAATGTCAAATGGAATCAAATCAAACATGCAAATACCGTGCATCCTTTTTTGAAGCTTAACATTTCCAATCCAGGAATACATATGCCATATAACACTATTTTTAAACTCTTTCAACACGATGACTTCAGTTGATTTTTCAGTTGACTTCATGATTTTTCTTGCACCAACCACATCTTATGTAAGCCTATTGTTATACTGTTTGCTTGGACATTTACCTTTTCCAATGCACAGTTAGGCATTGTACTCTTTGTAATATTGGCAGACTATTTCCCCTACAACAGTGTCTGGCTATACAGTGAACGTTTAGTCTAAGGTAAAAAGGTCTTGGTTTAGAAAAGCTGCAGTATACACTTCTTCAGCGACATTCAGAGCAGCAGAACCGTAGGGCTGTGTCACATGGTCCTTTAAAGCAAATATAAACTTGCACAATACTTATGGTTAATATTTTAACTTCATCTAAAGTTAATAATTGCCTTCGTAGTTGAGACTCTCTCATAAACAGCTGTGTTGAAGGAGAAGCTATTTGAATTCAACCTGAACTGAAGTGTGTAACAACAGCCACATTAGTAGGCAGCTCACTCTCCTCTAAAGCTGAACATGAGGGGGGAAAGGGACAGCAGAGAATAACAGGCAGTCTAGCATCTGTCTTTCAGCTTTACGTGTTTTTTTGAGTGTCTTCAGTGTGTGTCAGGCTTGGTGTTTGATGTTCTATTGATGCTGCACTCCAGTTTTTCTTGGGTCCCTGTGAATGCAGTCTCTATAGAAACAGCCGCAGTCACCGCCAGGACTTCACATGAGCAGTTCCTGACACAGACACAGAGGTCAAAGACATCTGCGCTTCCTCTGTCCCGCTCTTCTTAAATTACTCTGACCTGCATTTTCTTGTTCTAGCTCTTGTTCTCTATCGTACAAGCGCCTTAAAGGGACAGTGCAGACAAAAATTGGTTATCATGGACTCATATATACTTCCATTATGGACTCTTATGTCCCTTACCTTCACAGGAATAAAATATATTCAAATGGAAAAAAGTAATTGTAATGATATTTCACCATATTACCATTTTACCTTGGTTTTTAATTAAATATAGCCTTGGTGAACACATGAGACTTCTTTTAAAAAAACAAACTAATCTTTAAGTACCATATTGTTTAGAGAGCAGAATGCAAGTTTTTCTGTAGGTGTGCCTTGACCTGTCTGTGATTTGCGAAGCAGAACAGATGAATTAACAGTTTTACTGTATTGAAGAGGCTGAAATGACATGCATCATGAAAGTCAAGTCAAGTTTGGTTTATCCGAAACTTCAGCATTGCAAAACTTTTGTGTTCCACAGAAGAAAGGAAGTCATACATGTTAGGAAATGCATTAAAGAGTAAATGACGACAGAATCCCTATAGAACACATATTACCCAGAATGCTCAGAGCTCCTCAGCACCTATGGTCTATGGACAACAAATCTAGGCCCTGTCACTGCTAGATGGCGTAACTACACCATTATACAGCCACAAAGTATCAATTGCCATTGATGGACATTCACAAGTAGCCATGTATCTGGGAAGAAACTTGCCTTTTAAAAATGTGCCTCTATATGCTATTTTAAAGGTTACTAATTTTGTTTTGGAAGTCTCCTACTACAGGTTTACATTCATCTAAGGTAAATAAACAAAACAAAACAAAAAACTCTCTCATAATATATATTACAGCATCACCTCTTTTCTCTCAAGTGTCTGAAACACTTCGATAAAGGATTCGGTCTCACTAAACCTACTGTTCTCTGATTGGTCAGATGGCCCAGTCTGTTGTGATTGGTCTACCACATACAGCATGCATAAAAAATACAGCTATTACCATATCTTAATTTCAGCTCCGGAGGCTTCCTCAGCACTTGTATACACAGTGATATGAACAGAAACGATGGTGTCGGTTTTACAGTATCAATTCGTCATCATTTGGAAGTGCGTGCAAAATAGATTTACTTTCGCAGCGCAGAAAACAGCATTTTCTCAACATGTCGACAACACGAACCAAACTCTTCCAGGTCTCAGCTACAACTGCAGTGTTTGAGGACGGGTCAAAGTAGACGTTGTTCATATAGTCTTCAGCAAATTTGTTACATAGGTTTGAGAAGAAAGTAAATGGAATTATGATGACTCGTATCAGGCGGTTCAGAATTCTTTCTTTCATTTAGGAGACAATAACTCCATTTACTGTACACATGATCTTTGAAACAGCTATATTATACATATCTGAAAAACAATAATAGGGCCACTTTAAATAACCCAGTGTTCGTAGGTTAGCTTTGGAACTTTAACCTTAAATTTACAGCTTAGTACATTTTTTACAAGAAACAAGCACTGTAAGCTTCCTTCCAGTCTACTGTGTAAACAGGCAGAAGTCTGGAATCATCTAAACTGAATGGAAACTGAAAGTGACTGATTTGAAGTGCTACGTAGGCAGCAAACCAATATAATGTCTTTGATTACAGTACAATTCAAATGTTTGGAGTCAGCTTGTTTATTACATATTTCCCGGCTTATCCCGGCTTAATCCCTTATCCTTATCCTATGTTAGCATCGAGGCCATTTACTTGGCAAAGGTCAAACAGATCACAATCCATAAATTATACAAATTTCACTAGAAAATATATTTAATACATTCAGGTGATACATTCCAAAATATTCCACGGAAACATGTTTCTGAATAAAAGCTTTTTCTAGCAGTATAATAAAAAATGAGTCCAACAGAATGTTTTTGGAGTAAGATGATTTAAAAAAAATTCAAAAGAAGCTATTAGAATATAAAATGTATTATTTGATTAGAATAAAAAAGTAACATATTGTAATGTTCTAAAGGCAAAATATGTTTTTGATTAAAATATCCCAAAACGGTAACACTTTAGAATAATGGTCATTAGTTAACATTAGTTAACTACTTTAGTTAACATGAATTAATAATAAACTGCACTTATAAAGCATTTATTTATTTTTGTTAATGTTAATTTACTAATACATTATTAAAATCTTGTTAACGTTAGTTAATGCACTGTGAACTAAAATGAACAGCTGTATTTATATTAACTAACATTAACAAAGATGAACAGATACAGTAGCACATGTACTGCTCAAGGTTAGTTCAGGTTAGTTAATACATTAACTAATGTTAACTAATGACCATTATTCTAAAGTGTTACCCCCAAAACTACTAGAACAATGTTACATATTTTGTTAACTTGTGTACTTACATTACCTCAAATGTTTCGAAGAAAGTTGTTTAAATCTTGTTTTCATGATTTACTGTGAGTGCCATATTTTACCGTGCCTAATATCGATCTAGCGCTCTGCAGTGTTAAACAACTCAAATGTATCTAATATGATAAACAACGCTGCTTTACCACACACACACACACACACACGCACACACACACGCACACACACGCACACACACGCACATACGAGCAGAAGAAGCAGTCGTCTGCAGCATCATAAAAGCTCTGCGAAATCAAGGCTTCATCATACATTTTAATATGTAACATAAGCTGAACTAGAGGCTGTCTTGGCAAACAGCTCTCTAGGGTTTGTAACATAATCCACACACTGGTGTCAGCATCAGCCCGTTTTGGAACAGCAATTAAAGCTTACCTGTAAGAGATGTTGAAACCAGTGAGATTATACGCAGCGTCACTGAAGAAGTGTAGCAGGGCGAAGCCAGACTGGGCCACCACCTCCGGCACGGTCTCATTGCTGTAGCTCTCAGGAACAATCAAACCGCTGGAACATGAAAGAGAAGAACACAGAATCTTTAATACCTCTGCTGAAAGGGAACGCAACAGATTGAATAGTTCCATCGCTTTTTTCATTTAATTGTACTCTATTAGAGGGTCTGTGTACTTTATAATGGGCTGTATAAAAACGATTAGTGTTGGGTTTTGTATGAATTTGAAGATTTTTGTAGATGTTCTGTCAAATATTGTTCAAACTATTGGCATATTGGTGTGAGCACTTTTGAATCACTATCCAAGTACATCCTTAGACTAGCAGGCTCACTTGATAATAGTCCACAGAAAGCACTTATGATCACCAAGACAGCATTTATTTGATTAAAAGAATAATAATTTTAAAAAAATTGTCCACTTTTCACTATTAACTAGTTGCTTATTAGCATGCATACTACTAGGATATTTACTAGGCTGTTTATTAGTACAATAAAACACACATTAATTCCTTATTCTGAATGACCATATTCAACATCCCTTAATCCTACCAAATATCCAAAAAACTACTTTTTGCTGCAGCCTGCGTTTCCAGTCTAAAGTAACGTGAAGATTAGGCAAATCATGCTGCATTCACACCATGTCGTAATTACCTTAAGTCTTAAGATGACAACACGTGACGTTATATTTGGAGCTGTTCACGTCATTTATGTGTTTCTATGGTACCTCTATCAGACAATTCCCATCTTCCAAGCTGTAATTATGAGCTCTACAATGATGTGAATGCTTTTTACAAGTTAAAAATCACATAATTGCAGTAATTACGACATGACGCGAAAACACATCTTCAGTCCGATGACGTAGGACTGCGCGTGACTTTCCAGTTCCCGCTGGATTTTGTCCTCCCATATAAGCTTAATTAAGCCTGAAGCTCGTCATCAGTCCATCTGTCTTATTTTTTAAACTCTATTGTTGTTTTCTATATCAACCAATCAAATGCTGCGAGACCTCAACCAATCCGCATGTTCAGCACCCAAGTCCCACCCTCGAAAGTTCCTGAACTATGAAAAAGTACTACCTCGTGAGCAGGGACATTCTAATCATTTAATTTAGTCCCTGGTCGCTGCGCTCGAAACACACCGTAGTTCCCTATTTCCTGGGTAAAGGTTGAAAACAGTTGTGCTGCTAAAACATTCTGTGGGAAACGTGATACATTTTTCAGGATTCTTGAAAGTTCAAAAGAACAGCATTCATTTGAAATAAAAATCTTTTGTAACATTATAAATGTCTTTACTGTCACTTTTGAGCAATTAAATGCATCCTTGATGAATAAAAGTATTTATTTCTTAAAAGAAAGAAAAAATCTTACTGGCCCTAAACTTTTGAAAGGTTGTATTTCTCCTAATGGTGGCTGTCATGTTAAGATTTACATTACCAGTCAAATGCCATGCACTTCATCCTATTATCAGACACTTTTGGTTAAACATGGATGACATATGTCAGAGTATTTCCACCAGATCTCAGGTATCTAAGGGTCGTTCACACCGTCCAAAACCAGTGTCTGACACTAGCCCTCGGGGCAACTCCGCATTTTAATCTGATCCTGGATTAACAGGTCATTCCCTGGAAATCTCACTCCTCCTGTTTAGACCTCACACTTACACACACACAGAAATAAAGAGAAGTTATGCGATTACCTGAAGGCAGCGAGTAAAGGAGAGTAGATGGAGTCTCCATCATACACGTACAGATGATCCCAGCTGCACTCAGTGGCAAAATGCTCAAAGCGAAGCCTCAGGATAGAGTTCGGCCTGCCAAAAAAGACGACCATCAACCACCACAACACACTACATGACCCAAACCTGACATGTCAGCTACATGACCCAAACCTGACAAGACCTGACAAACTGTTTATGGGTGTTTTCAGACTGGTAGGTCGTTTCAAAAATGGGATTTCAATTGTTACAATTTTGCATTTTCTTCTATATTTATCCAGGGCTTTGTCGGGACAGCATTCTTGCAATGCACCTAACAAACAGAAGCCAGGTGTGAAAAACACCTTATATTTTTAATAAATAAAAATGTGCATTATGGATATAAATATTTGATATAGGATTTACATTCATTTAAATCTTGAGTTAAATCAATTACATGATTATGGCAATTAATTCACTGCATATTGACATTTACTAAATGGCGATCATTTTACATTTTTGTGGAAAAAAATTATATCACAATTTTTCTTAGGCAAGATCAAAATCTTATCACAATGTTTTAATTTTGTTTTTTATACCATTTTCCAAGTTACTCAGCAGTATATCCAAACTGATTTCCCCATTTTAAAAAACGCAGCCCTACAAGAAAAACATTATGACAGACCATTAAAGTCTGGCTTGTTTTTTTTTTTATTACAATGTCAATAAACATCTATCATTGGTGTCTTGGGAGAAAAAGAGAAAGTAATCGATGATAAAGCCTTTAAAATTTAACAATAGTGTCAGCTGAGGTCAGTTCAGGTCAGGCCAGATCAGGATGGGTTACAATGTCTCCCCTGTAGTCAATAATTTTATCCCTTAAAATTCATCATTGATCCCCAAAATGACAAAAAATAATAATAATAATCATTTTAAACAAATCCTGTGAATAAAAAAATAATTCTTCATGCCTTAAAACAGCTTGAATGTAACTCTACATTCTAGTATGCAGAACTTTGAATATGTAAATTAGCCACGCCTTCACTCACACAGCTCAGAGATCCACTCGATCAACTTTGACTCAAGTTACTGTAGTGAACGCTGCACAATGGTATCGCTCTTTACAACGTCAGACAAATAATGGTGATTAGCCTTTTGCTTGACTACGTTATCAAAAAGCTAATAATGTATTGCTTATGTTACACAAACCATGTTCCCGTTCACCATCTTAGCGTTTCTAAGGATGCTGATTTTTAGAAGGCAGACTTTGAACATCATTGAATGCCAGTGGAGAAAAGCACATAGTTCATCATAACATCATAATATACATAATTCACCCTCTGTAATGCTAAAAGTACCCGGTTTTTCATATCAACAGAAAAACACACCAGGATAACCTGGTTTCTCTTGAAAGTCCTCTGCATAGTAATGATATGCTAAAGCCCACCCACACGATTTTTTTACAAGGTAGTTTGTGACGTAAGAAACACCAGCTATTTCAAACCACTGTATTTGGTTCACTGCAGTTAAGGAGACCATATTTAGCAATGATGTTGACTTTGCACATGGTTTGTCTGAAAGCATATTTCATTTTTTTAAACCAATACTCACTGTCCCTCAATAAGCCATGTGCACTTGGTCTTGTATTTGTAGTTTCCTGCTCCGTCAGAGAGGTAGCCAGAGGGTCCCGTTAGCCTGCATATGACAGACACACAACATTACTACACCAATTGACACACTGCAACCAAAACACACACAAAAAAACAAAACAAAAAAGGCTAAACCAGAGCTCGTAATAAAACAAGAATCAACATTGGTTTGACTTTTTCTGAGATAAACCGAGGGATCTAAAATGTTGTAAAGCGATGTTGAGATGTAATAGTCTGCTATCAATGGCTTAAGCCTCTATTACTAGTTCTAAAATTACATTGGAATTAGCAACGGAGGCTTGGGTTTAGATGCGTAATAAATTAGTCCTGCACACAAGAGCGTTTTAAAGAAAAAACCTGACTAATGTTTTGAAATAAATCATCTGAGCAATGTTTTGAGGTGTGGTAACCGTACTAGAAGCGGAATAATTGAGTCCGGGCCATTGAATTATACCCCACTTCACGTCGTGACCACATTACCACATTGTAAAGCATAGTCTTTTATGAAGGGTCATTTCATTATGGTTGTTGTAGTGTTGTGCTGGAATTTATTTTCAAGGAAGTACTGTGTCTATTAATGGGTGTAGATATAGTAGAGTCTTCAGCTACATCTAAACCAGTTATATCTCTGAAGCCTAGTAGTGAATGTGTTATGAGCAGTATGATAACATTCATCCGCACAGGCACACAGAACCGAAGCACATGCAAAACAATATTCTTCCGCAGAATGCATAGCAATCTTCCCATAAACCCATTTTAATAAATGTCACATTTAGTGGTGCCTTTAATACAGTGTATGTACTGTGGTAATATAGTGATGTTTCTGTCTGTGAATATCATTGTTTGAATGAACGCTATCAGTTTTTCCCCCACTAAGTTTATTTTTATTTTGAATAAATATTCGGTATCAAGTCCATTTATGTCAGGATTGAGATACATCAGTACAACATCAGTATCAAGTTTTTATTATGGATGTGCCGATCCGATACTCAATATTGGTTTCGGCTCCGATACGTCATTATTTGCCGGATCAGGTATCGGTCCAACAGGACTGACCCAAATCCGATACTGTGAGTATAATATTCAGTGTTATTGTTAAGCCCCAGTGCCCCACCAAAGGCAAAAAAATATTATAAAGAATCATCAACTCTCTGTGCACCATATTTAGTGTTCTGAAGCCATTCCATAGTTTAATATAAGGTACAGATGAATATTTAAGTCATTAAATTCAAATTCAAGTACAGCAATGTGCAACATTTTTTTTTTATGTTGTTTTTCTTTATAATGAAGTTGTCTGTATTTAGTAGATTGTGTTTAACACACAAAATAGTGATTATCAGTTCAACACACTGAGGTATAGAAATTCTACATTGAATTTTTAAACAAATCTTTGGATGCTCTCTCTTGCTTCAAAGAACCCAGACAGCATGATCATATACTGTAACGGATGTGTGGAGATATTAGCATAGCTACTTTAGAAATACAAAAATAGATTTTGAGTTAATTGCGTTAAATATTTTTTGAATGCGTCAAGCAGAAGACATCAACAGCCCTAGTTAATATGAAACAATGTAAACCAGTGACAGTTCACCAGTTATATAACTTAAGTTTAACAGCCCTCACTAAGATTTTAACTGAACATTAAATAAAAAATATAAAAGGCTTATCTCATGTTAAAGTTCAAGGGTCAGTAGTGAAAACAAGCATGGTGCGTGCTTAGGGCTTTAGTCTGTAACAATTAGGGGTGTAACGGTTCTCTATGGAGAAAAAAACAATCAAACTGTACCGTTCACCACCCACGGTTTGGCCCACACGTTCACAGTGGTTCAGCTTAAATTTGATGATGCATCTATAATATGAGTTGTTGAAAATAACATAAAACAGACAGACAGCTAATGTATGCATCTGTCAATGGACACTTCCCAATTACAACAGCGATGATCAAAAAAAGTGGACAAAACGGTCACTCATTGTAAACTTTGTTGAGCTTGAATATTAGTCATATACACAGTCATCATCATCACCCAGTTGTTGATAGCGTGCAGTTGTGCACTCACCCGAAGCATTCAGACAGTGCGCAAATATTGAGTTCTCTATTTCACACAAAAATTAGGTCAACAAGCCAGTCTTGGCGAGTATCCTAGCAAACATTGTAGATAAACAGCTGACATGAAAAAGAGTAGGGTGAATTCAGGATGATTGGGACACTTTTTGCCATTGCGATGACTTGAAAAAGGTGTCCCGATCACCCTACATGTGTACAGTTTTTTTGAACCGTGCTTTATGTCTAAAAGCGACAGTAGCCTAATATTCCTGCGGCCTGTGTTTTTAATTTTAATCAAACAACAAAAGACAAGGAAATCACTCACTGCTCTTGACTGAAAAGCTTTTGTAACTTTAATAATTATCATTCTTTACTTAATTTATACAGTGCATTTATACCCTATGCAGTAATACTTTACAATAAGGTTGTATTAGTTAACATAAATTAAAAACCGTGACCCTAAAACTGGGATAAAAACCAAACCGTTAGTAATTTGATCAGATTTTTACAACACAATTACTGTGAGCACAAAATTTCACAATAACAATATTATGGTGATATCTATGAAAATTTTGAAAAATAAATTATCCATAAAATAACTCTCAACCAGAATTAAGATGCAGTCACATTTACCCTTTTTCTGTAACTTTTCACAGAATCAGAATCTGCCCGATCTGGAATTCTGCTTGAAAGCTTAAGATATTATTACACAGATTTCGCATTGTCTTCAAGTTTGTCACACTCATTTTACTGTGCGTTACACACTGTACATACATTAGCCGTAAAAATTCACTGAAAACTTGCTAATGTGACTGTGCCTTTAAGATGCTGTAACATCACCTACTATATTTTAAATCTGATTATTATCTATGATATTATGAAATGTGGTAGAAGAAGTATTACAACATCAATATCACGAATATAGTCAAAACATTTACATTGCGACACCGTTATGAACGACCAACTGATATACAGCCGTGTGTGTGTGTGTGTGTGTGTGTGTGTTTTATTGAAGCTCCTGACTACAGTCTCAAGGAGCTTTGTTAACATAAAAAATAAAAAATAAAAAAACCTGTTCATTAACACACCCACAATCCTGGGAGCTACATACACAATCTCCAGCAGACAGCTGTGAAAAACACACAAAAACTGAGACGTGATTCTTGACGGAGCACAGCTCGATCCTCCACCCAGCCAATTAGATCATCATTCAACAACGTCCCATTAGAATCATTAACAATTACAAATCAAATCATGCATTTCTTCAAATAAAGCACAGGCTTCGATAATGGGCAAAAACTGACAGGAAAAAGCACAACAGCTCAATTATTTAGCCAGTCTCTGTTCAGCCTTTATGATGATAGAAGACAGCCGAGAGAATGTCAGAAATGCCTGTCTGCCATAAGTGATTTCAAACCGGAGTCTGCTGAGAATTAGATTTGCTAAGTGTAGACGGTGCTGCTGAGAAACAGAGCACTTAGTGCGAGAGGTACAGAATCTACTGAGAAGCTGAATGCAGTAGTTTAACAGAACAAACCATCAGACGGTGTTTAGCAGAAATGCTGTCTCCGGTCAGGCCAACATTCTGGGAAAGGAATGGATGTTTCATGTGTTTGCGGCTAGTGTGGAGGAAACAGTCAGGCTTCTGTACTTCAACAGACGATCCACTAAAAAGAGGCCATTTAGTAAAGGAGATCCTGTTGCTGATAATTATGTTATTGAATTATGAATTGGCCAGCAAATTAGACAAAACGCAGCATACAACATCATACTTTCATACAAAATATGCATCCTCTCTTTTTGCGATTTCAAACACAGTCAGGGACTAAATTCTATTAATAGGAAGGGGAAAAAAATGCAGTATTTACTAAGACACAGTAGGCTCTTCCATACTGAATTTCATAAATACTGTACTCATCTTACTAAAAGGTATTTTGGCATTACTATGGTACTATGAAATATACCATGACACCGACACCAGATTTTACAGATAACAATAACTAGGTTGGCCAACACTGGCCGATAACGATAAATAGTTTTTAATCGTTTTTTAATCGTTTTTTTAAATATACTTCAAATAACAAATTATCAAAACAACAAAATATGTATTACAGTGGCTATAAAAAATGAACTGAAAGCGAATGTTTATGTCAGCTGCATAACAATACAGTTTGCCTATGTGACCAGCTTTAAAGGGGACCTATTATGACCCTTTTTACAAGATGTAAAATAAGTCTCTGATGTCCCCAGAGTGTGTATGTGTATTGCTCAAAATACCCCACGGATCATTTTTATAGCATGATAAGATTGCCACATTATGGCAGTGATCAAATCGCACCGTGTTTGTGTGTGTCCCTTTAAATGCAAATGAGCTGGTGCTCATGGCACAGAGGGCGGAGCTTCAAGAGCTCATGCTGCGGTGTCAAGACAATCTCACGTTGCGCTGGGCGATATGGCCAAAAAATCCTATCTCTGTATTTGTTGTTTGAATGGCGATACGCGGTATATATCCTGGTAATTTCTATGTTTTTCAAAAAGTGGGTTTACAATCTAAATATAATATAATAAATATAATAATAATTTTGTTTTTAAATTCACTAAACTAAAAATGAAAATAAAAACAAAAACAAAAGCATATTAGCCAATATTTGATTACTTCATTATAATGGTCACTTTCATAAAAGTATACCTACTTGTAGGTTTAAAATTCCACATATGGCACATTTATTGTCCAACAACAAATATTTTAGCAATATGTATACTTTAGTCTGAATTATCGCATTTTTATTCTATTGCGCTCTGTCTGTTTGGCTCGAATGCGAGTGGCGGCGCTCATTCAATTTTTACCGGAGATTCACTTACAGAAGCTTTGTCCTCTCCTGACAGCAAAATGGACATATTTGCATAACTTTCTAACATTTACAGATGGAGAATATAACTGTGAAATGTAAGTTATGCACTGAGGAAAGCACCACATTTCAAACGCATTAAACACTGCAAGTATTTATATGTCTGTCAGCACAATAGCCTACAGTGGGTACGGAAAGTAATCAGACCTCCTTAAATTTTTCACTCTGTTATAATGTACACACAGCACCCCATATTGACAGAAAAACACAGAACTGACATTTTTGCTGATTTATTAAAAAAGAAACACTGAAATATCACATGGTCCAAAGTACTCAGACCCTTTGCTGTGACACTCATATATTTAACTCAGGTGCTGTCCATTTCTTCTGATCATCCTGGAGATGGTTCTACACCTTCATTTGAGTCCAGCTGTGTTTGATTAAACTGATTGGACTTGATTAGGAAAGCCACACACCTGGCTATATAAGACCTTACAGCTCCCAGTGCATGTCAGAGCAAATGAGAATCATGAGGTCAAAGGAACTGCCTGAAGAGCTCAGAGACAGAATTGTGGCAAGGCACAGATCTGGCCAAGGTTACAAAAAAAATCTGCTGCACTTAAGGTTCCTAAGAGCACAGTGGCCGCCATAATCCTTAAATGGAAGACGTTTGGTACAACCAGAACCCTGGCCGTCCAGCCTAACTGAGCTATCCGGGGCGAAGAGCCTTGGTGAGAGAGGTAAAGAAGAACCCAAAGACCAGTGTGGCTGAGCTCCAGAGATGCAGTCGGAGATGGGAGAAAGTTGTATAAAGTCAACCATCACTGCACCCCTCCACCAGTCGGGACATTATGGCAGAGCCTCTCCTCAGTGCAAGACACATGAAGCCTGCATGGAGTTTGCTTAAAAAATAAAATAAAATAAAAACACCTGAAGGACTCCAAGATGGTGAGCAATAAGATTCTCTGGTCTGATGAGACCAAGATAGAACTTGTTGGCCTTAATTCTAAGCGGTATGTGTGGAGAAAACCAGGCACTCATCACCTGTCCAATACAGTCCCAACAGTAAAGCATGCTGGTGGCAGCATCATGCCGTGGGGGTGTTTTTCAGCTGCAGGGACAGGACGACTGGTTGCAATCGAGGGAAAGATGAATGTGGCCAAGTAAAGGGATATCCTGGATGAAAACCTTCTCCCAGAGTGCTCAAGACCTCAGACTGGGCCAAAGGTTCACCGTCCAACAAGACAATGACCCTAAGCACACAGCTAAAGTAACAAACTGTTCTAACGTGACTGTTCTTGAATGGCCCAGCCAGAGCCCTGACTTAAACCCAATTGAGCAACTCTGGAGAGACCTGAAAATGGCTCACCTTTTTGGTCCACCAACATTTTACCATCCAACCTGACAGAACTGGAGAGGATCTGCAAGGAGGAATGGCAGAGGATCCCCAAATCCAGGTGTGAAAAACGTGTTGCATCTTTCCCAAAAAGACTCATGGCTGTATTAGATCAAAAGGGAGCTTCTACTAAATACTGAGCAAAGGGTCTGAATACTTAGGACCATTTGATATTTCAGTTTTTCTTTTTTAATAAATCTGCAAAAATGTCAACAATTCTGTGTTTTTCTGTCAATATGGAGTGCTGTGTGTACATTAATGAGAAAAAAAATGAACTTAAATGATTTAAAGGTACACTATGTAGGATTTTTGCAGTCAAATATCCAAAAACCACCAGGCCAGTGTTATATATTTTGTTCAGTTGAGTTCTTACAATATCCCAAATGTTTCCAACTATTTGTAAATTGTGAGAAAATCGCTATTTTTACCAATGAACCGGGACGTGTGAGCATAGCGTCTGAGGGAGTCGCGTGTCAATTGCGTCATAACTGCGTTACCCACGTTTCCGGTTTGATTTTGCAGAAAAGCTTTACTCTCACTGCAGTGTGAACAAGTGTCACAGCAGCCGCCGATTGAATGCACAGAGTAACGTCATAACATCATTGTAAACACACTTAAATGTATCTAATATAATAAACAGAGCTGCGTCACCTCATACTCATGACCGGAAAATCGGAGATTGAGCCGGCAACTGTGTCCAGTCATATTAAAAGTCCCGCTACTCGCGAGCAGTGTGTTTGTTGAACAATCTCTCCAGCGGCCTTACTCAGCTCCTCAGCCCCTGCTCTGCTTCATATACAGTAAAGTTAATAATCGCATCCATGAACATGATTTCTGCCCGAGTCCAATCCCGATTCTTTTCCACCGGCTGTGAGGTGAAGACAACATGTACCAAGATTCTGCGCTCAAACTTAACGTCATCAAACTACGCCTTTGTTTTGAACAGGCGCCCTCTAGCGGACGGAAAAGTCACATAGTGCACCTTTAAGCAAATGGCTGCAATATAACAGAGTGAAAAATGTAAGGGGGTCTGAATACTTTCCGTACACACTGTATCTCTCAGAGCATCTAACAGGGCAAGCTTCTTTAAACTATATGTGTTAACTTTATCTTACCAGTTATTTTGAAGCCCTTAATATAAAGCATGTGTCATGTTTAGGACAAAATTGTATCATGTACTTTCTCTGTATCAGCTCACTCTACATACTCCGCTATTTTTCAGATGCGTTCGTATCAATCTACTGTATAGCGATATAAACGGTATTGCCTCATTCATATATAGATAAATTGTACAAACTCGATATACCGCCCAGCCATAATCTCACACACTGAAAATGTCACTAGCAGTGTTCAGTTCGAAACTGAGTCGGACAATAATGCCCACAGAGCTAGAGAATATATGCTGCAAGGAGATAGAACAGGTTTAGTTTAATTACAATTGTAACTTATCTTGCTTTTATTTACTATTAGCACAGGCCTGTTGTAGAGGATGATGTCCAAAACTTTACTGATGATTTTATTGAACTTTATTTTATTGTTCTTCAGTTTATTGTACACACAAAAGATGAAGTGTCTGGTTCACTCCATACATAAAAAAACACTAATGTTCAAACCGAACGCGAATAGAGCGTCAAATTCACGTTTATTGCGTCTAACGTCGCTTGAACATTCTCTCCTGAAAAAAAGTTACAAAAGACACAATAACAGTAGTATTTTTAAATTATGCAGGGTTTCTCATCCGCTACTGACTTGCCATTAGTTTATCACATCACATCACCACATGACAGCAGCAAGCAGGCTCCTGATTGGTTAACGCGGCACGAACAGACGCCAAAGTTCCGATTTTTCAACTTGGGTGTCAGACACGAATTCGCTTCAAACGTGTGAATGCACAAAAAGCAACAAATAAAATCACTCATGCGTATCACGCAAGACGCTCAATTTGCGTCCTTTGCGCAAACTGGACGCTTCCATCATCACGCAACAGGACCTCCAGACACACATCAACGCGTCTCAACTTGCACCAGATGCTCTGTTCGCAGCATAAGTGCTGAGTAAAACAGTCCAAGAAGTACACATTAAAGTCTTGTCCATATACACTCTCTCTTCCCTGCATTATCATCAACATACACAGCAAATTACACAGAAACACTCGTTACAACTAACAGTAAACAAATATATACAGACCTTAAGCCTTTTCGGGGGGTGCTTACTAAACTGGTGGAATTTATTTCCCTAAAACAACTCTGTAATAAAGGCTGTGCTCTGCCTTTCATTACACCCGTGACCAGTGTCGCTTTGGAGACTATAGCTGGATCACGAACAGTTTGTACTGATCCATCCTTGAGTAACAACTTTTGAACAAAACCTGTGCCCCTCGTTACCAAAGCAGTCTGGTGTAAAATGATTTGCGCAGACATAAACTGATTTAGTTATATGGGGGGCAAAAATAAAACCAGTCCACTGCGCCTCTGATTTATAGACCTATCCACTCAACAAAACACCCTTGCTATGCTAATACGGAACAGTCCATCAACCGTCATGGACGGGGCCTGTACAAAGTTATGTCATTTTGCCCAGAATCTGTGAACGGCTTGCTTTGAACCACTGCTTATGCAGATTTTTATCATTATAGGATGGTTGTATACACACATGTTCAAACACCATGTAAAAGTCAATTTTGCATAACAGCAAAGATACTGCTGTTCTCCACTAATACAGCATCTTGTCAACAAATTAATTACTTTATAATGATATGAAAACACAAAAAATATACCATTTCATTGTCTGTTTTAAATCCATATCTAAAGTGTACCACTCAGCCTCACGTGTCAACAAACTCCACACATGTCAAAAACTCCACAAGGCGTTTTTTGGTTTTATTGAACAACATTGTTAAAATGCATAGCGTAATATAAATTGTATAAACAATCAACTTATGTACATAACATATAACAAATGTCTACAGAGGACGCCAGCAGTCTGGTGACTGTTGCAGTTACTTTACAGCATGATGAAATCATTGTTTAATATTGGTCAGTTTTCAAATTATTTACATTTTAGTTCAAGTTTTAATAATTCTGTTATATGCCTTTGTCTTTTTCATTAGTTAGGTTTTTTTTATATTTCTATTTTGCTCTACTTTCATTTCAGTTTTAGTAACTTTAATACTTCAGATAAAACTTATTTCAGTTCTAATTTTTATTAAAGTCTTAAGTTTATTTTATTTTAGCTTTTTCAATATTATAAAATATTTTAGTTTTACTTTTACTTGGCTTTACTTTACTTACTGCCGGATCAGCGGATTATGAAAGAACTGATTCTATTATGACACGTGTCCACGATATGCCCAAAATACACATCTTTGGCAGGGTATTCTGAAAAACAGAGCTACTAGTGAATTTACACTTGGTTCCATGTATCATTAAGAAGACAGGACCAGTCCTGATTCAAGATGAAATGGCAGAATGTTAGGAACGGCCTCTGCCTCCAGCATGGCTGTGTTAAATTCATGATTGACACCACATGATCATTTGGCTTCAGTCTGCCTGTCTCTTCTCAGCTATTTGGAGCCAGAGTCACCCAGCATGACCCAAAGCCTCCAATGTAACCAGTGTCTCTACCAGGCTTTGCCCATCAGTGAGTCACATCCCATGATGGAGCAGCATGTGGCACACATCATATTCGAATGAAACCTTAAATATTACTGTTCATACATCGGTGAAGTTTATCTCGACAGTTTTATGCCAATGATGAGAAGTTATGAAAACAAGGTTTATGAAAATAGTTGAATAAACTACCAACCTTGAATGATTTTTGACTATTGCTGACCAGGGTGCAAAATATTCAGAGATTTTCAGGACGGTCAACATTTTAAGAGCATTATATCAGCATAATTTTAGGGGGCCAATTAGCTCAAACCAGTTGTTGACGTTTTGTTTTGTTTTTTGCATCCCTAGTTTGCAAACAAACTATAAAGTAGATGATTAACTTGTTTGAGACACATTTGCAAGATTTGAGTGTGCAATTACAGTATGTAAAAAATGACGACAATAACTATGCTTTGTCAAAGTAACGTCTAATACTGATCCTAACGGAAAAACGCCCCAAGTGCCTGCGGTTGCTATCCATACATCCTTACACAAACAAATTTACATACATTAAAATATATATATATATATATATATATATATATATATATATATATATATATATATATATATATATATATATATATATATATATATATATATATATATATATATATTTAAAATACTATGAAATGTGACACTGAAAAAGTGTATAAACCACTTTTTTTTTAAAGTGACACCATCTAAAATAAGTTAAGGCTTTTAAAAAGAACAAATGAACATCAGTTCACAAATAAGCTGTAATATAATTTGTTACTCTTTTCTTATAGTTAGGTCTATTATTTTAGAACAAATGTAAAAATGCTTAAATGTCACTAAATTGAAGACAAATAGTGTTGGCTTTGATCAAATTTACACTTTTTAGTAATGTTCCTTTAGGCTATTTAACTTTGAAAACGTGTCAACAGAAAGTATACCAATAAACATTAGAGCAGTGAGGACTTTGCCCTTATATCAAAACACAACTGCACTTATTTACAAAATGTGAGTTTCTAATGACAGTATCTGATTCTAATGAGCATCAGATTCCAAACAGCGCATGCTGTATATCTTCATAATTATTTCACATGAGCCTTCAAGATACTCTGTTAATATTACATGGATAAACCGAGCTGGAAAAAAAGTTAAAACTTGTTCTGAACGGTGTCAATGTCAAGAGCATCAGCTGTGAATAAGAGCCGTTTGTGTCTCACCTGAAGCGGCCGCCGCAGTGCTGGCACTGCTCCCCGACCCATCCTGGCTCGCATACACACACGCCGCTGGCTGTGTTACACTGGCCGTTCAAGCACGGCTTATCGCACTCCTTAGCCTCCGTTGCCGCAGGCAGACGTACCAGTCCACTGAGGGCTGAAATGAAGAGAAGAGATCGCAGTACGGTGCCGTGAAGGCCTGCGCGAGCCAGGCCGTGAGTGAGACACCAGCCCCGGTCAAGGGCCCTCCGAACCTCCGCGGCCATTCGCACAGAAACCGCTGACAGACGGTGGAGAATCCGCTGCTAGCGACTAGCGGATGACGGGAGACAAAGGATAGCAGTATCGTCGATGCAGTCAACGGCCCGTGGTTTCTTTGGATGTGGATCTTTTATCTTTTTCTTCTTGTTCACATCTTCCCGATGCTTATCGCTGCAGTACCGACTCCGAGACGCATATTGACACCCGGAAATGACGAGATGTCGGCGAGACTCGGAAGTGCGCATTGATTGATAAGGAGCGCGCAATTTAATCAAGTAACGTTAATTGTGACAATTGGCTCAAAACACATAATATAAACATTAACAGTAATATGACATATTATAGGAATAAAGCAATGTGATAACAGGCACGTGTAATGCAGTACAACTGGGTTTATTCTGTGGGATATATACGTGGTTGGGACATTAAATTAAAAAGTGAGCATGATTCTCTTCAGCTCTTCCTAAAAAGACTTATCATATTAAATTTGAATTGTATGTGATAAGGTTCCATTCCACACAATTCTGGTGTATCAAAAAAATTCATTTAATGTGTAAACAATCACTATAGTTCAACAGCGTTCCCTTGTGGCACTTTGTGGTATTCACATGTACTAAGACATTCGGGGAAAAGAATGTCACATTTTTTAATTCATCATCAAGATTTTAATTTAAGAAAAATAGCTTTAGATTTATAGCATGTCTTACTTAAGTTTCATTATATGTATATAGTGTATATTCATGTTAGATGATTTCTTGGACAAAGCATGAAAACAAAACACTTTTACAAACATCATAGAACGTTTATTACATTATTGACTTGTAAGAAGTCACAATATTTCAACGCGCTCCACTGGATGAAGTGCATTCATATACCTTATTTATACCACAACCAATCCAAAGGATTGATTTTTGTAGTCAACATAAATAAAAACAAACATATTTACATAAACGGCAGGAGACATGGCTTGGCTAAGGAACATGAAACCGGGATTTCAACAGTCACAGAAAGAACAAAATGTCTGAAGAACATTGGAAAAACTGAAGGGTCAAAACCAAAAGCTAAATCAACAATAATGAAACGGGCATCAATAAAATGGATTTAAACCAAAGACTGCGGAGAACTATTAGACAGGGAATGATTAGTTGGAAGGATTTGCCACAGTGATCTGAACAAACAGGATCAGCACTCGTTGCCATCTTCACTGGGTCTGGTTCACAGATCTAGGTTGAAACGTGAAGCGTTCACAAAGTGGTCCCTGACGTGGATTACAGGACGCAGTCCTCGTGTTTAAGGGTCAAAGGTCATAATCTCATGTCCGTTCTGCAGCATATGGCCCGTTCAGGATGCACACCAGTATTCACATACATACAGAAGCTGCTCCTGAAGGTGCAGAGGCACCCGGTGCTCTTTAACGCGACCGCAGAGATCCAATCCGGCACCACTATCCACTCGCCATTCTCTCAAACTTTGACAATTCTTAGGAAAAATGTCCATAGAAGTTGAAAAAAGTTGTAAAAAGCAGTTACTATACAGAAAATTCCATCATATACAAAAGAAAATTCACTCCCTCTAATCAAAGTTGGTAAGAAAAATCATACAATCAGTAATTACCTGATATGTTACAATTAAGGGTGTCTGCTGAATATTTGGTCGAAGTGATTCCTCCAGCTGTATCCTTTCTTATTGTGTGATTAGTCAAAGCACTTCTTTCTTATTCAGATTTTTCAGGAAAAATTTCAAAATGACTGGAAATACGGTAAACTACCTTCCTGGGTGCTAATGAAGTATTTTACAGAATGATTTTTGAAGTCTCCATTACAAATCACTCGATTCGAAGTCTCATTCTGACCATCACAAATGTGTCATTTGGGTCTCAACGTCCAGCTTAAAGGCAGTTTGAATATTTCCACATCCACTCAGTCATGTTCATCAAGTAATGTGCACATTAGCCACTAACACTGTAACAGCGAGTGGCTATAATGCCTCTGAACTTGTGCGTTCGGTCTTGTTCGGTCTTAAAGCACCTTTAAAGCACACAAAGCCTCTCTTGCTTAGAATTTAAGCCTATTTACATTACAGGAGAAAAAGAACTCGTACGATTTTCCATTTTTGGACAGGAAAGCACGCGTCGCACAACTTCCCGTTTAAGACATGCAGAGTGAACGGCGTCCAAAGGCAGGTCATTCATCAGCATTCGTTAGCACTGAAAAAAACAACAACTCTCCTCCTACTGCAAGTGTGTGTGTGGGTGTGTTATGGGATTGGTTGACTATGAGCTGAAAGAAATGCAACGGGGCCTTATTGTTAATTATTGAAAGCCCCTGGCACAAGTGCCACAGTGGGGAGCAACTGCATTTATGTTTACGATGTGTGTGATTCCAGTTGTATAGGTTTGTGTTATGATCTTTTGTTTAGTTGGGCTCAGATTATCTGCTCTTTATCTGTACAAAAGTGTCTGAATGACGTGCGTTGCAAGAGGTGGTGACTGGTTGTGTTTGTCATCTCGCAGATGAGGCACAGTACGTGTGTCTGAGTGGGAGTTCTAGTTTGATGAGGATATCTGTCGTGTCGGTCGTCCTGCAGATGAAGCGCTGTACGTTCGAGTGCGTTGTCGGATTCTGCAGGGCACCTCCAGCTCCTGGAATAAAGGGGCCTCTGTGATTTCTGACGCCTCTGGGCGCTCCGCGGGCACTCGGGACAGCATACAACGCACCATCTGTGCCTGAAACACAAACAGATACAATAATATTAGTGTGTGGAATAATTCATAATAATTCTCATTTCTGCATTTAAAATCTGATTTATAAAGTGACAACAGCTTACACTAGGGGGCCTCAGCACACTTTTGAGAGGACCACTAGATGACCACAAGAATTATTTATTATTAATATATTTAAAAATTAAATCTAACTTGATTAAAATTATATTTCTTATTTTCACTTTAATATGTGACCCTGGACCACAAAACCAGCGACTAGATATTTGAAGATATTTTGTAAATTTGAAGATATTTTGTAAACTTAAATATATATTTTTTTTAAATATGATTAGTAGTAATATGCATTGCTAAGGACTTAATTTGGACAACTTTAAAGGCTTTTAGATTTCTTTAAGATTTTAGTTTTTAATAGTTGTATCTTGACAAACCATACATCAATGGAAAGCTTTCATATTTCAAAAAAATTTACCCTTATGACTTGTTTTTGTGGTCCATGGTCACATATTTTTATTGGAAAAACATACAGTTTAATTAATTTACCTATATCAACACTCACAGTTTTTGTCAATTATATTATGATTAATATATATTTGAGTTATGGTTCTGTTAATATTATATAGGGGTCTTCAAACACTGTGTGGGGCCAAAAAAAATTGAGAACCACTGGGTTATAATATCAGCTTCAGTACTGCCTGTATGAAGGAACAACCCAAGTCAAGACCATTTTCCATTCTCACACCAGCCGTGAGAGTGAATTCATCAAATCTTAATTTCCTGAAAGTGAATAACTCTGGGTGAACAAAACTTTCCTTCAGAGCTGGAACTCCCTGCCACAACCACTTACATGGGTCATTAAAGATACAATATGTAAAATTGACAGCTAGTAGTTGAAATGGTCACTGAAATGCAAATTCCAAATATTGGAGAGAATTGTTTCCCCCATCCCCCTCCTTCTCAGACTTGACGCTCACTCGGGTTGCAAGATTGAGGACATACAACAGGAATGAGTGCAACTGACACTGGAAGGCGACGAGCATACACAATAAATTGATGAGTTTAATTAATCTGTGTTTTAATACGCCTATGGTTGTAGCTTTTTAGATGGATGCCAAGGCTAGATCGGGTAGAATATGCAATCTCAGACCCAGTTCGTTTGCTGGCTTCAATATGCGGTGTTTTCCAGCAACTGGCAACCCGGGGTGTCGAAACACGGTACTATTGGATAAATTGCCAGTGTGCGGGATCACATTCGGACACAAAATGCACATTTAAAAAAGTAGAATAGCTGGCTGTGGCATTGTTTTTCCAGTGAAACATGCATGTGAACAGGTTTCTTAAATTAAAACATATGGCATTTTTGTGTTCTACACAAATACAACTGATTCTAAATTTAGTGTTCTAAAACAGGTCTGACAACCGCATTCTGCTGCTTTGTGAATAAAAACAATGTTGATATTGTAATTGTAACATTGCACCTATAGGGGGCACTAGAAGTGTTGCTTATCTTTAAGATTTCCCAATTGTACGGTCACTCCCACTCCACCTCCCACCACCATTGCAAAATACCCAGCAGTATAGGCACACAAACACAAACAAACTTACTTCCAGGACATTGGCCTTACAGAAAGCAGCAGGAAACTGCAGGGCTCTGACCTCTGTGAGAGTCTGAAAGAAAATCAGTGAGATGTTTACCAATTGGTATTAAATAATAAAATAGTCTATTTGTAGGTCACATGAGTGTACTGCCGTTCAAAAGTTTGTTTTTTAAAGAAATTTATATATTTTTATTCAGTAAGGGTGCATTACATTTTACCAAAAGTGACAGTAAAGACATGTTACAAAATATTTCTATTTCAAATAAATGCTGTTCATTGAAAATAAGAAATGCTTCTTGAGCACCAAAAATGAGCATATTAGAATGATTTCTGAAGGATAATTTGACACTGAAGGCTGCGGGAAATTCAGTTGAGATCACATGTATAATTTACTTTTAAAATTGAAAAGGGTGACTTTAAATTGTACTATTTCACATTATTACTGTTTTTACTTGGGTTTTTTATTAGCCATTAGCCATGGTGAGCATTATAGACTATATCTATATATCTCTATATATCTCTATATATCTCTATATATCTCTATATATCTCTATATATATATATATATATATATATATATATATATATATATATATATATATATATATATATATATATATATATATATATATAACCAACCCCAAACTTTTAAATGGTAGTGTTCTTACATATATGCAGCCTTACCCTGACTCTCTCCATCTGGGTGCGGAATGGACAGAGAAGCTCAAAAAGAATCAGGCCAAGAGAATAAATGTCCACCTTGTGAGAATAAGAATTCCCAGACAGCTAAAGAGGGAAAAAGGAAGATGAATCATTAAAAAAACAGAAAAATTAAATGATCTAATTTTATATTGTCTAAACAAGCACTGTTTTCACACTAAATTGTATATAGTTTGTGCTGAGAGTGACTGAAACTGACCTGTTCAGGGCTCATGTAGAGTTTGGTGCCCACTTGCCCAGTGTGACGGGCATAGATTGGCATTGGTGTGAGGCTACTCAGCTCCTCCTCTTCTTCCTCCTGATCCATAGCAGTGACCAGTCCGAAGTCTCCCACCTTCACCACGTCATCCATTGTGAAGAAGATATTAGATGGCTGAGAGACAAAGAGAAAAAAAAGGAAATGAAAGAGCAGTTTGCATTGGAAAACCCCTCACTGCAATCACATTTCATTTTCAGCAACCTACCTTAAGATCTCTATGCATAAGTCCTTTGCTATGCAGGAAATCCACAGCTTCTGCGATCTGCAGGAAGATGTCCAGACACTGAGTGTGCTCTCTGAGCTCAGGCAGGCACCTCTGGGCCATCCAGTCTTTCAGATTCTCCTTCCTGCACAGCTGCATCTGAATGTACAAGTAAACCTTAGGTGTGAGCGGGGGCCGCGTGGCAGGGCAGGGGGTGCTGGGGGCCAGGCTCAGAGAGGTGGGCCTAGATGGCAAGTTAGAAGGTGGTCCCACTGATGTACTACGCTGGGGTTTGGAGCCAGACCGTGAAAGGCACGCAGGTGGCACAGGTGTACTTCCGCTGAGGTCACTGTCATTGTCCTGGTGTTCACAGCCTGAGTCCTCAAAGACGATATCGAAGGAGGAAGAAGTGCAGTCGCCATGAGCAACTGTGCGGGGAGGGCAGAGCTCAAAAGAATGGGGGGAATCTGAGACCTCCAGGACAGCGCCTGGGTCGGCCTGACTGTCACGCTCTGACATCATACTGTCTGGTCCCAGGCCTTCTACACACACCTGATCCCCGATGCACACACTCGTGTCCCCACCGGCCGCACACATGCATGAGGAGTCCACCGGAGAAGGGGTGACCACAGGAACCTTGACTGAGAACGCCTCCATGTGGTCAGGAGAGCTCAGCAGCCAGTCAGCAGTACTGAGGGGGAAAAACAAGATCCTTCCCATTAATGTCCCTGCTTCACTAAAATACACCTGATTTATATTTATAATAAAAATACAGAAATAAATTAGATAAATGACAGACAGCCAGGTAATAGTTACATAAGACAAGAAACATTTATGATTATTATAAATGTTGAAAAAAGTTGTGTAAAACACAAGACTGGAGTAATGATGCTGAAAATTCAACTTTGCGTCACAGAATTAAACTACATTTTAAAATATATTCAAATAGACAATATTTTTTTACATTTTAATAATATTTCACAGTACTACTTTTTTGTATTTTTAATAAAATAAATGCAGCCTTGGTGAGCATAAGAGACTTCTTCTAAAAACACCTAAAATCTTACAGATCAAAAACCTTTGAATGGCAGTGTCGTTAGAAAGACATACAGTCAAATAATAAGCAAATAATACTTAAAAAGACAGACAGACAGATGATTGAACGGTTAGACACAAATAATAGATAGTTCAAAAAATAATACTCAGAAAGACAGGCTGACAGAGACAGATAGTTAAACAGAAAGATAGATCATAGTTAGACAGAGAGACAGATATGTAATACTAAAATCACTGTAAACATATGCGGGTGATCATATGAATGAAACAAGTTTAGTTTTGTACTAACTGCTAGGCAGCAGCTCCAACTTTCTTCTAAATTTAATGCAAATTATTTTAGATTTACACTATTTTGATGTATTTTGACTTTTCCCAATTTGAAAAAAATCACTTAATAGACATTTCAGATCCAAGCATAAAAAGTTTTCATTTCTTTTACAGGTCCAGAATCATATCATAAATTCTCTGGCTATCCATGACCGCAACAACCCTGTATTTATCACAAGTGTATTTATGGTCAAGAGCATTTTTGCACACCTGGCGTCTTTGAGCCAGCGTTTGTCCATGTCCTCCTGCCAGCCCTGGGGCGGACTCTCCTGCCAAGCATTAAAATAACGGATGATGCCTTGGTGTTCCAGCTTAGCTAGAGCCTTTACCTCTCGCATGACCTTCTCACGAGCCAACTCCCTACAATCACAATCCCAGCATTAAACACAAACATCCAGACACCTGTATCCCAAAAAATGCTTTCAATGTTTTAGGTTGACTGTTACCTGTTGGGTAGACGGATCCTCTTGATGGCGTAGTTGCAGTCATCCACCTTGTTGCGCGCCTCAAACACGACACCAAATCCACCACGTCCCAAACACTGAACTGGCTCAAAGTCTGTCAAGTATCTGATACACACAAACAAACCCAAATCAGTTATGAATAAATTCATTTGGACTTTATGTTCTGCTGATCTAAAAAAGGACAATCTTTATGACAACCTATGTGTCGGTGTTCAAATGAGCTGAAAATCAGAGCAGACCATGCAGAGATGAAAACACTAAACTAAAAGAGTTACATGTTGTAATTAGTAATTTAAAATGCCATTTGAAAGCAATCAAAGACAAACAACAAATAAACTGCACAGCAGGAGCACTTGATTCATAATAGCTGTGCATTTACCCCTGAGAATTTAAATGTATAATATGATCACGATGCCATCTGTGCATTCCACATTCAGCAACTGCAAGTCTCTAATGTACCATGTGCAAACAAGTGTAATCTATTTTAGTAATGGGTTTGAATTTCCTTATTTAAATAAGAGGAACTCCAACTGTAAGTCTGACTGAGGCATTTGTAACTTCATCGTTTAAAGATAAAGTCTGTCATTTCTAGCAGCACCAAATGGAAGGGCAATGCGTTTGAGCAACCCAACTTAGCTGCATACTTGTAGCGCTTTTCCAGTGCATGGTAATGCTTGGTACGGCTCGGTGTGGTATGGCACAGCTCAGCTCGCTTCGCTTTTCCACTGCATGCAAAGACTCATTTCGGCATGGCTCGGCTCGCTTTGGTTTTCCACTGCACTTAGCACCGCTTTAAAGTGGGTAGGATTACAGAATGATCGTTGTAATTATGCCGCTTCTACTTCTCGGCATGTGGATGTTTTTAACTACAAAACGAATAAGTTTGTTTCAAAGGAGGCTGATAGCAGCAAAACAAAATACCTCTAAAAACAAGAGAGTAAGCACTCGCACAACAAAGCGCAGATGACAACATCACTTGATTTGCTTGATGGCGCACATGGGTAAACAAATCTTGTATTTAGCAATGTTTTTAGTGTCTCAAACGCTATATCACTGTCACAAAAGCATATAATAGTAGTGACGATTCTCTTTGAACAATCAGTGATCTGCAGTGTTTACACGTCACTTTTTAGTATTGGTACGGCACTCTTGGAACCGAGGTGGTACTATTTAAGCAAACCGTACCGAACCGTACCAATGCAGTGGAAAATTGCTCAACCAATGGTATGAGTTTAGAGTTATATATTATATGTTTTATTATATGGAACTTTTAGTTGTCATTAATGATTAATCAATAATTAATTGTTAATTTTAATGTTTATACCATGTGCAAGTAGCCCATTTCTACTTGCACTTTAAGGAAACATTTTCTCAATGCATTTTTAGTTTCCGATTCATATTTTAATTAGTGCTGTCATATCGATTAATCGTGATTAAACACCCAAAATAAAAGTGTTTACATGATACATGTGTGTGTACTGTGTATAATTATTATGTGTATATAAATGCACACACATTAATGTACATATATAAGAAAAATGTATACACACATAATAATTATACACAGTACACACACATGTATCATGTAAACAATTTTGGAAGCGTTTAATTGATTTGACAGCACTAATTTTAATGCATTGATTCTTAACATTTATTTTTTTCATCTATTACATTTATTACTTTAGGCAGTGGATAAGCCCAAAAATGAAAATGTTGTCATCATTTACACACCCTCATGTCGTTACAAACCTGTAAGACTTTCGTTCATCTTCAAAACACAAATGAAGATATTTTTAATTACACTTGTTTGCACATGGTACATTAGAGAAGATATTTTAATCTGAGAGTTTTCAGTCCCTCAATTGACAGCTACGCAACTACCACTTTGTCGCTTCAAAAAGTTCATAAAGAGATAGTAAAACTAATCCATAGAGCAGTTTAATCCAAATTTTCTGAAGAGACTTGATCGCTTTATATGATGGACAGATTGAATTTAGGCTTTTATTTACATAAACAATTATCAACGCACACATCAGATATGGTGTCAGAAACGGAAGCTTGACCTGCAAGAACCAATGAGGTTTGTTCTCGCGCTTTAAGCGAGTATGGTTGAGCTTCTGTTTGTTTGTTAATCAATGTTTATATGTGAATAAAAGCCTTAATTAAATCTGTTCATCATATAAAGCGAACATGTCTCTTCAGAAAATTTTGACTAAACCAGTCAATTCAAATGGGTTTAGTTTTACACTTTTTGAAGCGTCAAAGTTGACTGTCAATGGAGGGATAGAAAGCTCTCAGATTTCATTAAAAAGATATTCATTTGTGTTTCGAAGATGAACGAAAGTCTTACAGGTTTGGAACGACATGAGTACGAGTAACTGACTTATTTTTTGGGTGAACTAACCCTTTAATTGATTAAATTACCAAATATAATAAAATAAAATAATAATTAACCCACCGGTACTGATAAACTTACAATAGTCCCTAAATTAATATTAACATCAATATGAAATTCAAAGTGTATGCTCAATTACCTAGAAACATATTCACAAGGACGCGTCTCTGTGATGACAACTTCTTTGGGCTCTGTAACATCCAGTTCAAACTTGTTGTCGGTTTGACACTGCGTCTCAGACTCCTTACGTTGCTGCACAGATGAATTAAGAACAGTGCAACATGCATGACTTTTACTATTAATTTGACACTATAATAAGCATAAGATCATTTGTATCTTTGTACACGTTGAAGAGTTCTTGTTTACCCGCACATATGTTGTGGGTGGGTGGAAGAACTTGCGGACGATGTAGGTGGTGGCAGCGATGCAGAAAATGATGGTACCCAGAATCTCCTTCCACCATGGTAGAAGCAGCACAGGGTCTTTTCTTCTCACATGTGACCCCTCTCCATCTTTCTTTAGCAGAACACTCACTGCCGTCTCATCACGTCGGTTACGATAACGAGGACTGTATGGAAAGTAGTATCCATTATCTACATTGGGAAACAGAGAAGAGGGTGATGAGTTCAAATTCTCTCTCAAACCACAAACCAAGTGTCCAAATGGCCTGAAGGTCAGTTGTTCTTACCATACGGGTACTGCAGTATCGACAGAGCTCCATTACTGTACTCCTCATGAGAGAATTTATCATTATTCAAACATTTATCAAACTCCTCAGAGCCCACCAGGACTGGAGTACGGGAAGGGGAGTCTAGGAGAAAAGGGACTAGTGTTATTGACAACATAACACAAGCTTAAGTACATACTTTTGTGTGTATTTGGTGTAATATACTCACGGATGAGGGGTTTCCATTTGACTATAGGTGGTGGCATCATGTCAGTATCACTGTTCCAGCCGTTTAGAGCTTTGGGCTTCGATGGAAACTTCTCTGAGATTCTTACAAAGGACTGGAGGTACAGCTGACCCTGATACATCCCTTCAAATGGAAAGAGAAAACACATTTAAAATTCACATTACACATCTCCATTTCTCAAGAAAGATTGCGGTTAACACTTGGTATTTACAAATGCATCTCCTGTGACCGGATTTTGTGAAAGCATACACTAAAGACTCTTATGCTCACCAAACACTGAATTTATTTAATCATAACAGTAAAAACTGAAATACTGTGAAATATAGCCAGTTAAAATAACTTTTCTATTTGAATATATTTTAAAACATAATTTATTCCTGTGATGGCAAAGCTGAATTTTCAGCAGCCATTACTCCAGTCTTCAGTGTCATATGATCCTCATAAATTATTTTAATATGTTGATTTGTTGCTTAAGAGACATTTCACATTGAAATCAGTTGTGCTGCTTAAAATTGTGTGGAAACTATGATATTTGTTTCAGGATTCTTTGATGAACAGAAATTTCAAAAGCACAACAATTATTTAAATGTATTTAAAATACCAGATGTAAACAGGGTCTTACACATTCATGTTTGTAAAACAAGTGTCAAGTGCATGTTACCCAGGTAAACGCTGGACTCTGTGGCCCCGCGGGCCTCCTCCATGATGTCATCATCCTCCTGAGCCTCAGTGTCGGTGTGGGAGTTATACGAGGTGTCATCGAACAGGCTAATGGGCGTCACCTTCCCCCCACCTACCAACCACGCAGAGGCAATGGGTGTGCAAAACTTCACAGAGAGGAGAGAAAGAACAAAATCATGAGAAATGAATTGTGGATTTGTTTGTTTCACCTAAAACTCTAAACAGTAACCTAATGGGTTGAGTTGTGATACCTGATGCTCCCAGATCAGCTGTCCGTCTGGTTTGGTGCTGAAGGCCATGACTTTCCAGTCTGGCACAGAAACCTTAATGACCAGGTCTAAGCCCTCTACCTGAGTGTGCGAGTTTGGATGCGTATTAGCATGATTTTTGGTTTGTGTGTCTGTCTCCTCCTGGATGACATGCTGTGCTTCACGTCTGACCTCTCGCCATGTCTCCCCAATAGATGCCTCCCCCTCCAGGAAGTTAAGATTGGACTGAATCTCAGGGACATATTTCAGCTCAAAGTTTCCCACACTAAAGTTCCATCTAACAGGAAGAGAAAACAGAATACTATTGGCATTTTACAAGGATGACTACAATTCAACAATTTTTAACATTAAGCTGCCAAGCTGTGGAAGGTTGAGACAACCCAGCATACTCATCTAATCTACCTCGGTTTCATTAGTAAGATCAAAAGCAAGGTCACATGAAGCGCTCAACAGAGCGCGAGCGAAGCCAAAGCCTGCAGGTATTTCTTACTTCTCAAACCCGTTGCGAGGCCTCACAGCTCTGACAGTTTTCTGTGTTCTCTGGAGTAACAGTACGTCCTCTGGATCTCCTTCCTCGTTCCCCCACCGACTGCAGCCCACCGCTGAACAAATATACTTTAACTACAGAGGAAGAGACAGGGAGGTTAAAGCTGACAACCAATACTACAATATGATAAAAGAGTTTGCAGAGTGCCACAACAGCACATCAATCATTTATTGTTCTGAAAAACAACTGAAAAAAAAAGAAAACATCTGTTTGAGTTACCTTGCCGCTGTATGCACCAAGGCCATACGTGGTGAGGGACTTGCCCCCTACAAGCACAGTGTCCTCTCCGATGCGATATGAGGAGTCCAGCAGGGACTCGACACTGAAGGGAACAGCCTCCATACTCTCCCTGTCCCTGTTCCACTGAAACAGATCTCCGTCCAGAGAGGGAATGAACATCTTGTTTCCAAAAATCTGAGGAACAGAAAGATGTCATGAGAGTTTTATTATTTTTGATCAAATTGTTGTAGTAAATTAGCTGAAGTGGCACATGATTTCATTTTGGGAAATATTTCACGTTTCTGATAATCAGCAGCAGGGTCTGGGACTCTGGGTACAATGAGCAGACCATGATGGATAGAGACAAGGGGACAGACAACACTGAGACTTTGACCAATCAGCTTTGAGTCTGTGTGTGGCATTATCACGCTGTATGCCATTAACATTTGGCGCTCTGTCTACTGTTGTCCGAAGAGTTACACAATCCTACATGTCCTTAACAGATATATATCAATTGGGCAAAGGCATCTTGAACACAGTAGAGATAAATAAATAAAGAGAAAAGGCCATTATATAAGGCAAATGTAACTGACCCTAATCCAAAAAGTGATCTCCGCTCAAACAGACACACAGAAGGGGGATCATCAACTTCCTGTTGCGTTTAATCTAACCTTGATACCTGGTATGGACCAATAGGAATCTGAACCACTATGAGAAAGCAAGCACCTGGAGAATGAAAACAGTAACTGTGATTGGCTGAGAAATGAAGAGATTAGCTCATCTGTCCATCACGTCTGGGTGGGCGGGGCTTGTAAGCCTTCCAGTGGTACTGAGGGTAAGAGGTTTAAAGAGTGTGTGGTGTGTGTGCTGCAACGATGACTCATCACTGTGCTACACTGAGTTAATCCATCATGTGATCTATTTCCCTGATCTCCAGCTCTACAGGATCTTGACGTTGGGTGAGACTTCAATCATCATCAGCCCAACCACATCCTAAATCAATTAACAATTAAAGCCAATCAATTAGAAGAGCAAGAATTTAACCCCAGCCAATGTCCAGAACTTCATTAATGTCGTTAGCTGCAACAGAGCTCTTCTGAAAGTCTAGTGTCAGCTACACAAATTTACATCTATTTAAAAATGTGTATGTAGGCACAAAAATAGATTAGTTTGTCGTGATTAATTTAGTAATAATTAATATAAAATTAATTATATATTTTTAAATGTTATTATTAAATATTACTTTCCATTTAATATGATGTTATATAACTATATAGGTTTGTTAAATTTATATAAAGATCCCAGGGTACCCATGATTCCCAAAGCCTTGAAGATTAAATTAAATGAATTTTCGGAACATGACTTTTTATTACACAACAAGGAGATTTTATGACTTGCATAAAAGGAAGTACATCTTTTAAACCTTTTGACTACAAGCTGTAAATGTAAAAGGTTGGCCGCTTTTTATGAATAGTGTAATTCAACCTCTACAATAGCTCATGTCAGTGTGCTGTGGTATTTAAACAAATGTAAAGCTTCAGGATAAAGCCTTTCAAATTGGACACATGGTACGATTTTTCATGCACTAGACGTAGGCCAGTATTGAAAATGCTCTCTCTGATGGAGAATATTTGGCTTGACAAAGAGAGAAAACTATAAAAAGAAAGAAAAAACAACAACAACAGTAAATGCAAATTTCCTAACAGCATTCATTTAACCTGCAGTGAAAGAATGGTTAGTTTACACAAAACAGCACACAAGAACCAATGCCATTTGACAATCACTGACGTGAAACTTGCCATGCAATATTTGAATGTACGTTACCCATGATTGAGATTTGAAAAAATATGGCAGAGGAGAAAACTGCAAAACAAACTCAGATATACTGGCACACATCTTCAGTTTCCTTCAAATTGGACAATGCATAGCTTGCCATCATTTTCAACAATCAAACATCTGGTCACCTCTGAGGTTATGATCCCATTAACGAGTAGGGAATGTAGGAGCAGGGAAAACATTATATCAAACTCTGTAGCAGCAGAGCAGCAACATGAATCAAATACTCAGTTCAGCTGTAGGCGATGACTACTGGAATCTTGTTTGACAGATTCAATTTGAGAGATTTAGCCAAAGGCAGTCTGGCCCTTGTCTTAAGGGATCACAGCAGGTTTGAGTATGAAGCGCGTCTATGTAGGCAGGATATCCCTCTGTACTCAATGACCTCCCACAGATGATAGCACTCCACTGAGTCTGCTTCTAGCTTGATTTACTGCTATGTGTCAATCCCCTCTCTCTTCCCCGTTCAACGATAATCGCTCTGTCTCCCACACAAGCATACTCACACACAAACACAACATATTTCACACTCCTCCCAGCACAAAAATCACATATAGTTTAAAATCAAATAAACACACTTAGGTCTACAGATGAGAAGATAATCAAGAAAAACAACCACCAAAAAAAATAAGGTCTGTGGTTAACGTTACTTAAACTAAAAAATTTTTACATTTTGGCAAATTGGTGGTGACTTAAAAGATGTCACACGTTTTTACCAAAACACACTGTTGCAGTCTGGACCAAGAAGCATAAACAGTGCTCCAGCCAATAGCCGACAAGAATGATTTGGGGGTGGAAATCATTCTTGTCGGTTATTGGCTGGAGCACGGTTTGTTATTCTTCGTGGTCCAGACTGCACCAGTGTGTTTTGGTTGCAGTTTGTCGAGCTTATGCCGACTACACAGACTACGTTTTTTTACAGTGTGTTCAGGGGACAGGAAGCTAGCGGATAGTGAGGAGATGTTTGCTGTATGAGACAAAAAACATTTTTTGCCCTAAAAAACGTGTGACATCGCTTAGAGCACCTTTAATATACATTCAAAGAGGGTTAGGTTTAGGTTAGAACTTCACGCTGTTAAATCGCATGTTTATGTACAAATCAAATCAAACTAATTCATATATAATTCACCAACTAGTAAAATAGTTACATTTTCACATGAGATCGGGTTGACAGACCAATTCAAAAACCTTCGTTCTAAAAATCCAAATTCAAGTTCAAATAAAGTTCTAAATACTTTATTTGAACAGTGTTTATTGTGCACTTGCAATAATTTATACTTATATTAATCACAATACATATTTTTTATAATAAAAATGAAACTGTTCTGCAGTAATGAGAATAAGAACTACAAAACTGTAAAGTAAAACATTTCAGTGATGGTAATTTAGTGGGACGGTTTTCTTAACGTTCATGAAAATAAATTCCACAATGCAATTTTTTTTTTTTTTGATTTTGGTGTGAAATGTGAGTTCTATTGACTTGAACTTAGGTTTGTCTACAGCATAAACCAGACAGTGTGTCAGTACAATTATTCTGTGAGTCAATTGAAATGATTCCCTTTAGTGCTGCAATCAAACAAAACAAAAAGGTGTTGTGCATTGAATAGTGTGCAGAAATCCCAGCTTTTCGGCTCATTAGATTAAACCGCATTAATTACAACTGTTCACTCTAAAGATTAATAGATGAGATGGGGTGTATGTGTTTGTTGGGTGGGGGGTGGGGGGGGTCAGCATTCTTATGGATGACATCATCCCACACATAAGGCATTACCTCATTCTTCAATCCTCTCAGCATGACTCACACCACACTGTCAGTAGTATCCCTCTCCACCCCCCATCTCTCTTTTCCTCATTCCTCTCATCCTTCTCTTTCTTACTCTCCATCACACCTCCCCCTCGTGTTGTGACAGCATGTTTCTGCAGACAATGCTGTTTACTTCTGGCCTCTCTCCTACTGTTGAGGCATGCTATAGGTGACTGCTTTCTATTGGCACCATGGCGAGGGCCAATCAAAAAATGGCAGACTGCTCTAATCACTGTGCAAAATGCCTTGCAAGGCACCGCATGAGCCAATCAGAATGCCTGGTTGCTAGGCACCTAGAGGTAAAAGGGGAGGGGAGAGGAAGATTATAGCCAATGGAGAAGCTGCTCCCACAGCAGCCAGGCATTTCAGGTTACCGCCAAACCAGACAGGGGGTCAACACAAATCTCACACAAACACACACACACACACACACACTAAGTAAAAAAAAAAAAACTTAACATCCTTAAACACTGCAAATGATTAGCATGGATCAAACTAATGTGTAACAATGCACAAAAATAAAATTAGAAAATGTCCCAAGAAGCCTGTAAGTGCAGCGCTAATGTTTTCTCAGTGTGTTTGTGTAAATGTGTGCATGCGCAAAGGCTCATAAGTGCAACGCTGCCAAACGCTCTTCCTCCAGGCTAGTCTTCAGTCTCTAGTGAGTATGAGTATGATCTGTGTGTGCGTGTGTGTGTGTGTGCGCGTGTGTGTGTGTGTGTGTGTGTGTGTGTAACTTGTTTCAGGTCCAATTTCCTTTGGGCCATGTCTTATTCTCTTCTGGGGTAAAGAGGTTCAAACAAACATCGCCTTTTCCACACACACACACACACACACACACACACACACACACACACACTCTTAGGAACAACAGAATATGTGCAGTTTGGGCAGAAAACCTTCATGTTGCATCACTATGCGAAATACTACAAGAAAGCATTTAATACTTCTAACCAACAGGGTTACTGCAGGTTTTATGAAGGTAAATGCAAGACTTCAAGGCTGCACAAAAGTGATATTCTTCCTCCTATTCTTTTTGTCCTGTTTTCCAGTGCATCTGTCTAAAGATTCTTAAAAACAACAAACATTTACTGGAGATGCAAAATAACATAAAATATAAAGCGTTGTTGTTTGTGAACTTGATCTAAATGATTTATGCTTAAAACGTGAACAAATAAAGCTTAGCTGCTAGCAGCAATCACCAGGGTCCAAGCACTAATGACCCATGTGTATGATTGGCGATCCAATTGAAATGTATCTTATGTGCTGTATGCATCTTAAGACCATCTTGAATCTTCCCTGAAAGTCAAGGTTTAATGAAACAGGTAAAAGCAACACAAACACAAACATACAATAAAATAAAAATCACTCCCTCTTACTGTTAGATTTAAAGATGTTAGACTGTTAGATTATAAAAATGGTTATGTGATATATCATGTGTTGACTAGTAATTAAACATACATGAATCACATCATAGGATGATACAGGGCAATGTCAATTGAATGTGAAGATATCATTTGCATCTCCAAACCTCATTTATCTGAAGCATTTATGTTAGGGCCCTCATTTTTATAATTTATTTCTATAATATGTGTTGCCTTCTAACATTATACGTGCAGTTTAACATAATTTTGTATCATTATACCACAACAGTAAAAAGTGTATTTGAAGAAATGTATTTATTAAAACTTGTGTGTGTTCAAGTGTAAGACGACGCAAAAGAGAACTCCATTAGGTGGGGCATTCACGGGCAGATTTTCATGTCAAATTCTTATATTTGATCAATAAATTCAGGTATTATAATAAGACACTATAGGGCTGTTACCAATCAAATGAAATAATTTACACTGCAAAATTCCAACTGCAATAAATAGCCTAACATTATGAGATTGATGTTTTAAATAAATCTCTGGATATACAAGAAAAAAAATGCAATAATACTTTTAAGAAACTAAACCGCCAATAGGTGTTATATGTAGTTGTAATAGCAGTTATATAACAGACAGATGCACTTTTATGGACTTCAAAAAACGATGCAACAATTCACTGCCGTTATAAAGCTTGGATTAGCCAGGATTTTCTTAACTCCCGATTTTATTCGTCTGAAAGAAGAATGTCATATACACCTAGGATGACTTGAGGGTGAGTAAATCATGGGCTAATTTTCATTATTGGGTGAACTAACCCTTTAAGTAACAAACTGTGCTGAGTGCTGTGTTCCAAAGGAACTTAACTTAATATTAAATACTTGTTTATTGAACTATACAATTATGTAGCATTTGTAATCATGATAATATTCAGCAAAACAGCTCTCTTGGTCATGTTATGTTAATTAACTATATCATGTTATAAATATAAACAGCTTACACTAAATGTAGCTAATAAAAATCTGAATCATTCATGTATTTCAATATTTATTTTTTTCACGATAACTTTAGTGATAAAAAAAAAAAAAAAAAACTAAGCTACTTGTCTGGTCGGGCAAGTAAAATTCACTTGTTTTCAGGCTAGCATTAAATGTCGAGTCCTGAAATGCTGAACCAAAGTTACATTATTTCAGTGCAAGTTGCATTCAGTTAAAACAGCTTAAACATGCATTTTAATCTGGGACTGGACTTAAGCTTTGTCTGTGAATCCGGGGGTAAGACTTTTTAATACCTAAAGGGAACCCTGCAGTTTTCAACTTCATGGATCATACAGTTACACAGTCATAATGGTTTAGTTGTAGTGCCCTATATTTGGTGGAAATTCACAAAACTTGGTGCGCGTCCTTAGAATGTCCTCTTGTCTATGTGTGTCAAATTTTGTTAAGCTTGGACAATGCGTTCAGCAGATAAACAATTAAATAACTAGAATCTTTACAATGCATCCATGAATCAAAAATCATTTGATAAATGTTTTGCCAGCACTGTCCCTAGCTGCTGAGTGCCTATCTTAGTGAAGATCAGACCAGCAGCCTAGGAACAGAAAAAGTATGTTTTTAAGAAAATTCTAAATGGTGGACAAATTGTATAGATATAAATGAAATCAGAGCTATATTTTGTAGGGCCCATGTAAAAAGCGTTGTGTCAAAAATGATGGGAAAAAGAGTTAAAGGCTGTGAGAAACGGTGTGCAATACCTCTGGTTTGCTGAGGCTAGAGGACACTAGACAGCCTGAGCCCACGTCCAAGTCCCACTGCTTGCGTCCCTGGTTCAAAGGATCCAGAGCTGCGATTCTTCCATCCAGTGTGCTAATGATCACCAGAGCCCTGTCAAGCACATAATACACACAGGTTTACAAATCACACACACACTTTACAGTAAAAAGGTTTTCCATCACTCTATACTGCCTTTCCCTACTGCTTTCAGTTTGCACTTGAGGTAGAGATGAAGTTCCTTTAAAATCACTAGCAATATTCTAGGAGGTATAGGGTGGCCAATGGCCAAAATAACAGGAAAATATACAAAATCAAACAAACAATAGTTTTTTTTATAGCATATGTGATAAAAGCTTAACAAGAACTGAAGCCAACACAGGACAATTCAAGGCTAAAGTGCCAGGGAACTTTTTAATGGACAGGAGCAAGTGTAAGGAGCAGGGCTAAGAATGACAGAGACGCTTTGATCAAGTCTAAGAGAGTTAACACATCCCTAGACATCAACACCGTTGAGGACAGAATTTAAGGGCACCTCAGTTCTGCTCATCCCAGTGCTCTGGGCCAACACCGTTTGTTCTCATTCTCCAATAGGATTGAAGAGCAGAAAATGCTACAGCACACCACTCCTGATTGGCTGGAGGGCCCCTCCAAAAATATGAGGGCTGATTGGTTGTTGCTAAGCAGTGGGCATTGTGAGAATGAATGAGGACACTATACTGGTCCCGCCCAGCCAAAAGAGTGATTGAGGAAAAGAAAAAAAAACGAGAGAGCGAGAGAGCGAGAGAGCGAGAGAGCGAGAGAGCGAGAGAGCGAGAGAGAGAGAGAGAGAGAGAGAGAGAGAGAGAGAGAGAGAAGAATAAAAGGAAGAATAACAAATCCCATTTTCTGGATGAGATCAAAGGGTAAGTGTATTCCACAGGCTGTTAAACCTTAGGAAAAATGAAAAAAGGAGAACAAGGGACTAAAACAAAGGGGAAAACATTTGAGAAATACTAAAATTAAATTGACAATTCAACAGTTTGCCTGACACTAATTCAGTTTTGTAGACTATTGTAACATGAACTGCATTAAAAGTGTCATGAGATAAACTTAAAGTCAGTGCACTTTAAGTTTATGCACCGTGCACTCCAATCCTATTGGAGAATGAGAACAAATTGCTATAGAGTTTAAAGTTATGCTCTCCAGTTAACAGTGAGAATTTCTCATTGGTGTCCGTTTTTTTCCACTTTTGTATTTCTATTACTTACCCCTTCATTTGAATGTCTGTTAATGTCACTTCTACTTTCTTTTGGGGTCTTATTTTATAGCGTCTTCATTTTATACATTACCTGTTTCAGTACTATATCTGTTTCGGTCACGAGACTTTTTCCATTCATCTGACACACTAAATTCAAAAACACTTACATAATGTTAATCTTATACTGAACGTCAACGTCAATATATAAACTACAATTTTCAAGGGAATAAAAAAGAGAAAGTATCAAACTGGTATAATAATTGTCTGCATGTAAACTGTGAGAGGAGCTTCACTTCATCTTACAGCCTTTTAAAAGCCTGAACGCGCACCCTTTTAACATTATTCCTGTCATGCTGTTTAACACTCTTTGCTCTTACACAAACAGATACTTAAGTGTGCTTACACACACACACCTGTGATCCCACCCTCTCCCTCTCACTTACTCTCATCTCTTCCGCTCTCTCAAAGGGAGTCAAGAGAATTTCAACTCAGACCTGATGTAAACAGACTGCATGGAAGAAAAAAAGAAAAAACAACTAGGGTATCTGAGGGGTCTGGTCCAATCATAGGAGGCTTTACTCCTCCCTCAGCCAATCAGGGATTAGATGTGTTGCTGCACTTTCAATCAGAAACCACTCCTTTAAAAAAACACCAGCCAATGGACATAAAAAGCCCACTGTAACCATGCCACAGCAAGCAGCTCTTATCAGCGAAGTGTGAGTTAGCAAGTACCACTGCAAAACACACACATGCACAATGGAGGCATGGGGAGCACGTGGCCAAGTTGTGAAAACAGAGGCACACCCCTGCGGAGAAGCCGCAGAATTCATGACAGGTTAACGGAGTAAAGAACTTTGTGCAGACAATTGTTTGACAACATGCAGAAACCTGATACAGCAATGAATCATATGTGATTCCAGCAACAGTTCACTCATGAATTCAAAATCATGCCTTTGTGCCATTCAAACCCCATGACTTTCTTTCTTTAAAATGGGGACTGTATTTTTAAGGCTGCGGTCACATTTTCCTTCCACATCCATCACATCGGATTTAAGTTGTGTCGAACTTTGAATTTTTTTACATTGAATAACAAAAATCAGCTTGGTTTGATGACTTCTCAGTCAGCGCCGTGCTTCATGCATTCCTACACTATTGACAATGGACATTTTTTGCACACAAAATTTTGCAGGTTTGCTAATGTGACTGCACCTTAGATCCATTGAGCCCATACGATAGCTTTAATTATAACAGACTGAAAAAAGCCCGCCCCCTTTCCCTGTAGCTTTTTCAAATCCAGTTTTGACACTCTGTCTATGACATGAGGATGAGAAAATGACATTTTTTTAGATTGACTTTCCCTGTAACAGGAAGACAACCAGCTGATATTGTTTGTTTGTTCATAATTTAATCACTACGCCAGCTGCACACTATATTCATGGACAGAGACAGATGAAAAATGGAAAAATAAAGAAATTAAAGTTTTTGAAAGGTTTTTAAAATGCATCATTGATGAAAGAAAATCAACCCTAAATATGGCCTCACTTCTGATCTAGAGAAAAAACCTTATAATTATATTGCATTTTGCACGTGTCTGATTTGTATTAAGTGTAGGTACTTTTGAATAAAAGTCTCTGAATGGGCAAAGACTACAGAATCCACTGAGTTTCCAAAGTGAAAGGGATTTTCTGCCTAAGCGAGCACACAATAAAACATAGCACTGCAGTAGCATGCAGAGCTCGGTATGGAGTGTAACACAAAGCATTCAGCAATGCATTTCAAGGTACCGTCTTCCCCAGGCAACATCCGCAGTACATAAACATGTAGTCCATAACCGTATATCTCAGAAGGGAGAAACAGATTCAACATTCAACCCTTCAGATGCACACCACAAGAAAAGAAAAAAAGTGCAGTGCGTGCATTACTTGTTGAATATGTGGTATAGTGCTGGGCGGTATAGGACCAAAAAAAACCTATCACCGTATTTTTTACCGTAAGATTCTAGCAGTTTTGCGGTATATCACAGTATTTGTTTTTTTATGACTGGACCTGTATATAGGTTTATAGGATAGTGCCCTATTTTACTGTCAGGAGTACATACAGAATAAAATAAATTAATAAAATTAACAAAAACATTGTTAGGTCAAATAGAAATGTAAAAAAAAAAATTGTGGTAATCAAAAATCAAAATCAAAAATTATTTAGTAAATCTTTTCAAATATAGCCAGATGCAAATGTTTCCTTTGATTTGTGAAAGTTTACCATTTCTAAAACATGTATGAAAAAAATTGATATTCCTTAAAGGGTTAGTTCACCCAAAAATGAAAATTCTGTCATTAATGACTCATATGTCCAGAAAGGTAATAAAAACATGATCAAAGTAGTCCATGTGACATCAGTGGGTTAGTTAAACATTTTTGAAGCATCGAAAATACATTTTAAAAATAACAAACACTACCCACTTTGTTCAGCATTGTCTTCTTCTTTGATTTTTTTTTTTATGTCGGTTGGCATACAACTTCAAGGTGCATTACTGCCACCTGCTGATTAGGAGTGTGGATCAAGATTGCAACATACTTCCTATATTCCTATATCCTTTTATATAAATGAACAGTCATTTGTATAGATTTTTTTAATACTATATTTAAAAATGGACCTGGATCCTGGATAAAAGGATATAGGAATATAGGAAGTTTGTTGTGATCTTGATCCACACTCCTAATCAGCAGGTGGCAGTAATGCACCTTGAAGTTGTATGCCAACCGACTTAAAAAAAAATATGAAAAAAAAAAAATCAAAGAAGAAGAAGAAGATGACAATGCTGAATAAAGTCGTAGTTTTTGTTATTTTTGGACCAAAATGTATTTTCGATGCTTCAAAAAATTCTAACTAACCTACTGATGTCACATGGACTACTTTGATAATGTTTTTATTACCTTTCTGGACATAGACAGTATGCCGTACATACATTTTCAATGGAAGGACAGAAAGCTCTAGGACTAAATCTTAAATATCCTAAACTGTGTTCCGGAGATGAACGGAGGTCTTACGGGTTTGGAACGACATGAGGGTGAGTCATTAATGACAGATTTTTCATTTTTGGGTGAACTAAACCTTTAAGGTTTTATTAAATGCTATTATTTCTACTACCGGTACTTAAGTACATTCTACTATTCAATAGTAATATATTTCTTTTATAATTTCTTCAAATTAGACTAGACTTTTATTTTGACATGTTGTAAGTTTCTGTGTGTATATGATACGATGATAGCTTTATCAAATGAAATGCTGGCGAAGTGACTCTCAGAGCAGACGCTGAAAACTCCACAAGCGTCACACGACCTTCAGTATGTGTGTACTAGTAAACGAAACTGCAGCGCTCATTCATGCAGAACAAGCAGACTTCAGATTCAATAGCGGTCTTTTTTAGCTTTAATACTCCCAGACATATCCCAGTCCATATAGTCATTTAATTTATTGTACAGTCGTACTTTTGATTTATTCATCTTTAAAAAAAAATAACCCCATAACTCTGCTTCAAAAGTTACTATTTGTTGACTGCATTCTGTCTGAGTGTTCTGCATTGTGGAAACTATGGGCTCTATATGATATGTGCCATTTTAAAGAGAGTTAGTTGTGTGGGTTACTTATTTGTTGCATTATAAAGTTAGAACCATTAGAAAGATAAAAGGGATGCAGTTAATAGAGGTCCCCTATTAATACTCCACATAGCGCTCCTTGTGGCCACTGAATAGATGCAATAATTAGTTTCATCATCAGTATGGCGGTATTTGAAAAACACATATCGCCCAGAACTAATGTGGTGGACCACAAAACTGTGACTAACTGCATGACAATAAGAGTGCTTATGTAGAAAGAAAAGATGACCAGAAAGAAAAAAAAAGATTTAAAAAGTATAGTTCACCCAATAGACTTACTTGCATGCAAGCATTTCTTTCTTCTGCAGAAACACAAGATATTAGAAAAATGTTGGGAACCAAACCATTTTAACTAACATATTGTATGCGAGATATTACTCAAATTATCTTTTATGATCCACAGGAAAAACAATCTTTGGAATGACTTGAGGCCGAGTAAACGATGACAGAATTTTCATTTTGGGGGTGAACTGTCCCTTTAGGGGGAATGCAACCCATTAAAGAAAGTTGCATTCATTCTAATACTGTGTTGATGGCAGTCTCCTTCATCATACAAAGTTTTTCTCCATGTATTGATTAAAGCATTGTGTGTGTGTGTGTGTGTGTGAGAATGTTTAATCTGTCCTCTCACTCCATGTCACGTTCTGACACGCCCAAGCTGCTATCACCATGCAGAACTATAAGCCCTTCTGCCATCTCAATTGACCTTGCTAGATTCAGTCCATCTTGAAATGCTGAAATCGCAGTGCTACCTTCAGTGAAAGGTTGTACATGATAAAATTAAACAAAACATAGTGAGGCACACCGGTCTGATTTTAAAAGCACTGCAACACTAGTTTGCGGAAAACACCACCACAAACTTGCACAACAAAAATCACAAGAAAATGAAAATCACATACTAATTCCACACAAACTAATTCCAAATGTCATCATGCACAGGACATTTCACTCCTCTTTAACCCTCATCATCTTTCTCCTGTTTCTATCTCTCTAACATGCGCGGTGCAGAGAAATCAAAACTCTGTCACATGGCGCTGCTCTCTTCCTATTGGACGAGTCCTGGCCTTGATCTAGGTGGCTGATTTGTTGTTGCTAAGCAGTGAGGAACCAAACTACAGGGAAGCTGGGGTTCTGTGTACTGGGTCCTAGCGCCTTTGGTTTTCGGTCTCGATGTCCCCCTTTACTTTCTCCCTCCTCGTCTCCCCAATCTCTCCCTCTGCCACACCTCTCCCATCTTCCCACCCATTGCTGCAGTGCAGTAAGGTGTGTCCTCTGCAATGAATGAAGAAATGGCTTTAAAGAATCGAACCATAAACAGAGTAAAAAAAAATAAAATAAAAAAAATCAATCAAGTCCAGAGAAAGCGGCGCCACATGGGTAAGAGTAACACCAATTCGACATCCTTAAACACACTGTGCATAAAATCAGCCTTATTTTTAAAGTCTTTACAACTTGCAAGATATATCAAAAGTGCTTATCCATGTCAGTTGAAAAGTTTGCATTAAACATGCCAAGTTTGGTTGTGATTACAAGACGATAAAGTCTTATCTTAGAGTCATTAACTTAATTTGCAACCGTGAGATCATAAAACAAATCTGACATCTTCTCCATAGTTATCTAACCATCAAGTCAGACAAAAAAGCCCACAACAACAAGCACACGAACTCTACCCTTTCCTTCCCTCCTGCTCTCTCTCTCTCCCTCTCTCTCTCCAGACTCAAATTCTGAGCACTTTTTCCTTCCACTCGTCTAATTGGCCAACAAGTTTGCCAGCTCAGCTCTTCTGATTGGCTGTTGCTAAGCAGTAGGCAGTTGGAGCTAGACGTCTGGCAGAGTTTGCACCAGGCAGTGGAGAAGCAGCATCACCGTGAATGTGTACTTGTGTGTGTGTGAGAGAGAGAGAGAGAGAGAGAGAGAGAGAGTGTATCAGTGAGGGCACCTCGAGCGAAGTGTTCCTTCCAAAAGGTCCCTCAGGAATCACCAGCAGTCCAAAAATACACACACTGAGGCAAAGCTGAGCTACATTAGTCTAGGCCATACCTGGATCATGTTTGCCACTGGAACTACCATAACCACACAAGGAGAACTAACAAGTACCTCAAACTAATTCAGTGTTATATACAATTAAACACTGATTGTGTTGCCTAGTCTTTGCTCTAACAGCAGCCTGGGAACTGAGCCCGGTTGGTTGATTGGGAAGATCTTGACAATATGTCTTGTATTTTATTTATTGTTTTCCTGCAATCAATGGGCTTTATGAACTGAACAACAAAACAAGCTGTTGATAGTGTCTTTATCACAAGCGATCCACACAATCTCTGCTTTTGTTGTGAGTAGATCTCTCCAGGGTTAGACTCCCATTTGCTAGTCGACCATGCTGTGCAACACATAAAACTGTCCCAGGAGAACACCATCCCCCAGTAAAGCTGTTCCATGTCATGGGGAAGGCCTGAGGGTGTTGATTATCATCGCAGTGTTACCGAGAAGTGAGCACAAAGGTACTGTTCTCGCATTCATGCATTATCAATAAAAGCCAGACATTTGCTTGTTTATTTATATGTGATTGACGGTTTCTTGAACTCTGCACATAAATGCATGAGATCGTTTGATTTTGAAGATCATGGGAGAAACATGCAGAGGTGTGAGCAAGTGCTTTATCTTGGCAGCAGGTGTGAAGGCAGCTGCTACTCTCACCCCTGTAGAGATACCGAACCAATGCAGTGTTAAACACACTATACACAATTCCCTCGAGTGTGCATGACACATATAACTATGCCACCAGAAACAAAGACCAGCCTCTCCTTCCAGTGATGTATGACTACTGTCAAGGCAAAGTCCCGGCAACTCCACATTAAAACACCAGCACTGAAGTGGTGTTTAAAGCTGGATTTCCAGCATGCTATTCATACAGATAAAGCATTGTTGCACTGATCATTTGCAACACATCATGTAGTGCGTGGAAAGGTGACTTTTTCCCTTTTACTTTGGTAAAAGTCTTTGTGGTTGTGGTATAGAGGTTGCAAAATGCATGCATGTTACCTTTACTTATTTCTTCCATAAACTGCAAATTATATGGAACTTAATTAGGCTGTAAATACGTAATGAGGTGACTGTACATTATAACACAAGCAGCCCATTCAATATACCAAAAGTAGAAGTGAGGTGGTTGGTCTGAGTGCCAGTCAGGAGTGCAATTTTGCGATCAGCAGTACCAGAGCAAAAGCACAGCTCATGATTTTGCTTTGTAGATTTTGATTTAAAGATAGTTCTGATGAATTCTGTAATTTACTCACCTATGGAAGCTTGTTTCTGCCACAGAATAAAACTATTTAAAAAAGGTAATTGTGCAATTTTGACTTTTTTTCTCAGATTTGTGAGATATAAACTCGCAATTCTGAGGAAAAAAAGAATTGGACTTTATAACTAAGAATTGCAAGTTTATATCTCACAATTCTGACTTTATATCACACAATTGTGACTTTATAAACTCGCAATTGCGAGTGTTATCACACAATTGTAAGAGAAAAAAAAGTCAGAATTCTGAAACAAAAAGTCGCAATTCCATTTTTTTTTTATTCTATGACGGAAACAAGATTCCATACTCACCCTCATGTGATTCTAAACCTGTGACTTTATTCAGTGGAACATGAAAGAATGTAAAAAAGTGAAAGTTGTGTTTTTTACATAAAAATTTAAGTCAATGGTCACCAAAATAAAATCACCAAATTCTTTAAAATAACTTATTCTGTGTTCCACATACATACACCGATCAGGCATAACATTATGACCACCTTCCTAATATTGTGTTGGTCCCCCTTTTGCTTCCAAAACAGCCCTGACCCGTCGAGGCATGGACTACGCTAGAAGTTGTGCTGTGGTATCTGGCACCAAGATGTTAGCAGCAGATGCTAAGTCCTATAACTTGCGAGGTGGGGCCTCCATGAAACAGACTTGTTTGTTCAGCACGATTAGATTGAGATCTGGGGAATTTGGAGGCCAATTCAACACCTCAAACTCGTTGTTGTGCTCCTCAAACCATTCCTGAACCATTTTTGCTTTGTGGCAAGTCACATTATCCTGATGAAAGAGACCACAGCCACCAGGGAATACCGCTTCCATGAAAGGGTGTACATGGTCTGCAACAATGCTTAGGTAGGTGGTAGGTGGTACGTGTCAAAGTACCATCCACATAGATGGCAGGACCCAAGGTTTCCCTGCAGAACATTGCCCAAAGCATCACACTGCCTCTGTCGGCTTGCCTTTTTCCCATAGTGCATCCTGGTGCCATGTGTTCCCTTGGTGAGTGACGCACACGTACTCTGCCATCCACGTGATGTAACAGAAAACTTGATTCATCAGACTGTGGCCACCTTCTTCCATTGCTCCGTGGTCCAGTTCTGTTGCTCACGTGCCTACTGTTGGTGCTTTCGGCATGGACACCCTGACTGGTCTGCGGCGATGCAGCCCCAAATACGCAACAAACTGTGATGCACTGTGTATTCTGACAACTTTCTATCAGAACCAGCATTAACTTCTTGAGCAATTTGAGCTACAGTAGCTTGTCTGTTTAATCGGACCACACAGGCCAGCCTTCGCTCCCCACGTGCATCAGTGAGCCATGGCCGCCAGTTCACCACTGTTCCTTCCTTGGACCAATTTTGATAGATACTGACCACTGCAGACCAGGATTACCCCAAAAGAGTTGCAGTTTTGGAGATGCTCTGACCCAGTTACATCACAATTTGTCCCTTGTCAAACTCGCTTAAATCCTTACGCTTGAATCCATTTTTCCTGCTTCTAACACATCACCTTTGAGGACAAAATGTTCACTTGCTGCCTAATATATCCCACACACTAACAGGTGCCGTGATGAAGAATGATGGCAGAATTTTCCTTTTTAGGTGAACTCTAAATAATATTATAAATGTAATAATATTTTATTATATTTATAATATTATAAATAAAATAAATGATAAAAAAATAAAAGATTAAAAAAAATTAAAAAGACATTATTTTGTTAATATTATAAATAAAATAAAAACAATATAATAGAATATTAACAAGTTTGATTTAAAAAAATATATAAAAATATTATATTTGTTTAACTGACTAAGTGTCAAAAGGTGTCTACTTCACCTCCTCAATTCACCATTAATCCAAGTCAAAACTATACAGAAGTTTCAGATGTAACAGAACGATTCTGAGAATTGGCAAACCATCTACACCCTGAAATTCCTCGCTATAACTATAGTGAGATTTTTTTTTTTTTTTTGCTCGCTTCATGTTATTAGAATCTTCAAGATGCAAACTGTCCTGTGTACTTTAATATTGTTTCCCTACTTTAAATAGATTTGTTTTCTCTAAAGCCTGTAATGCCAGATTCTGGTCATGCCAACTTGTACTTATTTAGAAAAATCCTCCATGAATGGGTGTGACACATCGATGTGACAGCATGCCGATGGTAAAGCAAGGTGTGACGGAATTTGTTTTACTGCAGTGGAGCAGATCATGTGTTCTCCATGATATTATCCGGTCCTGTGACATTTGTAGAACAAACATTTCCACCCAAAACAAAACTGAGCCTAAGCTAAAGGAGAAAAAAATGCTGGGAGGAAAAACAATCACCTTAAAGCATTAAAGGTGTTAGTCAGAATTTTAGTTTTCTTAAAATAAAATAAAAAGTAACTAGGGCACCAAAACAAACAGCTCCTACCACAATTAATCTTAAATAAGTTTTAAAGCTAGATCACCTGACCTCCCTATCCTCCTAGTCGACATTGATTCTTTCTAAGGTGGGGCAGGTGGCTCGGATGCACTAACACACTGATATATTATAACCAGCGGAGCAGAACGACTGATTCTCGCCACAAACAAAAACAAAACATCCATAAAGTTGGTGCACGCGGCTGGGCGAAAGAGACGCGCCTGTAGTCGCGCGCTGAGCAGAGGTTTTAAGTGCGTCAGCGCAGCCTTCACTGCCTCCAAAGACCGCAGTCTACTGATGGACACCGGCTTCCTCTATATAATAAGTGTAGTATAAATAGAGAACTAATGATGACTGAAGAACTATTTTGCCATACAAACCTATAAAAACGGCATTGTTCGTGTTAAAAGGCGCAAAAGACGTCTCTCCATAATGTTAGTGCAAACTGAACCTTTTGAACTTCTATACAAAGTGTTTACAAAAAGTCAGTTTCCGTCAGGCTGACATGCATCGCACGCCCACACTCAACACTGCAGCAGTCTTTCTAGACAGAAACAGTCCCCTTGGGCTGTGATAGCAGTAAAACAAGTTTGAAACTCCAGAAAAACAGTTTTGTGTGCATAACATAAGGCAGTCCAAGTATACGAGATGCTCATAAACACACGGTGAACCCATAGTGGCGAGATAAGAGTTCTGCAATCGCTCTGAGACTGCTGTCAGTCATCTGTATCTCCATAGTAACAGAAAAAATTCTAACTTGTTAGATTTTTGATAACTGCCTACAAGTAGCCATGTTAAAAATGACAGCGTCGATCAAGAATGACTCGATTAATGGCAGAAATAAAGCAACCGTCACGCGATAGTGTAAATGTTTGCATATATTTATCCTCTATCCGTGGACCAGCAGGGAGAGGTCGACTGCTGCAAACATCCGCCCATCACGAACTCCAGCTCAGCTGCTGTACGCGAACTTTACTGAAGTTGAATAACACGTCTGAAAGCAACGTGACAACCTAAAGGACATGTCACACACCCGGACAAACGGTAAACTTTTGCTACGACTCGATGGTAACTGCCTACCTCCGGTGTTGATGGAAGTTTGCGTCGCTTTCTCCAGACGGCTCTTCGCTCTCCCCTGTCGAGCCGTAGTCGTCGTCCTCTACGGTCACTTCTCCGAAGCCAGGGGCTCCTCCGACGTTGTCCAGTGGCCGCTCCATAACGGCAGCATTTTCCGCCGCCTCGGTGTTTGGCGTCGGGGCCACTTCGACTTTTCTCTCCAAAAGAGACTGACTTTGCAAAGTAACCGTTAACGTTCTCAGAACAAGCAGCACCAGCAGGGATATGCACACGTTTCCAAACTGAAACCCTCTTTCCATTGGGACAAGTGGCACATGAGTAGTTAGGCAATCACATATCAAAATACAAAGTGAATTTTAAAAACTAGTCTATAAAAGGCGTTATACAAGTAAATTCGTAGGCTATTAGATGTCTTACTGTTGTCCTCTCTTAACGTAAACATGCACTCTAGAGCACCATGTTATTCCCTTTATATTTGACGTTGGCCGTGCCGTGGAAACGTCAAGCCCCGCCCCGTATCCAAACGCCCATTGGCTGCGCATGGAAGCAAATCCCTGCAGTGTTCGCTGATTGGTGTGAGCGTTTGTCAATATTCTTGGCTCGTCTACTAAGCAGATTTTGATTGCTTCCTACAACTGTCTTTTACAGTAACGTCTGTTGACGTGTCGCTACTCTTTGCGCTTCATTCCATTGGACGCTTTCCGTGTCACTCAGAAATACAGGCGGGAGGTAAGGGAGCGTAGAGCGAAAGCAAAGCGAGTATGGCCATCTTCTGAAGTATATGATTGGTTACACTGGGGAGTTTTAGCCAATAAAATAACAGTGCTGACTATAACTTATTTTATTGGTATGTTTACGGAAGCCGCGAAAGAAATCTAGTCAATCCATTGGTCTGGTACGCTATCAATCAAAATCAGCGCTACTGGGATTTCTACCGGAGGGGCGTTGCTACTTCTTTTTGAGTGAATCTGATTGGGTATAAAGTACAAGGATGGAAATAACGACGTGGCCGTTTGTTCGCGGATAAAGCGAGGTCATGTTTGACAATTTCATTTCCGGGCTTTTTTTTAAATGCGAGAATAAATGTGTTCATCCCTTGCACAATATTTTGTAAGTGCAGTATTTTCGTTAAATTTAAAACTAATATACACATATTACGTCACGCGTACGTTATCGGATTGTAATTAAAGACTAACAACTGCAGCACTTTTAAACTAATGCGTTTAAAAATATGTATGCAACTTAAGCATTTCAGTTCACTGAAATGAAACTTTTGAAAGTCGTGAATGTTGTTGACCTATTGTGCAATGTACATGGCGCCCTCTTGTGGTCTGTTAATAACCTGTTCACCCATGTTTGACTGAGCCATACTGATTTAGTAAAACGTCAGCTGTAAAAATAGAGTTCATCATTGATTGGTCCATTTTTAATATTGATTTTCAGTCTGGGGCACAACATTTGAAAACGTCAGTATCACAGTAAAATTGGGAGAGTGAAACAAGCTGGTATTTGAAGGAGTACAAAACCCCAAAATCACAGTGACCTCTGTGAAGAGTTTTCATTAACAGAACTGAAAGATCAATAAATGTACAGAAGATAAGGCCTTGAGCTGAGCCATCAACTCACTGCTGCTTTCATCCCTCGACAACATTGAGCTGATGGCCACAGGCACATCGAAAAAATTATACAAAAACAAAATCAATATCAAACGCACCCCTTCAAAGTGTATTTTGTCCAGGGGCAGAATGCTCTGAAATGATTGATCATTGAATTAAACTATCCACTGTGTGCAGGCAAAGGCAATAAGTTTCACTTGAGGTTTCAAGTTGGAACACTGAACAAATCTAAGGTGTCCAAAACAGGTTCAAAAAGACCATACCAACCCACAGAAAACATATTAACAATCAATTGGGTAAGGGTTAAGTGATTGAGAGAGCATCATTTTAAATGGTTTTCTTAAAAGCTGCATGAACTTGTAAGGCTAGCAACTATGCTTTGTGAAAACATACATTTATGGAGGCACAGACGCAGGCCACAATATTCATGCACATGTATAGACATCCATGCAAGACAACATGGAAAGAAGTTCAGAAGGCAAACTGACAATGTAGATGCAAGGACCCTCACTGCCTTACATCAGCAGAATGTTTCGTTCAGAGCATATGAGAGGAGAAACTGGACAAAAGATCTAACGTTCCATTGATGTGTAAAATCCCACATTTTGTGTACACGCCAGTCCTGTTTAGACATCTGATGGTTTCTGTACCAGAAAGTAAAAGAACCTGTAGGGAAAGAGCTGCCAGAGTCTGTGTATGTGAATGGCACTTGAGGTGTGCAGGCTGGTCTATCACAAGAGCCGAGGAAGGATCTTCTCAGTTGACAGGAGGGTCTCTAGTCTTAACACTTCCGTCCTCCATACCGAAGTACACCCGCTCAGCCATCCCCACAAACAAGCCTGTCTCAACCACACCTTCAGAAAAGAGAGAACATTCATGTGTGGTATTTAGGAATATATACACTACCATTTCAAAGGGATTTTTTTTTTCCTTATTAATAAAATATTCTGCAAGGATACATTCAATTGATCAAAAGTGACAGTAAATACATTCATTGTGTTACAAAAAATTTCTATTTTAATTCAACACTTTGTTTAAACTTTCGTTTCATCAATATTTTTAATCAAATAAATCCAGCCTCGGTGAGCATAAAGGCTGATTTATACTTCTGAGTTGGACCTGCGCCGTAGCCTCCACGCCGTGGGCGTTGTTACATTTTTGGAGAGGAGCGCGTCAGGGTGCGTCGTAGTCTGCGACTGCTACACACAGCCTATGATGTAGCTACGGCATACACTCGACGCAGAAGTATAAATTGGGCTTAAGAGACTTCTTCCAAAAACATTAAACATAGAAATGTGATGGAAGAACAGTGGTATTCTGTTCATATGTACAGACCTGGGATCATCTTGATGGCCGTGTTGACCTCTTTCCAGTTCTGAGCATGCTCAAACTTCCAATCCAGAATGAAGTTACTGTTATCAGTAACCACTGGACCCTAAATACAATAGTATCAAATCATCAGATGAATAGACCACCAATCCAAAAGTGTCAAGATAGGGAGCATGATAAAGAATAATAAATGGAAGGTTGTCATCACAAATAGTGCAGAAACAACCGACGTGTTGACTAAAGGCCCATTCACACCAAGAACGATAACTATAATATAACTATATTGAGCGTCCACACCAGAAGATATAAATGTTTTTTCAAAGCGTGCTTGTCTGTCGCTTTAAATGCTTGGGCTTGTTACAACAGGATGGATTCTGGTTGGCTGTTTTTATCATTTATCAGCTGGTTAAAAGCTTACAAATGATATTTTACTTGCTGAGAATTCGTGAAGAGCTTATAAAATGAGTAAAAGAGTCAAAACTGCGCCACGGAATTCCTTTTGCACACAAACGAAGACCTGCTGCAAGGAGACTGCATGTACAACACCTGTGCAGTACTGTAATGGGCAACATTGTACTTATGACAAGATGAACCAGGTATCTTTAAGCATTCGGTCCTCTTAGAGGCGCATCTTGTGACATCAAATTCTGTTTTCGGGTTTGTTTAGATGTCTTTGGAATGTGTTGCGTGTCGAACTGCACCAGAGTTTGTTTGGAAGCGGATGAAACCCCCTTGAAAATGTGGGTCTCAGTCTGCTTATTTGGTGCACACCAGGGCTCGGATGGCAGCATTCACACTTATTCAGATGGACTGCACTACATTCACACCCGAATGTGTTTTAATGGAACCAAACCAGCCTGTGTTCAAAATCGCCCCCTATACCCTTATTCACTATTAATTAATTACACATTAATTCAATATTGTAGTCCACTTGAGTGAGTGAATTTGGACACGGAGTGCAGCAGAAGGCTGCTGCTTTCACATAGTTTGTGCTTGCTGTTTAATAATTATTAAAAACTTGATGTGACTGCCAGTGTATTATAGGTATTCTCTAGCCCAGTGGTCGCCAACCCGTCGATCGCGATTGACTGGTCGATCTTTATCACTGTGTCCCGATAGCTCCCAATAAACAACATGTAAGAAGTAGAATTAGGTACTGCTCCTTTAAGGCAGAACGCACACACTTTCACTCGCTGATGAGTGGGCAGTCCGTGGATGCGCAAGCTGTATGAACATCGCATGCAGGCACGTGCGGGGTGGGGGTGGGGGCTTTGGGTGCTCGAGCCCCTGCCCTTTTTCAAAATTAATCAAAAGTGCCCCTCTCAGACAAATATCAATGATAATATTTATGGTCAATAAAAAAGGACAATGTATCCAATACTAACAAACTGCTCAAAAGTCGGAAAACTTCTGTTTATTTGCTCATATCAGTCGGTCTGAGGCATTGCATGTGTTTCACTGGCTGGTTTTCCTCAGTCTGTTCGGAACGGCTCTCGAGCCATATATGGTTCTTTCAGAGAGTGTCTGTGGCTTTACAGGAGAAAAGCATTCCCCCAAACAAACCAAAACAATTTTTTTTTTATCAGTAATTAACACTAATGTGTTGATTCAATTAAAAATCTATATTTTAGATATTTTAAAATTTTACGTAAATCGTCAATGCCCGGGCCGTTTGTCATGTATATTACACCAACCAATCGTGATCTGGCAAAGTTCAGATTCCATTGGACAATGTGAAGTGGAGCGGTCATTTTCTGTTCTAATTCATAAATCGGTTGAAAATGACATGGACAAACGAACTAACGTTTGTGGAACGATTTCCTGACGAAATGGAGGTTAACTGACATTAGGTTAACTGACAGCATTATGAAAGAAGTCTCTTATGCTCATCAAGCCTGCATTTATTTGATCAAAAACAGCAAAATTGTGAAATATTTTATAATAATGGCTTTCTATTTTAATATACCTTAAAATTAAAAGTATGTATGCCTGTGATCAAAGCTGAATTTATCATCATTACTCCAGTCGTCAGGGTCACATGACCCTTCACAAATCATAGATTTGACGTCAATGTTGGAAACAGTTGTGCTGCTTAATATTTTTTATAACCTGCTGTGATACTCAAGATGAAAGATTCTTTGATTAATAAAATGTTAAAAAGACCATGTAATAATATCTCACAATATTAGGCTACCGTTTTTTCTGTATTTTTGATTAAATAAATGTAGGCTTAATGAGAATAAGAGACTTCTTGCAAAAATAAAAGTTAAAATGTAGTATTTAAACTTTTCACACGCGCATAGCTGCACACATACACACACACACACACACTTATATATATATATGTGTGTGTGTGTGTGTGTGTGTGTGTTTTTTAGTATTATTTATTTTTTTAGATGTTGCCCCTTTTTTACATTTGAGCCCCTGCCTCTGAAGAACTCGCTGCACGTCCCTGATCGCATGTCTGCGTGTAATATTTCTGTTGCTCTATGCACTGCTTATTTTCTGTTCAGTAACGCCGTTTGTAGTGGAGTGTTTTGCAAACTGCCCCATGTGTGCGTGGGATTGACGACGCTGATAATAAACCCACTGTGAAATATCAGATACGTGAGTTTTGCTTACACTTGGCTACAACCATTCAGCAGCTAACGTTATCCGGCCTCTATGTGTAAAGAGTTACAAACACTTTATCAAGGCTCGAAATCGCTCCATATACTCCCAAAATGTATTCTCTGCAACCTCAAAATTTGCATAGCACAAACTGACCGATGTTATATAGTTATAGCGCTTCTGCAGCATGCATCTGAGTATCTCTTCAGAAAACTGATGCAAATGAAAGTAAAAGTTGCAGATGCTCAATACATAATCATCATCGTTTAAGTCAGTGCTTATGCCACTCCTATTGCAGTCCTTGATTTTGAAATGAGCAGTTGATCAATAAAATGCATGTGAACTTAAATTCGTAGCTTGGGAATTGAAGATTGTATTTATATCCGTTTTGCCGAGACACGTGACTAAGTGTAAATTGAATCGTGTTAATGATAAATCAGATATATATCTGATCTGTAAAAACACATGAAGTGGACCATGTAGGAATACATAGGCCCAGCAAGATAACTGTTGGGGATGCTTGAAATATAGGAAGAAAAATATAAATATTTAATCGGGGAGGGGGGTTAGATGGGATATATCTCTGAACAAAAGTAGTCTTCAGAACAGTTTCGCTGGCATTTTTACAGCGGTACCCAAAGAAACACCTTTTCTTTCTTTTTTTCATAAGCACCACCTACTGTCAGAGTGAATTAGCATTTTTATTTAGTCCATCTGTTTTTGTTTTGTGCAGGTGTGTATTATGTAACAATTTCACAAAGCTAAAGTCAGACCCTTCTGTATTTGCTTACGTCTTGAAATTATTTATGCAATGCAATTTAAATCAAAGACAACTACTCATGCTAGATATGTCTATCTTTGTTTGGATCGTGATTAAAATGCAGTGGTTGCCTCGCATTTCAAATAGCTAATTTTTTTTAAGGCAAGTTTGGCCAGTTATAGAGCAAATAAACAACAATAATTAGCTTAAACAAAGAAAAAAAAGGAAAAAAAAAAATCTACATATGGTGCCAAAAAAAACTCTGAATCGGCCATGAAAAATCTATAGGTAGATCTTGCCTTTCATCAAGGCTGAGGTCAGGGATCTTTGGCTTGAAAAGGTTGGTGACCACTGCTCTAGCCGTACAACAATTGGTTGTACACTCATTATTGTGGTGCATTGTGGAATTTATTGAGTGCACTCGATAACGTCCACTGCGGTTTCGGACACCACTACAAGGGTATAGGGGGCGATTTCGGACACAGCCCATGTGTGAACACAGCCTTAGTTCTCTTCTATGATAAATGAAGCTCTTTGGGTTGATGAAGTTCCATTTCTTATCAAATCAGATTTTAGGGCAGGACACTGTAATTTCATAATATAATAAATATAATATGAGAATAACAATAATAGCAAGTAAACAAAAAAAAGAACCCTCAATAATGTACGTACACAACACAACTGAAACTCAAGATCCATCAGTAAGACTTTCTTACAGCTTTACTGATTGCCATCCTCAGCACTGCCTCTCCTCCAAAGCGCCGGGCAATGGCTCTGGACACAGGCACATATGCCATGGGGATGACCTCCACCGGGACACCTTTCTTCCACTGCTGCCCCAGAGCCTTTGAGTCCTTTCTACCCACACAAACAATAATATGACATCACATGAGCACATCTGAACCTCTAGTTTGTAAATGTAGTGGAAGACTTTATTACATAATTATCGCAATCACATGATGACACATGACTTCAGCAAAAGATTTCACTACATGAACCTCATGATCAAAAGTAATTATGGGCTGCTAAATATATAGTGAATTTTGTAGCTCAAACAGAGGAAATGCATGAACTTATGAAGTGTATACCTTAAATGCTATGCAAGCCACTTTGGATAAAAGCATCTGCCCGTCACCTCATACATACCTATAGTCTGCGATGACAATGAAGTGTTTGGCACAACCAGCCACAATCTTCTCCTGGGTTAAGCATCCTCTGTTTAGAGGGGGGACAAAAAGGACATGACACAAAACCTGATGACACCTCAGGGGGTTTGACACGAAAGAACATAGAAGAGCAATTGGAAAATAATTTCCAAACTCACCCTCCTCCTTTAATCAGTGTCAAAGCAGCATCAACTTCATCAGCTCCGTCAATTGCTACATCCAGCTAGGAAGTCACAAATCACACTCTTTAGTGCACTTGAATCAGAGAAATAGTTAGAAACAGCATTTATTTGAAATCATTAAAGGGGTTAGTTCAACCAAAAATGAGAATTAGCCCATGATTTACTCACCCTCAAGACATCCTAGGTGTATATGACATTCTTCTTTCAGACGAATACAATCTGAGTTACATTTAAAAATGTCCTGGCTAATCCAAGCTCTATAATGGCAGTGAAGGGCAGCCCAAAAAAGTGCATCCATTTATTATAAAAGTAATCCATGAGACTCCAGAGGGTTAATAAAGGCCTTCTGAAGTCAATCGATGGGTTTGTGTTAGTGTTGTCACGACACTGCAATTTCTAACTTTGATACGATACCTGGAAAAGTATCAATATTCGATACCATTTTCGATTACCACAGAGAAAAAAAACTGCATATACTCTCAAATAGATATTTTAATATTATTTATGTTTTGGTCCATCTATTGAAAGTCTAGCCAATCAAATACCTCTTCTGAAGAGATCACTTTTATATGATAAAGCTTTTTTTCCATATATAAACGTTGATCAATTACCATTACAATATCGCAAATATTTTCAAACGCAATGTATTTTTTTTTACAATGGGGTAATTTGTTGCAATAGCTTACACACAGAACAAGGAATCTTGATTTCAAATGGTAAATTGAATTTAAAAAGACGAGTAAACAGTAATAACAGTAGTGTCCCTGTTTCACATTCTTCCTGAAGTGTTTACGACGGTTTACGTTAATACTCACCAAGATAGGCGTTGTAACATTATTTTTGAGTGTATTTCACCATTAATAAGCTGGGAAAAGGAGCTAATTTTTACACTTGTATGTCAGAGTGGCTTTATTACGGTATGTGTGTGCACTTCAGATGTGAGCGCAAAATCTGCGGGAATGAGTAGAATTACGTGCAATCCCACGCAAAATTCAGACCCGTCACACCAACAAAAATGTCATGAGCTAAAATCCAGTAGAACACGCCAGCGCGTTTGCTGTGTTCAGAGGGTTAACTGCAGTTAACGAGAGGAGGCGGGTGCGTGTGAACTCGCTGTCGGTCGGAGAGGAGAGCGCAGCTGGTATCGGTGTATCGATACTGTAAGAAAGAAGTATTGGTATTGAACTATTGATATTTTTGACAACACTTGTTGTTTGTGTAAGAAAAATATCCATATTTAACACATTCTAAAGTAAAATATCTAGCTTTTGGCACACAGCCTTCCGTATTCAACTTTAACAGAAAGTGTAACGCCTCTCGTAGTTCAAAATGCATACGCTACAGCCGACCTCATCGACGCAACAGTTACACTTTTATTTTATTACGGTTTTATTAACCCCCCGGAGCCGTGTGGATTATTTTTATAATGGATGGATCATGGACTTTTTTGTGCTTCAAATTTTACACTGCCATTATAAAGTTTGGAAGAGCCAGGACATTAATATAACTCTGATTGTATTCGTCTGAAAGAAGAATGTCATATATACCTAGGATGACTTGAAGATGAGTAAATCATGGGCTAATTTTCATTTTTATCACAATTCACCCAGTCATTTTTGTATGAGGGATCCTCATGCTGTATTTGCCCAAACTCACCTCAGGATGTCTGTCTAAATCAGACAGATGGAGGCCATGCTGCAGAATCAGCTGACGGGCCTAGATCAACAATTCAAATGCATCCATTATAACAAATGTTTAATAGTGTTTAAAGAGTGTTAAGTCTAAAGACAAAGGTTTATACTGACCTGGAAGGACGTGGGAACACACGTAATGTTCAGCTTCTCCTGTCTTACCCGCTCAGCTAGAAAGAAAACACCATTCTTTAGTAATTATCATGCAAGTATAATTGGATAATATTAGATTAAATGTCTTACCCAGCCTGTCCACAGCATAGACGATAGTTGAGCCACTGCCCACCCCGACTACCTGATTGTTCTGAGAGAAAAATAAAAAAAATGCAGTCACATATAAAGGAACACAACACTGATAATAAGGCATACAAATCTTGAATTCATTATTTATTTTTCAACAAAGGGTCAATAAAGTAGATGCTTTAAAGTCACCATAAGATAATAATGGACAAATCTTATTTTTTTAAATGTAATATTTCTGTTTATTTTAAATGGACAAAATCAAGTCCCACCCTGCAGTTTTTTTTTTTCTTGTTCGAGAAGCTTTCATAGACAAGCAGCACGCTTGGAAAAAACAGAACTATATCGTCTGCTGGAGCGCAGTCACGCAAGCTCATTATAACAACTGATTGTTGATGGCAGTCAATGTTTTATCGTTCATCAGCTGGATAAAAAATTTAAGCTAAATCCCCAATCTCCTCCCGAAAAAAAGTCAGTTGGAGCCTCAGTGACAACTTCGCTCAGAGAAGCCGTCAATCATGATGTCACACCCCCGAAAAAAACTGCCAAAAATGACGAAGCAAACTTTGGGAAAAAATATTTTAAGTTTAATTTGATTGTTTAGTTTGTCTCGCATCCATTAGAAAACATGGAGGGGCGGGGGTTATGAACTATACTGTGACCAAACATGTTCTGGCTTCAGTTTTTGCGGCAGGCTTGATGGGTTTTGATAAGGCGTCTCTACATCCTGCTCTCTACTACGCAGACGCAGGTCCCAAATCAGCGCCATATTCTGACGTTAGCTGCTTCACTTTTCTATAATGGAAGCTAATGAAGGAGTGTCATCCATCTTTTTTACAGCCTATCTATGGTAACGCAGCAGCACATTTGAGCTTAAAGGGTCAGGGGTTAGAGAACAAACCTCATTGGTGCTTGCTTAATAGGTTAGTTCAACCAAAAAAGAAAATTCTGTCATTAATGACTTTAATGTCGGCTATCGGACTAAATCTAAAATATCTTAAACTGTGTTCCGGAGATGAACGGAGGTCTTACGGGTTTGGAAGAGTATGAGGTCTCTGCGGAACAAGAGTGGGTGTTTCTAAATTAGTGGGTGTTTTCAAACTGATGGGTGTTTATACATCAAACAATGAAAATGATCCCCTTCAACCGACCCCACCCCTAAACCCTACCCACACTGTGACGTGGGCAAATCAGGTAACACAGCTGAAACCGTCCCTCTGTTTATGGCCTCACCCACTGATGAGGTAACTCCTATTACTAACCTGCAGAGACATATACTTGGTTTGGAACGACATTAGGGTGAGTTATTAATGACAATTTTCATTTTTGGGTGAAATAACCCTTTAAGCAAGCACCAATGAGGTTTGTTCTCTAACCTCAAACAGGGTCACTTGAGCTACTGTTTATGTTCACTGATAAATATGAATAAAAGACTGAATTAAATCATATAAAGCAGTCAAGTCTTTTCAGAAAATTTGGACTAAACAGCTCAATTCATATGGATTAGTTTTACGATCGCTTTATTAACTTTTTGAAGTATCAAAGTGGTAGTTGTATAACTGTTAGTTATCAACGGACAGACAGAACTACCTCAGATTTCATCAAAAAGATCTTAATTTGTGTTTTGAAAATATACGAAAGATTTAGGAGTTTGGAACAACATGAGGGCGAGTAACTAATGACAGAAATTTGGGCTGAACAAAGTTAACTCTTTAATCACTCATCTGACCCTAGTGTGCTACAATTAATTATTTACAGTAGACACAGTCAGAACAGGTTAGACGTAGCTATTTCCAAACATGCTAATCGCTAAAGGTTTATTTTGAGCAGCCTTAGCATCCTTATATCACCTAGCTTACTTTACTGCTGCATAAATCATCACATGTGCTTAAAGGGATATGTTTGTAACCAAGCAGATCGAAGCAACCATTGACTACCATAGTATTTTTTCCCTACTATGGTAGTCAATGGTTGCTTAGTCACAAACATTCTACCAAATATCTTCCTTTGTGTTCAGCAGAACAAATACATTTGTACAGGTTTGGAACAACTTGAGGGTGACTAAATGTTGTAATTTTCATTTTAAGTAAACTATCCCTTTAACTGAAGCCACCTGAGCTACACTCACTTACTAGCTGACTTCACTACAAATCTAACGTCAACATATAGCATACCAGCTAGCATGATTAAAGCTAAAGCGTCACAGCGAACACTCACTACAAATTGTGACTGTCAAAGCCGCACATAGTCATAGTAAATGTAAAACAACAGAACTACAGGTCTGTTGATACGAGAGTAATTGAATAAAGCTAAGTTAGATAAATCGATATGCATCGCCTCGTCACGCCTCCTAAAGTGTTTATTGCGCCCATTCAGACAGTTAAAACTGACGAAACTGCTGGAAATTTGTCACAACGAAAGTAAATACACAATCTTACCTGTATATGGTTGTCTACAGCAGCATAAGCTGCCAGTTTTTTGGCCTCTTCAGCCATGATGAGAGTGCTGTGGTGCCGTCTGCTGCTGTTACACACGTGTTTCTCCCCCGGCAGAAAGAGGAGGAGAGATCTGCTTTTGATCACTGCAAACTCAACCCACCTCTGCGGCCTCATCATCACACAGCGCGTCCACGATCACAACAACAAAATGATTGCCACACTAGTATACGTGCACGCGCATTAACGAAACACAACGAACAGAAAAGCGATATATTAAACTAAGTACGCTCAAAATAACACCTGTCAGATAAGCACGAGTGCATGTGTAATCATAACAGCCGTGTGTTGGACCCAGAGCAGAATAACGAATGGTTCTTTTGAGTCGGATCTTCTCAACGAATCGGTTGCGCAATTTCTCGCAAAGATAGTTTGCAGCATAACAATCCAAAAAAAAAAACACAAAAATTAACTACAACCCACTGAAGACATTTATGTTAGTATATTCTTCAATGCCTCGCTTTCATTCCCGTGAATGATGGCGCCCCTATTTTATTTATTCAAGAAAAAAGAATCGGTCAACAAATCAATCAATGACTCGTTGAGCCAAGAACCGTGTCTTTCGGACGATTCGTAATAAGAAGCATTAAGCATTGCGGACTTTGACCGATGGGGCGAAAAGTAGGCTTCTTTACCAACTGAATAGTAGAAAAATCACAAATGACATAGGCCTATAGAAATGTGTGTACAGCTTGGTGGCAAAATGAAGCTTTCTGAAGCAAAATGTTAGACAAAATGTAGGCCAATTGAAACTGTGTTCATTACTCGAAGCTTTTCAAAATTGCTATCCGTGGTAAACTATCGACAATATAAAGTAGAATATATCCATCTATCTATCTTAAACATGTACGAAAACTAGCATTTTATCAAGCGATAACATTTATGAAATATCTTGTTCTTCTTATTGTTATCATTTGTCGGGCTTTCCATAGGCTTTATAATGCTGTTGTTAATGTTTAACATAACCAGTAGAGGGCACTTCATGCCTACATTAAAAATGTGTGTGTGTGTTGGGGTAAACCCTACATTATGGGGACAAAATGATGGCAAAAAGATGGCAATATCCGAAATCCTTGTCCTTGTGGGGACATCTTTTGGTCCCCATGAGGAAAACAGGTTATAAATCAAACTAAGTGATGTTTTTTTTAAATGTAAAATGTTTCCTGTGATGGGTAGGTTTAGGGGCAGGGGCAGTGTAGGGGGATAGAATATAATACGGTTTGTACAGTATAAAAGCCATTACGCCTATGGAATGTCCCCATAAAACATGAAAACACAACGTGTGTGTGGTGATTTTAGTAAGAACATAATGGTAAAACCACGATTAGATCAGTTTGACTATTTCTAAAAGAATAAACTTTAGCATTTAGTAATGAAAATGAATTGTAGCCAACATAAACAGAAAACAGAGGAGAGCTGAAACAGATGGGTATCAATATATCTCTTTATTTGGCAATCAGCTTGAAATGATCTAGATTTCAGTGTATAGCATACCCCTATTAAACCCACACCATCCTTCCGATAAACATGTCTCTTATTTACCTTAGTTTTTACATATTGCAGTTTACAAATTTAGCTTATCTGTTTGACAAAATCGATTTAACAATGGATCTTTTTTATGTGCTTTATAAAAAATCTACACATTATACATTCATGATTAGAAAATAAAAAATCCAAAACAATATTTAAACAGCACAGAACAAAACTCAACATATCCCACCCAGGTGTGAGCGACCACAAATTAAAGTTGAATACTTCAATATTACAGTAAATACTGAGAGATGTCCAATGACAAACAGGATTACTGAAGGGAGGTTGTGTTTACACCAGAGGTCTGGACTTGAGGAGAATAACTATGATACTGTTACAGGGAAGATAGAGAGCAAGAAATGGGAATGCTGATTACGCAAGTGCTGCGAGATCTTCAAGAGAAAACCAACTTCTTCAATAGCACATCTAATCTCTCTCTCTCTGAAGCTTAAAGCTCAACATGTCTAGATTCTCAGCTTTCTCTAATCTCATATTGCCTATGATTAAGTGCACAGGTGCTCACTTTTTTTGCCCACAGTTAATCAAACTGTGTCTTTCTCTATTTGCGCGCCTTCATTTATAACGTCTATTTTGGGAATGTAACGTTGTTCGACGGGTCAAAATCATCTTCCGATTTCTTGGGATCTCTAGGAGGGTTTTATGCAGAAAGACCGCAAACAACTATAAACAACTATGAAGTAAGGATATGGAACTATACCTTCATTTGACCATTATTTCTAGTTGCTTTTAATAATAACACAACAAATTACGTAATAGTAATACAAATCAAAAGTTTCAATGTCTTATAAAAGGCATGCTTTCTCTGTTTTAAATATATTGTGAGATGGACGGACATGATCGTGTGCGTTTAAGTAAGTGCCTTTGTTTTGGGCATTGTTTATAATCATGCCTGTGTGTGTGTGTGTGTGTGTGTGTGTGTGTGTGTGTGTGTGTGTGTGTGTGTGTGTGTGTGTGTGTGTGTGTGTGTGTGTGTGTGTGTGTGTGTGTGTGTGTGTGTGTGTGTGTGTGTGTGTGTGTGTGTGTGTGACTGGGGAAGGTACACAGTCGTGGTGTCTTGTGATGTGCAAAGCTTAAATGTCAGAGTCCATTCAGCAGTGAGTAAGGTCCACAGAAATGCTGCTTGTTTTTCTCCTTTTCCCTGAAACCCCAGCGCTAAGGATACATTCTCAACACATCAGTGGGTATCCAAACTAGACGTCTATTACCTCAAAAGAAAACTCCTTTAGAAAACTCTAAAATATTGATAGCCTCTAATAATCCGCTGTATTGCTATGAGACACAGTTTCCTAATAAGGTGAGTGTATTCTTTTGGTCCATGCTCACTTCATTATTACTTATTTGCACTGATATGTACCAAAACGCACTGGAAAATCTGCGATCGACGGCTTTTTTTACTTGATGTATGAGAGTTTGTGCACTAGGTGTGCGTGCGTGCGCGTGAGACAGTGTTCAGCATTAAGAGGTATTGCTACAGATTCAGTTCAGTCTCTTGTTCAAAAACCAGCTGTGTATGATCGGAGATGAAGAGAACACTCGTATAATTTAGTCATGGCACAATTGTTGAGAATAAGTGTGATGGTTTCCTACGTCTTTCTAAATCTGTATTGTGATGCATGGATACATCAGAGTAGACTAGAGGGGGGGAGGGGGCTTTGGTGTACTATTCTGATCATGAGAGAAGCAGTGACTGACCAAGGTCAAAAGTCAAACAGTCTTTCTACTCTGTCTTGAACAGGCATCTCATCTTCCCTCTCTTGTTCTGTCTTTAAATATCCTTCTTTTCTAATCTTTCGTTCTATTACTCTATTACTCGTTCAGTGCTTCACCAGAATGCCTGCTGTTAAACACTAGAATCAGTTTGTTTTCCTCCCAGAGTTTTGCATTTCAGAAATACAATTCCCAGAGTCCTTTGCTCAGAGGCTCAGTGTGCATGCGTTCACATGCGCTGTGCATCCATAATGTCCAGGTACTTAGCCTCAATGATCCTGGGCAGTAGACAGTTCCTGAGGCAGATACACAATGCAAAGTATGTTAATATCATATATGTATGTTAATATCATATAAGTATGTTATCCGGTTTTTCCAGCATGGGAGGCGGGCGCGCTAACAAGGGTGATAAAGACTGTATCCTCTGGCGTCAGTCGAGTGAGGTTTACACAAGCTTGTAATAAAACGAGAATCAACATTGGCTTGGCTTTTCGAAGATGGCGAGAACTGAGGGATTTGAAATGTTGTAAAAGCAACGCAGAGAGAAAGGTATTTCAATGTAGCTCTATTAATGTATATTAATGGGTAAAGCTACAGTAATGTCTTCAGCTAGTAAGCTTGAGATCCTTTCCATCTAAACTTGTTATATCTCTTAAGCCTAGTAGTGAATGTTTTATAAGCAGTATGATGACCATTTTCATCCGCACAGTCACACAGAAGCACAACCAAAACAATGCTCTTCAACAAAATGCATACATAGTGTACCTTTAACAAAACTACTCTACTTAAATCTTTGATAATATTTGAACAATTGACTGTGTGTTGGTCAATAGAGTGGTGAAGGTATGACATCACTTTGTAGGCCAAAAGGCGGAAGCGATCCTTTTTTAGCATTTAGCATTTTAGCATTTCCGGTTCCATAGTCCCAAAGTCAATTGTTTTTTTGAATGGGGTTTTGTTTAAATGGCTGAAATAAGGTCTGTGTTGAACACAAGCTCAAGACATAAAGTACACATCAGTTTTACCCGGCCCACATTTTTGAAGCTGTCTTGAAAAAGGTCAGCTGCTCCCGACGAGCTGGATGGCGCCTTGCATGGCTGACACCGCCGTCGGTGTGTGAATGAGAGAGTGAATGGGTCAATGTGAAGCAATATGTAAAGCGCTTTGGATGGCCATGGGTCTGTTAAAAGCGCTATATAAATGCAGTCCATTTACCATTTTCCATTTGAAAAAGGCAGTTGCTAACAAGTGGCTAAATCTAAATGGGACTACAGAGGCTGTCTGGGAGATTAAACGCCATCACGCCGAACAGGTAAACTCAGTTTGCTTTTACAGCCTCATGATGCTCATTATTGTGCTCTTATAATCTATTCTAGCAAAACATTTCTGGGAAAATGTTTTTGTCGGAAGCTTAGCAATGATGACGTTGAAGTTGAACGACCATGGTGTAGTTTGTTTATAGCCTATCTTTAGCTTTTTACTTCTGGCGACTGCATTTAGGCTTCAAAATCCAAAATAATTTTGTTCATCTGTGATCTTGATGGACAAAACGTGCGAGTATCATAAACTTTTGTTGACCACAGACCTTGTTTTTTATGATAATCCAAAAGCCTATGGAAAAACCCTGTTGGGTTTTTGTCGAGGGAACCAGTGTGATGCTAACTGCCTACAAAGTGACATCATACCTGCATTACTCTACAAGTCTCTATAAATATCAGACCATTTTACCTTGTTATGACAAAACAATGGTTGTTTGTGTTTTAAAATGTTATTTTTTGAAACTCCCCAAAAACATAATAATTCGTGATATTGTAAATGATAACATACTTTTGACCTTGAAAAATAAAATATATATATTTTTTAATTTACTTGCAAAATATTAAAAAACATCTCTGAAATGAATGATCAAATTATCATGTGTACTCACATGTAATCAAAGTAGGAGTAGGAGAGTAAGGAAAATATGTTAATAGTTTTTACTTGATGGTTGTACTACACGCGAGTGCATTTATAAGAACTATTAAAGATTTTTCCTTTCCCTTCATTCATCACTCTGTCGTATGACCTTTAACAAAATGCGATTTATTACACATGCACGTGTCTGGCAATACACACACAAGGAGGAGATCATGACTTGGGAGCTGGAGGCATTTCAGAACTCACCTGATGGGTATGAGGATAAACATTAGCAGAGGAAAGATCATCTTCATATACGGGAGAGGGTACATCCCAAACGCACAGAGGAAAAGCAGCTGCACCATCTGAAGGAAAGTGAAGTAATGGATCTTTCTCTGCGGCACCTTGCGGATGTAGTGAGTTGGAGGGTAGGATGTCTAAGAAAGATCGATTGAGTGACAGAGTCAGAGAAGATGTAGAGAGATAAGAGGAAGAAAGGATTGGGTATGTCTATTATAATGCAGACAAATGAAACTTGTTAACCTTGAGCATCTTGACTGATGGGACTAAGATCCATTCATGTATGGAAATTTCACTTACATGTGTCTCCACAATACGAATATAAATCACATCTAATTCAGAGCTATATGCATACATAATGGAGATCACGTCTGTGATGATGCTAATGCCCAGCAGTGGAATTTCATCCCATATGACGAGTAGTATTTCAGTTTCGTAGTTGCTACAGCTTTGTGTCTCATCTATGATCGTTTGCTCACGTGTGGATTAAGGGACTTCCAAACTACAACATGCTGACATATAGTTCTGTTTTACATATGTGGCCTGAATAACCATTTATTGGGTCATTCCTGTTATGCAGTAACATTTTGGCTTCATATTTTTTTGGTTGAAAATGACATATGAATGCATATGTTTTTAGCATTCATACAATTTATTCCATTAGATTTCCACCCTGTTTGAGTTTTAGGTCTAAGTTTACCCTAGCTGTTTGAGTGATCAACATTTAGATAGCTAACCTTCTACAGATAAACAGAACTTTTATATCTATGTCAGGTTTTTGACTTTTTTGACCGGACAAACATTCTCCATAACATAGCCTAACAGGGTGGAACTTCGTGACAACCAGGATAACATTTCGAAAACTAAAAAACAAAAGGTAGGAGTGAGAGTTGAAGCTTACTTCAGTTTATACAGTTGAATTCCAGCTGGAAAAATAAATTATGTCATTTCCTGAAAATGGTCTCAATGGAATTGTGGTCTTTTTTGGAAGTCGAAAAAGTACATATAGTAACAGGGTAAAAGATGACTTTGTGGACACAGTAAATTAAGAAAATTGTAATTAAAAAAATAAAAATAACTATAGTTTCACATGATTTAAATGTATGATTATAGGCAGTTTAGCCTAGTCTATTACATAATTAAAAAATATGTTGAAGTATTTAATAATTTCATGGCTTGCATATCAATTAAAGGTGTGTAAAGTGATACAATTTAAGCCATTTCTTATAAATATGTGACTCATTTTATAGAGTAAGTACATTTTAGAAACAGAAAAGTCACTGTATAACAGGAACAACTCTACTAAGGATGGAACAAGTGTTGGAGTCAATAATGTGATTTTCTTTTTTTTTTTTTAAGAAATGAATACTTCTATTCAGAAATAATGCATTAAATTAATCAAAAGCTAAAGTAAAGACAAAGTTATAGGTTTATATTTTATTTTTAGAATTAATATAACCATATATATTATAATATATTACATACATTATTGAGGGTTTTTTTTGTTGGTTATTTGCTATTATTGTTATCATCATTATTATTGTATTACATTATATTAAACTTGCATTAAGTTAAAATGATAGTTAATAAAATAGTTTTGTCAAACAACTGGAGACCAAGCACTCAGGTTACACTAAATCATTCTGCTTTCAGGATGTGAATAAGTGGTTTTGTTGGATCTTTATTGGATCTTTTATTTTTAATTGTTTTATAGTTTTGTGTAATAAAAATCCCACCAGTTTGTTGATTATAAAACATTTTGCCCATCCCTAGCATTTACAAAGATTTAGAACCATCTCCTGATGATGAACCACCTCCTCAAATGCATCTAGTATGGCATTTACGATTGGCTCAGTAAAAATCAACTAAGCAACCAAGTGTTAATTGACACAAAATGCATTGATGCAGACCAAGTAATTTCCAACCATGACAGGTAGAGGGCACTCTGTTGCTTTATTTAATTTGCACAGCGGGTGCACAGCTCTCTCTTCTGTGTTCTTGTTTGTACAACACCTATGACTTTTATTTGCCTTTGTTTTCATCAAAGACATACACACACACTCACTTGTTCTTTGAGTAGCAGAGCCATGCGGTCGCACATTTGATTGCCGTCAATGGAGGTGAGAGCGATGTAGAGGAAGAGCCCATAAAGCACAGGCTTAGGAATCCACTGCAGGGGCACCGGCAGCAGAAACAAGCTCACACCTATCAGGATGTTAGCCACGAGCGAGGTCACTCGCGTCTCCTTCACACTCACTATACTACACACACGCACATGTACACACACAAACAGGCATCATTTAAAACCAAGCACACTGTGCCAATAACTGCTATGACGTTTGTGTTTCACAGATTGATTGCGATTGTAATTGTTTGTGAGCGTGTGGCTCGTCGATGTGGTGTGTACTCACGTCTCGTAAAGGTGTCCTCCTTCCACCCTTTCCTCCACGATGGCCAGCTGTCTGACGTGCAGAGTAGAGTGCGGGAACGCAGCATGCATCCACGGCAAGCCCAGCACAGACATCAAAATATTAATCAAGCCAGAGAGAGTCAAGTCCCAGTGATACGCCGTGCCCTTCAGTAACCTGTGGCACACACACACACAGTCACGGCTCACAGTGTTGCCCTACTCTAAGATCATTATCCTATCCAGGTGCAAAGCGATACGTTCCTAGCGACCAGTCATATGCTGAAAGCCTTTCATAACATTTGATGTTTGATATATAGCTAGGTGCATGGTGGATGTCATGAAAAACATACACAAATGTTTATGGTCAGTATGTTTTGTCTTTTTTTTTTTTTAAAAGAAATTAATACTTTTAATCAGCAAGGATGCATTGGTAAATGGACTACATTTATAAAGCGCTTTCAACAGACCCATGGCCATCCAAAGCACTTTACATCCTGCCTCACATTCACCAATTCACACACCGACAGCGGTGTCAGCCATGCAAGGCACCATCCAGCTCGTCAGGAGCAGCTGGGGTGAGGTGTCTTGCTCATGGACACCTCGACACTTGGTCAGGTGGAACCGGGGATTAACTAGGACCGGTTTGTAAACAACCTACATGAGCCACTGCCGCCCCATTAACTTGTACATGTATTAACATAATTAACTGCATTAACTTTATCAAAAGTGTAAAGACATTTATAGTTAAAAAAGATTTCAAATAAATAAACTTTCTATTCATCAATTAATCCACAATAATTTTGAATTTTCCACAAAAATATTTTCCGGCATAACAGTTTAACATTGCTTCACAGGAGTATAAAAAGTATAAAAAGCCTTTATTTAATTGTGGCTTAATCATTAACATTTTTTAAAATAAATTAAAATAAAAAACAATTATTTTAAATTGTAAATTTTTTTTTAATTTTTTTTTTTTTAAATCTTATTTTGATCAAATAAATGCAGCCTTGGAGCATAAAAGACATTTTTTTTAATGGTAGTTTAATCTTTTTTTCCAAAAGCATTTCCACTGACTGAGATCACTATTTATGGATACTCTGTCAAGTGCTTTAAAAAAATAGCTTGCTGCGCATTTAGTCTTAATCTCGAAAATATGTTAATTAATATTTTTTAAATGACTTACCACATTATACGATCAAAGAGGTTCAAATGAAACACCTTCCGTTTTAAGTTTTCCTTGGCTAAATTAATGATAATTTGCATAAAGATGAAGTTGGTTGCTGTTGCTCTTTGAAAATAAATGGCTGTAGGACGCTTTGACGCTATAAATCACTGCCAGTGCTCAATACTCCTATACATGAAAGAGGTCGCTTGTCACTTTATCACATTGTGCCTGGTTAGGTTATTGTTTAGGTTAATTTAAATAACTATTGTGATGAAGCCACTTATGAGTGGTGTGATGTTTTCAGAAATAAACTCATTTCAAAAGACATGAACCTGTTTTCGGGTGCATTTGTGAGAGAAACTACGATGTTCTGGTCAATGAAGATGAGGAGAAACAGGAGGAAGCCCAAACCCATTGCGCTCAGAACACTTGCTCCAGACAGCTTATCCAGCGGGGCTATTTGAAACATTGGACCTTCATGGAAGTTAAACACTGGCACTGGAAGAGAACACATAACAGTTAACCTCAGCTCACAAACCATAACAGACCATCCAACAAAAAACCAGACCTTCCAAAATAGTGTGATTATATCTACAGTAATTGTTAAATAGTCGATTATGCTTTTCACGGAAGACAGAACAAATTGCAAAAAAAAGGGAACAACCCAAGTTAACATTATAGCATTGTATACATTTCGGTTCAGGAAGCTTTATTTGTTGTTCAGTGATTGGTTTAGGCTTAAAACCGACCACATTGAATTTAAAATCCTACATTTAACACAAGTTATGATATTTTTATAGCAAGGAACATTAACAGTAGCATGATTATAAAGAACCATTTTTTACAGGACAAATTTTTTTTAACAATATGTTCATAGGAAGGTGTGTATAAGGATTGTACTTTGCTTTTAGTTTGTGGCTTTATTTTTCTTTTTTATAACCAATTTATTGTTTAGAATTGCTACCAGGTGATTATTTTTTCCACAAGCACGATGTTGAATAAAATACAATGATATATATCATCAGGCATAACATTATGAGGTGAAGTGAAAAACACTATCTCTTCATCACGGCACCTGTTAGTGGGTGGGATATATTAGGCAGCAAGTGAATATTTTTTCCTCAAAGTTGATGTGTTAGAAGCAGGAAAAATGGGCAAGTGTAAGGATTTGAACGATTTTGACAAGGGGCAATTTATGATGGCTAGACAACTGGGTCAGAACATCTCTAAAACTGCAGCTCTTGTGGGGTGATCCTGGTCAGTGGTCAGTATCTAAAAAGTGGTCCAAGGAAGGAACAGTAGTGAACCAGCGAGGTGTAAGAATACACAGTGCATCGCAGTTTGTTGTGTATGGTACTGCATAGCTGCAGACCAGTCAGGGTGCCCATGCTGACCCCTGCAAAAAGCACCAACAGAGGGCACATGAGCATCAGAACTGGACCACAGAAGAATGGAAGAAGGTGGCCTGGTCTGATGAATCATGTTTTCTTTTACATCCTGTTGATGGCTGGGAGCGTGTGTCGCTTACCTGAGGAACACATGGCACCAGGATGCACTATGGAAAGAAGGCAAGCCAGCGGACGCAGTGTGATGCTTTGGGCAATATTCTGCTGGGAAACCTTGGGTCTGGCCATCCATGTGGAATGTTACTTTGACACGTACCACCTACCTAAGCATTGTTGCAGACCATGTACACCCTTTCATGAAAGTGGTATTCCCTGGTGGCTGTGGCCTCTTTCAGCAGGACAAGGTTCAGGAATGGTTTGAGGAGCACAACAACGAGTCTGAGTTGTTGACTTGGCCTCCAAATTCTCCAGATCTCAATCCATTTAAGCATCTGTGGGATGTGCTGAACAAACAAGTCCGATCCATGGAGGCCCCTACTCACAACTTACAGGACTTAAAGGATCTGCTGCTAACATCTTGGTGCCAGATACTACAGCACACCTTCAGTAGTCTAGTGGAGTCTATGCCTCGATGGATCAGGGCTGTTTTGGCAGCAAAAGGAGAACCAACACAATATTACTCAATATTCATAATGTAATGCCTGATCGTTGTATATATATATATATATATATATATATATATATATATATATATATATATATATATATATATATATATATATATATATATATATATATATATATATATATATACACATACATAAAGTATATAGTATATCGTTTTAGACTGTTTGGCTATTTCCCTGCAGGCTCTGGTTAGATTTTGAATATGAGCCTCTTGACTGCAGCATTGGAACGCTGAGTGAACGTTTAAAGAGCCTGAGGTAAGAAGTAAAATCTCACTCTGATAACCAAGTTAAACTCCCACACCAAACTGATGACAGAGGAGTTGGAGGAATAATGTAGTGATAGTCGGAGTGAGTGACTTTGCTGTAATGTACTGGCAGTAGAGAGGGAGAGTACAGGCAGTGTGTGTGTGTCTGAATGTCTAAATGTTGGTAGGGGCGTACGTTTTGGCAAGCCTTCCTGGACACAAACTGAGCCAAAATTTTACGGATTCTCAGTACTGAATCTTCTCTGCTACTTGGCATCTCATTTAAAATTGCTCCTTAAATGCTGCATTTTGACATGTAGAAGATAATCTCCCAATGTGATTAAAGAAATTTACATAATAATACAGTTTTATCATTATGAATGTTTCGGGTTTTTCTCTGCTTATATTATACTACAAATGAGCTCACTTATTTTACCTTATATTAAATACTATTATCATGATCAAAACAAAAAACACTAATATTAGTGAAGCAATGTAATGAATATAATATTATTTATATCTAATAATTAGGGCTGTAATCTAACAGTCGATTATTAGTTGATACGTTCTGGCTCGACCAACATTCTGATTGTTCTATTTTTTACCACGTTCATTTCATCAGGTGGAAAGCACTAATTGCTAATGGGGGTGCTTTCAGAGCACCCCTGTTTCACAGGTAGAAGTCTGTCTTCAGAACACCCCCCTTGTTTTCACTTCTTTTGGATAAGCCCAACCGACTGGAGAAGAGAGACAGATTGAAGTCGGCTACTTTGCTGTGTATTATTTATTTAATTGTGAGAGCGTTTTCCAAGTCAGTCCTCTTCTACCATGTCAACAAATGCGCAATGCGCTGTGTCCACTGTTTGTATTAGTTAGAGCCAATGCTTTATTTTTCAGTTATGCACTTTCGTTTCTGCTCTTGATCTGGCTTGTTTAATAAATATTTCTTTTTTATGAAAGTGGACGTGCCTTTTGTGATTAAGAGTAAAAGCTTTAAGTTAATAGTCTATTCGTGTCTCAGCCACGAAGCTGGGCTATGCCCATATTTTCAAGCTGCACAGAGCGGCTGAAATGGTAGTGTCTGTCAGTTATTATAATACATATGAAAAAAACAATTGTCTAAATTATGTTGCATATTCCTCAAAAGTTCTTGTGACGATATCACTAGTTGACAACATAGTACTATATTATCGGAAATCATAGGCTATGATATTGCGCAGGTGCACGTGATTCAACGCTGTCAGAGCCGACAGACTCGTGTGTCAGACTCATTTCAGTGCAAAATAATCAGGTCAAAACCATTTAATATACTGTAAATAGCTTTAAAGTTTTTTTATGTTTATTTACAATTAATTTAGGCAGACAACAAGGCTACCAACTGTGCACAGTGCGCAGCTAATTCATTTAATGTTTCTTTTTTTTTCCTAACGTCATTTTTAGTCAAAAATTTCAGGACTTCAGCCAACAAAGACTTCCTTTGGTTGATTACAGCCCTACTACTACTAAAAAAAAAAATAATAATAATAATAATAATAATAATAATAATAATAATAATAGCTAAAACATGTTAAATAAATAATTAAATGAGAACAAAAATATAATAAATCTAAAAAAATATCTAAAATAAATAGTATAAATAAGGTTTCATGTGAAATAAAAAAAGAAAATAAAAAAACTATAATAATAAATATTTGTGAACTGTGAAATAATATAAAAATATGATATAAATAATATATAATATGATATAAATAATATAAAGAATAATGTTTCAAGTCATGTAATAATAATAATAATAATAATAATAATAATAATAACAGTAATAATAAATATTAGGGAAATGATAAATAATAAAATAAAAAATTAAAAAAAATAGCAAAAACAAACTAATTTTGCTTGCTAATACCAGAGAAAAAAAATCAGTTCTGGAATCTGGAAATTAAACAGTGTAGAGCAAAAACTAGATTTCCTTTTATTTGAAAACTGTATTGAAGAAATGTGTACCTTAGTGTCAATGTGTGTGCAACATGAACAAATATAGTCTCACATGACTCACAAGCAATGTCGTTGAAGACGTATGATCCCACATAAGAGAAGACAAGCACTGAGATAGGCAGAGCACAGTCGGACAGAATCTCTCTCATCTTCACATGCAGAAACGGACTGCCAGGAAAAAAATGGAAAGATGGGGGTGTCAAAACACTTTTCTATCACTCTTTAAAATGAGTGTGTGTGCAGGTGTGTGTGTGTGTGTGTGTGCAGGTGTGTGTGTGTGTGTGTGTGTGTGTGTGTGTGTGTGTGTGTGTGTGGACTGGTAATCCCTACGGTATGGGGACAAAATGTCCCCACAAAGATGGCAATATCCAAATTTTTGTCCTTGTGGGGACATTTTTTGGTCCCCATGAGGAAAACATCTTATAAATCACACTAAGTGATGTTTTTGAAAAAGTAAAATGCAGCATGTCTGCTGTGATGGGTAGGTTTAGGGGCAGGGGAGTGTAGGGGATAGAAAATACGGTTTGTACAGTATAAAATGCATTACGCCTATGGAATGTCCCCATAAAACATGGAAACACAACATGTGTGTGTGTGTGTGTGTGTGTGTGTGTGTGTGTGTGTGTGTGTGTGTGTGTGTGTGTGTGTGTGTGTGTGGACTGGTAATCCTACGGTATGGGGACAAAATGTCCCCACAAAGATGGCAATATCCAAATTTTTGTCCTTGTGAGGACATTTTTTTGGTCCCCATGAGGAAAACATCTTATAAATCACACTAAGTGATGTTTTTGAAAAAGTAAAAGTGCAGAATGTCTCCTGTGATGGGTAGGTTTAGGGACAGGGGCAGTGTAGGGGGATAGAAAATACAGTTTGTACAGTATAAAATGCATTACGCCTATGGAATGTCCCCATAAAACATGGAAACACAACATGTGTGTGTGTGTGTGTGTGTGTGTGTGTGTGTGTGTGTGTGTGTGTGTGTGTAAGAGAGACAAGAAGAGATCCTCACCTCCTCCTGAACTGGTACAGTGTGTATCCCACCCACAGTGTGCCCAGCATGAGGAGGAGACAGAGTAATGGCCGTGCCCGTGTGCACAGAATAAAGGATTCTGGGAGGGACACAGGCCCTGTCTCTGTCAGGTTCAATTCCCCTAGATGTACACTTCCACTGATGCGATTCAGCTCTGCCGCACTCCCATTGGCCAAAGTGGGAGCATGATAGTACTCATGAAAGACTGTAAAGGAGATACCAAGATAAGGTATTACTATTTATATACTGGAAACATAGGTTCAAAATGAATGAACAGTATTTTTAGGTTTAAAATAAAAATTCACTATGTGCATTCATCATCTTTTAAGTGTGGTGTATGTATTGTGTAAACATTTTGAATGGCTTCCAAAACTTCACATTTCTCCTGAGCCACATCTTTATTGAATAATTGGTTTAAACAATCACGATTATTGATAGAATTTTTGTGGAATCTTGTTTACTGCCAATAACATCAACCAATGCTTTCTGCTGATAACACATGCGCATTGTTTCGGTTCATGCACATTTTTGGGATGTCTTCCTTGAACGGCCTGTTTCACATCACAGCAGAACATTTCAAAGGAAGTGGGGTCAGGGCTCTAATTTGGCCATTGTGAAGTGCTGAATTTCTTTTTTTTGAAGCGTTCTGTTGTTGATTGACTCCTGTGTTTTGGATCATTGTCATGTTACATGACCCAAGTTCTTTTGAGTTTCAGATCACAAACAGATGCTCTGACATTCTGCTCCTGATATAACTTGGAATTTGTTGGTCCCTCAGTGTCTCCAAGTCGTCCGGACCCTGAGGCAGCAAAACAGCCCCACATCATTATACTCGGCCCACAATCCTTCACAGTTGCAGTGAGGTTCTGGCAATGGAATTGGGAGTTTTGTGTTCTTTACATTTATTTCAGGTATTTTTTTTAAATCACGCTGAAAATGAATAGTGTCTTGGCAGTTTTGTTTTACGATGATTCAGAACACGTCACGTCTGATCTTGCTTCAACTATCACATGTGCAAATTACATTTCTTCCAAAACGCTACACTGGTCTTGCGTCAAACTTAATACAGTTGACAAGGCAATTTATTAAGTTGGAAAAAAAAATATTGGACCACAAAACCAATCATAAGTTGCACGGGTATATTTGTGGCAATAGCCAACAATACATTGTATGGGTCAAAATGATCGATTTTTCTTTTATGCTAAAATCATATTAGGATATATAAAGATCATGTTCCATGAAGATTTTGTCAATTTTCTACTGTAAAAATATCAAAAATGTTTTAGTAGTAATATGCATTGCTAGGGACTTCATTTGGACAACTTTAAAAACGATTTTCTCAATATTTAGATTATTTTGTACCCTTAGATTCCAGATTTTTATAGTTGCATCTTGGCCGAATATTGTCATATCCTAACAAACCATACATCAATTACATTTCTTTTTTTTTACCCCTATAGCTGTTTTTTTGGACCAGGGTCACATATGTGAATAGTTTGTATACATATTAATAATGCATGAATATTTTTAATTGTGTAGTTTAATTTAATTTAATTGTTTATTTGATTATTTTCCTGGTAAGATTTGTTTTAAGTAAAAGTTATTATTTGTCTTTCTTAGCTTTATTGCGCACATCCAGTCTCTCTAAACCCCTCCGCGAGCATAATCTACTCTGATTGGTCAGATGGCCTAGTCTGTTGTGATTTGTGTACCTAGGAACACAAATCTCAGAGTGCGTGTCAGAAACAAAACGCCTATTATCATATCTGAATTTCAGCTCCGGAGGCTTCCTCAGCACTTGATACGCAGGGATAATTCCAGCGCGAATCCTCATTCTTTCAAAGAGAATGCAAAGTAGAGTCACAGCTCAGAAAACTGAAAAATAAAACAAACCAAACTCTTCCAGGTCTCAGCTACAAGAGTGTGTTTGAGGACAGGTCCATATGAAGACCATAGGCTGGCATTATGCAAATTTGTTACATTTTTACATTAGGTATGTAACATGAAGAGAGACTGAATTGCTGGCTATTTATTTCAGCAGTTGAAACATTTTTCTTTTAATTTTTTATTTGTCGTGCACTTTGAACTTTAAAACTCTGCAGACATTTTACATTCACAAACAGCTATATTACACACTGCAAGAAAGGTAATATTCGAAAAAGCATAATAGGGGCACATTAATTCAAATGTAACCACATTACGATACTTTAATTTTGTGGAGCATTACTTGTGGAGTAATACTTCAGTAATTAGTCATTTGTACATATTTTTAAAGTAACCATATCTGGTTCAGTGTCACTTCTTTAAAAGGTCCTGTTGAATTGTATTTGTAATTCAGTATTTCTTAGGTTATGCAAGTTTTCTATTTCTTTAAGCTGTTTCAGCACACATCAGACTGGCTTTATTTACTAGGAGGCGCAGCAATGGTTCTGAACTGATGGTGCTGATCTGCCTGACTGTAGGCATAAATCTTCCAAATCCCCTGCAAACACTGAGTTTTATGAGTTCTTCTTCTGAGGTTTTCTGAAGTCCCTTTTGATCAGACTAGATTTCACTTGAGCACAATTGTTTGGTAAGAAATAAGTAACTTGCTGCTTTCCATTGAGCATAGCAGGTCAAACCCACAGCTGAGTCCAATTACCTTCTTTTCAAGAAGTCATTATAGTAGAGGTTATCTTGATTGTTTAACAGATTTGTTCAATAAAAACATGGCACTGCAAAATGGTTTGTCTGTGTGTGTTTAAGGCCAGTCGTACTTGTCACATGGGGAAAGTTATCACAAAAAGATTATGTTTCAGTAACAATAAGGTTTTAAACATTTTAAATTATGATAATATTTGTGAGCAATATATCCTCCAAAGGTGGATTGTACAATGAAAGTAGATCTTAACTAAAACTTTGATATGCATTTTCAGAAAAAGGCTACTGTACTGTACATTTTTGTTTAAAAGCTATTAAATAGCTACAATGCATTACACAATAATATAAATCAAATACGGAATAATACAAATGTAGGCAACCGTTCAAAAGTTCAGGATCAGTACGTTTTTGTTTTTTTGTAAAAAGAACGAAAGAAAGAAAGAAAGAAATGAATGCTTTGATTCAGCAAGGAAGCATTACATTTATCAAAAGTTACAGTAAAGACATTTATAATTTTACAAAAGATATCAATTTCAAATAAATGCCGTTCTTTTGAACTTTCTGTTAATTAAATAATGAAGAAAAAAATGATCCGTTTCCCCAAAAATATTAATCCTCACAACTGACACTGACATTAAAAAAATCTTACTGACCCTTACATTTTAAACAGTAGTGTGTATACTGTACATAACTGTATATAGTGTATTGCATAATGGACCCCACTTTATATTACTTATAAAACTCATTATGTGCTTACATCAAAAAATAAGTACAATGTACTCATTGTGTTCATATTGTATTGCAAAACACTTTTGCTGATATTGAGGTGGGATACGGTTAGGGTTAGGGACAGGTGTGGTGGGATGGGTAAGTTTAAGGGTAGGGTTAGGTTTAAAGGAAGTGTCAACTGTGTAACTATAAATGTAACTACAGAAATGAATTACAGATGTAATTACATGCAGGTAATTTAAAAAATGTAAGTACAATGTAAAAACATGTATTTACACAATAAGTGCGCTGTATCAAATTATTCATTTAAAGGTGCACTATGTGACTTTTCCGTCCGCTAGAGGGCGCCTGTTCAAAACAAAGGCGTAGTTTGATGACGTTAAGTTTGAGCGCAGAATCTTGGGACATGTTGTCTTCACCTCACAGCCGGTGGAAAAGAATCGGGATTGGACTCGGGCAGAAATCATGTTCATGGATGCGATTATTAACTTTACTGTATATGAAGCAGAGCAGGGGCGAGTGCTGAGGGAGCCGAGTAAGGCCGCTGGAGAGATTGTTCAACAAACACACTGCTCGCGGGTAGCGAGACTTTTATTATGACGGGAAACAGTTGCCGGCTCAATCTCCGCTTTTCCGGTCATGAGTATGAGGTAACGCAGCTCTGTTTATTATATTAGATACATTTAAGTGTGTTTACAATGATGTTATGACGTTACTCTGTGCATTCAATCTGCGGCTGCTGTGACACTTGTTCACACTGCAGTGAGAGTAAAGCTTTTCTGCAAAATCAAACCGGAAACGAGGGTAACGCAGATATGACGCAATTGACAGGCGACTCCCTCAGACGCTATGCTCACACGTCCCGGTTCATTGGTAAAAATAGCGATTTTCTCACAATTTACAAATAGTTGGAAACATTTGGGATATTGTAAGAACTCAACTGAACAAAATATATAACACTGGCCTGGTGGTTTTTGGATATTTGACTGCAAAAATCCTACATAGTGTACCTTTAAATGTTAGTACATAGTAATTAAGGCATAATGTAGCTATACTAGAATATAGATGTTGTGGACTATAGCATTTTTTGTAGAATATTATTCATTTTTATTTTCTTTATGTAATGGAATGGAAGAAGCGGCATATATTTTCTTCTGTGGACTTAGTTCTATCAATCAGTTGTTAATTGAACTTGCAGTCGATTATAAGCGGACTGAATGATTGGAGAAGTCCAGCATTCTGTGCAATCTGTCATCAAGTTATAACATTTAATATCAATTAACTGAAACTAATGAAACAGATTCTGTAGTGCGACAGCATGTCCCCATTATCACTAAACAGTGTCATATGTTAAATTAACTGTATCGTTTTTTCAGGGCAGTAGCAGTTTCAAATGTTAAATGTCTTTATTTTACAGTGTAACAACAATCCCTAGTTTCCCTATATTTCTAATGAACATCAGACTGTAATCTAAGAATCATTAAAACAGAATGGTTGGCTGTGTATATGTATGTGTGTAGGTATAGCACTCACTCTTGACAGTGCCCTTAACTGCATCTGCTACAAAAGCAATGGAAATGAACAAAGCTATCACCTCCTCTATCGACCTGTGGGTCAAAAATATTAACAAAAAACATTTCAGTCTTCAAGCAGTGGAGATTGCATGAGTATGTATATTTGTAGGTGTGTGTCTGACCTTTTGAAAAGCTTAACAAGCAGGCTGAGGTTGAAGATTCCTCCCATGATGAGGAAGAGGCTGTTCCACAGACCGATACATGCATAAAATGCAGCAAAGTCCAGCTCATAATCATCACAGACTCCCCTAATCACTGCAGCCAGAGACAAACACACAGATGCAACACTGTAGAAAATTATAGTAATTTGAACTGTAGAAGCATGTTAATTGGTTAATAGAAAGTTCTCTTTATATATACAGGGGAAAAGTGTAACAGATCCAACCTCACATTTCATATAATTTTACAGTAACATAACTGTACTGTTTTTGAAAGAACAAATAATAAAAAATTTTATATTGAAAAACAGAAACTGACATTCCCGGAATTCACTATGTGATACTTCAATATGTGTTTCTTCTTAACACACTCTCAGAAACACACTCTCTTCTGTAACACACTCTCAGAAAAAAAATTCTACAAATTGTACCTTTAGGGGTACAACAGTTTGTCACTGGGGAAGTACCATTAAAGGACATCTTTGCAATTTTGTTTTTTTTTCACCCGTAAAAGGTGCATATTAGTACCTTAGAGTAGCAATATTTACCTTACATACAAGCTGTTGTACCCCTAAAGGTACCATTTTTTGCACATTTGTTCTGAGTGTGCACATTAGAATACTGTTCCATCATTAATGAATTACACAGGAACAAATGAGGAACTACTATCAGCTAACAAGGAACTGATTAACAAATTAGTAAGCAATGGCGTTCAGTTTAATGAGGTAGTTCATTATTAGCTAATCAGTAACTACTTTTTTTTTATACCTCCCAGACGACTACTAAGAAAAGACTCTTTAAGTAGCAACATGGCCTAGCTAATGTAGCAGAAAGGGGCTTTTGGATTTACTGGGTTAAAATGTGTTTTTGTCTCGAAAAAGTGACAACATGTAGACTGCAACAGGACATTTTTGAATGGTTAGTTGATGAATTTATGTAGCTGATGTGGAGATAACTATCTTCAAGTCATTGATTAGCATATTCTGTCATCTATAAATTGCTTGTGTGGGAACTGTTGTAAGATGCAGAGCCAGAGAATATATGTCGCATGAAGATGGAACATGTATAGTTTAGTTTAATTATAGTAATACTTATGTTGTCAATCATCTTGCTTTTATGACACGCTATTGCATTTGTGTTACGTACTGTATTGCAATAAATGTGAAAAGACGGGTGCGACAGCTTGAGCAGACTCCCAAATGTGCTACTACAATCACTCTTCCTCTTCTCAACATGGCCTCACCCCTTTTGTTGCGTGTTCCCGGGGGGCAGGGTTTATTAGGGTGAATTTTAGGGTTTGTGAAGACACTGACCTGTGAAGAAGCTCGTTGTAGTCCCTACCAGCCGTTTGTTGTAGTCCTTAAAAAGTGTTTTCTTTAAAAGTAAATCTCTCCCTTTGCTTTGAACTTTGAGCCTCGTAACTTTGCAGATGTTGTTTATCAGCGGCATTACACACTAACTAAAGTTAAAAAAGTAAAATCCTAATCATCCACCGCTTTAAGAGTCCTCCACACGAACAGAATAACAAGCGTGTGAAAAGAACACAATCAACTCAAATCTCATAATGACAAGAGATTATAACTCACAGTAAACGTTGATTGTTTGATGTTTAAAAACTGCTCCCAAGCCTTTCAGTAAAGATTTAAAGAAACCCTGCTGTTATTCCCATGAGAAACCACAAGACAAGATCTTTGATTGAGAAGGATCATTATTATAGATGGATGTGGCGGTTCTGTCCTCATCTGCACATTTTTATCCAAACAGAATTCTGTTGTATTTCAGCAAAACCCTTTTCAGGGCAACTCTCCCACTGGTGACAGTGTGCGATTGCAGCCGCAGGAATGAGCTTTAGGAGGAAATCTCCTCTCAGCCAGGGCAAACATCAAACTTTGCCCAAACAAATGGTGGCCATATCGGACTCCCATCCTGCTGTTTGAGAGATTAAGAGTCTTGTTCCACATCATCCTGTGGTTAGCAGAGCTCTCTAAACACTCAACGTCAAAGTATTCTACAAACAATGAATGCTCATCTAAATATATACCGTGAAAAAGCTAAGAACAGCTCAAGACCAGACCGCGATGAAAAAGGTATGTTTGTGTGTGAATGTGCATCTATTGTTGCATGCAAATGCAAGTATGTACATACCACTGATGAAAATAGCTATGGGCGCTGTGGTCAGTGGAATGACGAGAGGAGAGCCAGCACACAATGAGTAAATGATTCCACCTATACTCTGCCCGATGATCGTCTTCTGAACATCTAATCAAGAGAAAGAATAGCTCAGTTTGTGTGTGTGTGTGTGTGTGTGTGTGTGTGTGTGTGTGTGTGTGTGTGTGTGTGTGTGTGTGTGTGTGTGTGTGTGTGTGTGTGTGTGCGTGTGCGTGTGCGTGTGCGTGTGCGTGTGCGTGTGTGTGTGAGACAGAGAGAGAGTGATCACCAATCTCGCCCCGAGTGCTCTCGTCGTTGAGTGAACCAAAAGCAATGGCAGGAAGCAGCACAGCAATGTAGAGAAAGATGGACGTCGTCATGAACTTGACCAGGGCTTTGTTATTACCCACTAATCCTGAAACACACACATTTATATAAAATAAAATAAATACATAATATAAAAATATAACTTCTGTTAGTTAACTTGTGAGATAAATATGTTCAATGGCATGTCATTTTAATTAACGCAGTTAGTGTATATAGATATTTTTCAGTTATGTCTGTTATTTTGTTGATGAATAAATTAGGAAGAAAGACCTGTAGTGGCATGGAGTCAATCACAGTTTTGTATTGCAGAGATTTCAATGAAGCTCAAATATTAGCTCCAAATAACACACATATTTTCAAATAATGCATATACTATAATAAATCTGTATTATATGTATTCATAGCTATTACATATCAAATAAATATCAGAGTTATATTCACCTGACACGCAAAAATAAACAAACAGTGACAGCATGTGCATATACACTACCATTCAAAAGCTTGGGGTTGGTAAGATTTTTTTTATGGTTTTGAAAGTCTCTTTTGCTCACCAAGCTTACATTTGTATGATCAAACATACAGTAAAATCAGTAATATTGTAAAATATTATTACAATTTAAAATAGCTGTTTTTGATGGGAACATATTTTGAAAACGTAATTTATTCCTGTAATGGCAAAGCTGAATTTTCAGCATCATTCCTCTCCAGTCTCCAGTGTCACATGATCCTTCAGAGATCATTAAAATATGCTGGTTTGGTGCTCTTATTATCTTATTATTATCAATGTTGTGCTGCTTAATATCACTGATACATTTCTTCAGGATTCTTTAATTAATCTTTAATCAAAAGAACAGAATTTATTTAATATCAAAATCTTTTGTAACATTATAAAGATCTTTACTGTTTCTTTGATCAATTTAATGCATCCTTGTGGAATAAAACTATAAGTGCAGTTTATACAAATGTATACAACAATAACTAAACATGAGAGTATAGATTGGCTGTATGTTTATCTTTGTGTGTAATATAATGTGACAAAACCCAGCAATGTAGCATATTGTCATGCATTTTGTACACTACATCCTGATCCTGTTTGTTAGTGGAAAAGCGCTTCTGAAATCAGCTGAACTACACACCTTCAAATTTAGCTAAGGACGTTAATAAGACCACTGAGTAGAGGACCATATATCCTCTTAAAATCTTAAAAAATGCTACATTTCCAAACCAACAGCAATACTAGATCCTTTAACTTTAAAATACTTTTATTTCCAAGTTTATGCTTAACACACCATCAGTAAAGTCAGACGGGTAGAGAGGCAGTCGGCGACACAGATCCTCATAGATTCCTCTGCCCACTCTGAAAAAATCTCTACACTACACAGATACAGAGAGAGAGAGAAACAGAGTGAGGATTACTCATACACACATGAACACATAACTACATATATAAATGTGAAAACATTTAAATACATTTACTCCAATACTGCAGCGGGAGAGACACAGGATTAAAGCGCGCACAGACACACACGCAAACAAATTAAACATCATACACACCAAATCCTGCTGAATCACAGCAAATACACACACAGAAGCACGTACACACAATGTTTTACACTGCAAGGGAAGAGATACTGTGTTAAAGCAGACAAACACACATACACACACTCTCTCTTACTTAAATCCTCACACATAAACACACACAGAAGCTCAGTGTAATCGCACTCACACAGGGCCCCCTGCACAGCAGAGAGAGAGACACAAGATGAGAGAACACAGATTCTGCAGACTAGAGAGAGAGACAGCCCAGTGTTAGAACAGCATTAGTACAATGCAAAAGCATTACAACTACATCAGCAGAGCACAGTCAAGAGACCAGTTACATTACTCTAAATATCCATTAGTGTAGCATCAGAAAACATCTGACACATGTGCATTTCAGACTGAATTAGACTGGCTTAAGCACTTTTAGAAATAAAAAGCACACATAAAAAGGTGTACACCTTTGTAACTGTAGGGTTGTGTGCGCGCACTGGTGCAATTCTTTTTTACAAACACAAATATACAGCACAATGTGTACATGTGTTTCTGTACTCAACTTTCATAAACTGGTTCTTCTAATGAATTGGTCAACAAATTTTTTTTTTATTTAGTTTAAATCATTTTAACAAACTACTCTCTGAATCTGTCTGAGCTGATACTGAATTAATATCTGACTTGATGTTTCTTCACTTCACAATAACTTTAACATCAGTTAATGCATAGGTATCATGAACTAAAAATGTATACATTTAAAAAAAATCATAAATATTCAGTCAATAAATATTATAATTTGTACATATAACTTTATTGTTTAAAAGTTTGGGATCTGTAAGATTTCCCTGTTTTTGAAAGAAGTCTCTTATACTTACCAAGGCTGAATTTATGTATTAAAAAATACAGTAAAAACAGAGATATTGTGAAATATTTATATTATTTTATATTTTTTGGATTAAAAATTATTTTTTAATTAAACAGCATTTAAACAGCATTTATTAGAAAATGGAAATATTTTGTAACATCATAAATGTCCTTAATGACACTTTTGATCAATTTAATATATGTCCTTGTGGAATAAAAGTCTTTGTCTTTGTGCCCGGTCACAAATTCACAGTCTTGTTGAATTAATCAAATTTTAATAGGCTTTACAGGTCAGGATTTGGCAATGGAGCAGTTTGTCCGTCTCACATTAATGACCTACATTAGCTTCTTTTTGGCAGACAAGCTCATTTTCTGTCAGTCAGACAGAACCTGTCTCGGGATATGTTTAAATAAGTCGTACAGCTTTAAGTGTTCATTACTGAGCCGCACTTATTCATCATGACAGCGTGTGTCTGAAACAGAAAGAGAGAGGGACCTTTCCTGGGCATTTGCCAGAGATGAATAGCTTTTAGTGTGCGCACGCACAAGTGATCATGCACACACATACACATACACACAAAGTAATGATCCTCTCCACCTGGTTACCATTCCTCAGATGTGTGACGGAGTGAAAAACCCCAAAAAACAAAACAAAAACACAACTATTTGGGCCTCCGTTGTTGTCTTTACAGAGAAGAAAACAGAGGGCTTTTACAGGCGGCTAACCTCAGCCAGGGTGGTCTAATGCTCACATATGCCGAATCAGACTTTGTGTGTGTGCGTCAAACCAGAGTAACAAACAAGATAAATTCTCATTAGCTGCTACATGCTCAGTAGAACTTAATCACTGGAGTGTAAGTCAAACAGCAAAGGGCGAAGGGAGAAAGAGAGAGCGACGGACCAAGATCGAAGAGAGAATAGATGAAAACAATGGCAATCATTACAACTGAACCTTAAGCATCGCCGCACATGCTGCGATGAGCACACACCTTCAGTGGTTTTTGACTGTGCGGGTCTGTCTCTTCGCCCTCCACAGCCGTGGTTTTACGCTTGGCAGCGGTCAGGTGGTACCTCTGGATGACCAGCGCCTCTTTAAACTCCTCTTGAGTTTTACTCTCTAGCAGCTTCTGTCTGAAAGAGATGTCTGAGAACATGCTAGCGAACGTCCTGCCCAGCTCCATCGCCGTTTTAGTGCTTTTCTGAGAAACATCAAATGCAGAGATCAAACATGAGTGTTACATATGGTGGTCATTAATCATTTATACATGTTACACTCTGACACCGTATCTACACCAGACACGAGCTGCATGACGTGACAAACGCAAATAGAAACCATTATAATCAGTGATGCTGTCTACACTGAATGCGACAGTAAACTGATCCCCTGTTATATCTTCTCTAAGCTTTTGCACCTACTTCTGGCTTTGTTGCGTCCAGTAGACATGTTGTTGAAGAAAAGAAAAGGTTTTCTAGCTATACAAGTAAAGCCCTTCATACAGTAGTGGCCACAAGTGATATCCAGAGGGGTATCCAGGTATCCTACAAATTCGATTAAACCATCAATATATAGTCATAATATTATATGCACTGACCATAATATATGTCACAGATTTGATTTGTATTATTATTTATGTTTTTTAATTTAATTATTACTTTTATTTTTATTTATTTTTCCTAGAAGGATATTATGTTCATTTGTAAATGTCTATATTATATTAAAGTTTATTTACCTTTTTTGTAATTTTATTAATTTAGTTATTTATTATAAATATTATTGTTATAGTAACATTTGTATATATTGTTAATTATTTCAGGGAAAGGATTATTGTGGGGGAAAAGTTATAACTTTAATTGTATGCAGCTTTTTGTTAATGCTTTGAAAACGTTTACAAATAAATATTTAAAAAGCATCAAGATATTTATTTATTTTATATATATTTTAAACATGAGGGGAAAACTAAACTTAGGTATTTATCTGACACAATTATTTGGCAAAAAAGGTAAACTACAGCTACAGGTTTTATTTTACTATGCAAAAAATGCAATGCACAGAAAAATGCTCACAGGAAAAAGCATGCACTGACTACCAAATTATTCATTATTAATGTTTCTCTTGTTTTTGCATGTGTTCATAATTTATTTGCATGACAGCCTGGCCACAAATTATGTCCGCACAATTTGGCATGTTTCATTGTGTTATCACAAATTGACTCCAAGCACAATTACATAATATGCGTACAAAATCTTAATTTTTCTGTTTCTTAATATTGGTGTAGATGTACATTTTCCACTTTTAGCCACAACTCTATGTATAACTTTTTAGGGGTTCCTGCCATGGGGTGGATTTAGTTTTAATTCGTTGAATTTTTATTTTAATAAATTGTATGAATTAATCAGCTCGTAAACATATTTTATCACCAGAAAATAAACGAAAACAACCTATTAAATATGAAAGTACCTTTCACTTTATATAGAACCTTTTTGACATTAACTTTTTGGCCCCAGGGTTCTATATAGAACATTTTCTTCTAAGAGAAACATAAATATTCAATGTATTAATCCAGAAATCACTTTATTCTTTTGGAGTAGAAAATAAAGCAGTTGCAGTTATGCTGCAGATTCGCTTTAATGCTGCTAATACATGGTCTAAATTGTAGATTTATTCTCAACTTTATTTCCTGTTAAATGCTGTTACTCTGTTAATACAAGAGAAGAGAGTACATGCACTTTTGCCAAGTTCTCTGGATTAGTGATTTTTGCTTTATCATTTTATGGATCCATTTGGTATTTAAGTTACATAACATTTGAGATGTCTATTGTTTTAAAAAACACAAGAAAAGAGGATATATCTATAAGTGCCAGCATGACAATCCAGCTTTTAATGCATTTTTGTGTGTGCGCGCATATAATTTTATTGTTTGTGAAAAAAGCACAGGATTACAAAGCAAAAAAGTTTGCTATACTGCCTGGTGAACTACAGAGGACAGGAATAGATGAGTGCATGCAAGAACATAAGGAGAGAGAGAAAGAGAGAGAGTGATTAGATGTAAACAGATGTAAACACATACACACAAACACACAGATTTATGATGTAAACACAGACACAAAGAGATACACAAAATGGTCTTGAAGGGAGCCAGGGGCCCCAAAGCCTTTACAGGGAGTCAGCAAGGGGAACAAGAAACGCAGGAACAAGACTATAAGACTTGAATATGAGAGTATTATTGTACTGCAAATAGACACTCTTGCTTTTTGATGCCAATTACCCCCAAATATGGTGATCCCTTTCCTGAAATATGAAGTCAAACTATATATTTTAATGTAAATAACCATTTAAACTGTGTTAGGGAAGGAACTAGAGTGATTATATAAAAGTAAAAACCAAAAGTATTTCCAAAATAAAATAATTGTTCTTACATTTAAAATATTATATTTAAGACAAAAATGAGAACAAATATAACATTTGTGAACGGAACACGTTAATAGTTTATATTATTATTCAAATAGAAACTGTGAGTAATCTCATGTCTTTCAACCTGTCCGTGGAAAGCAAAATGAAATAGTAATAATATCAATTTCAGTAAAAGTGTTAAATAATTAAGTAACACTATATTTTAGTGTCCTTGTTACATGTTACATGTACTTACTAAAGTAATAGCAGCAAATTATTAATAATTACAAGCAACTAACCCTAAACCAAACCCCTATCCTAACCATAACCCTACATTGTAAATACACATTAATAAATATTACTTTAATTTATAATTACAACACAACAAGGACACCTTAAAATGAACTGTAAAAAAAAAACAAAAAAAAACATTAATAAATATATTAAAGTTGAAAAATACAAAATGCAAAACTTTGGTCTTTGAAAGAGATTTCAACTCAGACTAGGCTCAGATTTGCAAAGACAAGTCATTTGAAATCGAAGCTATTTCTTTCAAATGAATGTCCATAATGTGCAAAAAAATGGTCTTCAGTATGTGTGTGTGCATTTATGTGTGATTATATTACCATCTTTGAAGGTGCCAGAATGAGGATAACATAGCGGACTTCTGCACAGTTTTCCCCCCAGTTCTGTGGACGATCCAGGCGTGAGATACACACGTGCCGCCTCTGCAGGTTCTTCACATTACAGCTGTCACAAAGAGTTCATAAATCATCATAAATCCTCTTTACAATTTACACAGTGCTTTAATGTACCTGGCACAGTATCAGATTAATTCAATAACAGGAGTACAGCAAACACATTAACAAATCCATTGGTTGAGGTCTAATGGGATTACAGGAAGCTCTTGAACAGGGGTGTCAAAGTGAATGTTTGGTTGTGGGCCGGTTGGAAAAAGGCACTTCCTGTTCTCTTTCAGGCTTATAAAGTATAAAAAGTGTGCATCTTTTGTTTTAGGCCTGCTGCCACCTATTATGGGGTTAATATCAACCCAATCAACTATATTAAAAGGAAAAAGATAAAAGCACTCGACTCTGTAAAGCACTTGACTCTGTAATTGTATATACAGTAAGTAGCATTAATAAATCAAGTCAAATATTACCATAAAAGTTGGCCTAAGGAACAAAATGTAACAGCACACTGTTGCACGTCTAATTTACTTAAAATACGCATTAATAATGGCCCTATACTCAGACCCTGCCAACAGGGGCGTTGAATCTGTCTCATTGGTCCAGCTAAAACACATAAAACCTGCTCGTGGCCATAAAACTCAGGCAATGCACTGAGGACAAAAGAGAATTCAGAAAAGAAAAATGGTATAGTCTCATCTCAAACATGCAAAAGCTCTTGTGCGATAAGGTCTTTGGTAACCTTGTGGCCATACATTAAGCACAAAAAGTGTTCAGTTTTATTTGCTATGAATGTAAAGTCATTGAAAAGCTGAATTATGTCTGCACATAATTCAATGAAAAACAAATCTTCTGCTCAGTAGGCTAGTGTGGTCCATCCCAAATGGCTGAACTTGGCTTTTTTATTCTATTTACCTTACTGTGGGTCTTTGTTCTTCAATGGCTTTTGATTTATGATCTCATGTGATTTAACAAAGTTAATATAATAAATGAGAGTGTTAAAAAAAGTAAACAGATTTAGCGTGCTGTCAATAATTGAAGTGCTTAAGGATAAGACTTGACTTGACCCCTCCCCCGAACAGCTCATCATAATTAACAATCAATAATTAATTACAATATAAAATGTTAGATGGATAAATCAATCAATCCATCCATCCGTCCTAAGCCGACAAATGAGTAAACACATAAATGATCATCTAGGAATGGACAATATTAGCCATTCTCCAATACCAAATTACCAATAGACCAAAAAGTTACAATGCAAAAACCAGTAGAGGTACAAGTACAAGTAGAGAAAGAAAAATATTTCTACAATGTGCAAAGTGCTTTTTACGGGTCACCTGATTATGTTCTTTCAAATGTACAAAGTGCACTTGACTACATCATGTTTCTGGATGTGAGCCCGGTTAAAATGCTGCTCTCCTTCATTTAGTCACATTTGAATGAATCACTGCTGCCATTATCACTAGAAAATCTGCATAAGTATCTGTTTTATATAAAATTTTACCACTTGCTTTAAGTAGGAAAGTAGATACAGTAGCATTCAGGAATACACCTTATGCATATAAAGAAAAGACAATGATTCATTTAAATGTGGTGCAGAACTATAGTAGCACATTTAGCAGCTGGTAAAGTTTGACAGGGAGTGGTTTGTGAAATATCACGCTGTCTAAAATGCTGCAGCCGCCTAAAGAAAATAACACCCGTTATTTTGCGCACTGATGTTGGCTGCTGCCTGACACTGCTACAGTTTAGAGGCTGTTGATAAAAGTTTCGCTAGCTATTAAGTAAAAGTGTTGAGAAAGAAAGTGGCGGATCTTGAGAAGAAAGCAGATGAATCATCAGAACCTAATCATGACCTGCAGATGTCTGTTAAATAGGGTTTGTTGGGGATCAATTTATTTTGATAAATGGCTCAATAGCAGGTAGCAGATTTTGACAGCTGGGAAACCTAAAGTCATCACTGTGTGGTTTTCTCAAGAGCTGCATTAATCTTGTCAAATTACAAGAGTTGCTTCCGTACAAGAGTTGGACTATTAGAATTGTTTTAAAGCATGCTTTAAAGAATTCCATAAACATTAAAACATTATTTACACTTGATGCAAAGAGGATCTACCACTATTACACTCTTTAAAATGTTATTCTACCATATATACATAGGTGATTTTTTTTTTTTTGGGGTCGTCAAGATTTATTGTAGTCATGGAGTTTCCCGATGTGTGACGTCAGCTCCACTACAAGTTGGAGCAAGTCAGGCCTCCTGAGTGAGATCTAAATCCACATGAATGGCCCGTTCAGAGCATACACAAGAAAATCTCAAGCTAGTCAACAGTCTAGTAAACGGCAACCTCGTTAAGTTATTCTTGACTGTGCTGTGCCGATGAACACCACAGCGCTTAACCCTTCACAGTGGAGTAGCGGACGGGCACACAAGGCATATTAAATTATTATTATTAGGCTACTTTTATTATTAAATTAATATTACAATTAATTTGCGCCGCAATATTTAACAGCACAACTCATACGCGCTGCAAGGATATAAAGATTAGTTAGATTAGATTACTCCTCATTTCAAAAACAGCTCGTTTAACACAAAATACTTTTCGATTTAAAAAAAAATAATTTTTTTCACAACGGGCCACAAGATAAATTTGATTAATCTCTCATTGTCTCTAAGAGAATATGTGCCGTTAATGCACCGCCAGACGCCATAAGCTCGGTTAGTTTTTACTTTCAGTTTCTGTAGTGAATAATTGACTGGTGTTTGAGACTTCTTCACAGGCATAACTTTTGCGAAAAGTTTGCACATTGCGATATGATATACACTGGCTCACCCTCATAGTTTAAATATTTTCAATATTGCTGAGTGGTATTTTTCTTTATCATCAGTTGCTCACAAAACGGACAAACAATGATTCACATATTGAGTGCACAAAAAAGGTAAATAAACAAGTAACAAGCAAACTCAAAACTAGTTATATATATTTTTTTTTTAGATATATATAAACTGCTTATATATATAAATTCATTATTTAATGGCATCAAATTATTTTTTGTTGTGTATTAATTTAAGTGCACAAATAGTCCATAAAATGGCCAGGTTTAGGGAGTAGTAGTTCCTCATGTCTCTGATTCTTCTGCAGTTCCCAGCACTCACAAAAAGATAGTCAAACCCCTTCAATGAACAGTGTGGAATGAATGACACCCCATCTATATTGCTGCCTGTGCAATGTGACAAAATGGAATGTTCCCATTATAATCACTGTCAACCTGTGGGGAACCGTCAGGGTCCTCTAGGCCATCATAGAGTTTTCAGATGAACTTTTAAAGAAAAGCTGAAGTTAATCGCATAGGAAGACAAACACCAGAGTTTAATTTTGTGCAAATACTTTTTAAAGCATTTCAACCACAGCAATTAAGCGATATCCCTGGATGACAGCATCAATCAAAAAGCTAAAGCTTTACTGCTGGAATTGTTTGCTGTTTGGTTAAGTTCAAATTGAATAGGTTACGTGACTGATTTTATTCTGGCTGCTGGTCTGAGCGCTGTCATGATTTACATTCAATTTTGTTGGTTTTGTGTCTAGTTGTCACCATATTCTGCTGAAAAGCACACACCAATTATGTGATGATGCAATTATTTGTAATGATGATTTGCATTTTACTACTTGTTGTTTAATTTTGGTAATAACTTGCACGCTCACTCTGATGTTTGCTTGTGGCATTTCTTGTCAAAGGTAACATGCAGTACTATAGAAGAGAACACAGTAAGCTAGGCTGATTTTAGGCTGAGTTTACTTTTTCCCTAATGAGGGAAGGGGGCGACAGGACCAAGGTTCAAGTCACGGTTTCGCTACTGCTGCTGTCAACATTGCAAATATGGCAGCGCTGGGTCCACTGTACATTTTTATAAAACCGTTTGAGGCCACAGTGTGAAAGAGCCCACTTTCTGCCCGCGCACTGAGATCTGGACTCCTGGGAACGCTCTCATTATAATAAATGAAGCTGTTTTGTTGCATCACCTGCTTGAGGTGTGGATGGGCTAGAACAATTCAGCCATCGCAGAACTGCTACTAGCTGCTGAGCTTCTGGCATCTTCATTTTATTTTATTCCTCATAGACTGAATAGAGGCTAATTTCATCGTCACTGAACTGCACACAGAGTTCTCAGGAGATAGACTTTGTGTTTACATTTTTGACCCTGGACCACAAAACCTGTCATAAGGGTATTTTTTTTTAAAATTGAGATTTATACATCAAACGGAATAAAGGATAAAGGTTAGGATAGGACAATATTTGGCTGAGATACAACTATTTGAAAATCTGGAATCTGAGGGTGCAAAAATTGCCTATAAAGTTGTCCATATGAAGTCCTTAGCAATGCATATTACTACTAATAATACATTTGAGATATATTTACGGTAGGAAATGTACTAAATATCTATAACACTTTACAATACGGGTGCACTAATATTCATTAATATTAGTGCACCCGTATTATAGATTAATAGATTAAGTCATAAATTGCTATTAATTAAATATGACATTATGTATTAATTCCATAATAAAATATTATATTAACTAATACACAATGGGTCAAAGCCATGCATTTCAACTTCCAGTTGTCTGCTTTAATTAATCATTTGCTAACGATTTGCAAAGGTATAATTATGTTATGACTTTACTTGTTGTGGCACATGACTATTAACTAATTGTTAAGTAATATGTCATTGTGGTTATGGCTTTTGAATTAATTTTTAATTAGTTAATAGTCATGTGCCACAACAAGTAAAGTCATAACATAATTATACCTTTGCAAATCGTTAGCTAATGATTAATTAAAGCAGACAACTGGAGTTGAAATGCATAGCTTCAACCATTGTGGCAATTAACATATGAATTTACACTATTAGTTAATATAATATGTTATTAGATAATTAATACAATATAACACATTTAACTAATAACAATTTAATGATTACTTAATCTATTAATCATGTAGAATGTTCTTTAGTTGCTGATGCAGTAATCATTAATAAATGGTTTAGTTCATCATGAGTTAACATTATGATTATAACTCATGATTATCTGTGCATTAGTTAAGCATGAATTAATGCATATTAGTGCACCCGTATTGTAACGTTTTACCAAAATATCTTCATGGAACATGATCTTTACTTAATATCCTAATGTTTTTGGCATAAAAGAAAAATATATAATTTTGACCTATAAAATGTATTGTGGCTATTGCCACCAATATACCCGTGCGACTTATGACTGATGTTTTTGTGGACCAGTGTCACATTTGTTCTCTGGTTTAAAATGTAGCTTTCTAGATGTTATTACCACAAAATTATTTGTCTAAAATCATAAGCTAGTTATTAGCAAATATTTGCCTATGTAATACCTGTCAAAATAATTTTTAGAAATGCATTAACTTTATTAAAAGTGACAGTAAATACATGTATAATATTATAAAATATATTTTTATTTCAAATAAATGCTATAATGTTTTATTATTTATCAAATATTCCTAAAATAAAAAAATAAAAAACTTTATTTTATTTTTTTTTATTTTTTTTAAATAACAATTTAATGATTACTTAATCTATTAATCATGTAGAATGTTCTTTAGTTGCTGATGCAGTAATCATTAATAAATGGTTTAGTTCATCATGAGTTAACATTATGATTATAACTCATGATTATCTGTGCATTAGTTAAGCATGAATTAATGCATATTAGTGCACCCGTATTTTAAAGTTTTAACAAAATATCTTCATGGAACATGATCTTTACTCAATATACTAATGTTTTTGGCATAAAAGAAAAATGTATAATTTTGACCCATAAAATGTATTGTGGCTATTGCCAACAATGTACCCGTCTGAATTATGACTTATGTTTTTGTGGACCAGTGTCACATTTGTTCTTTGATTTAAAATGTAGCTTTCTAGATGTTATTACCACAGAATTATTTGTCTAAAATCATAAGCAAATTATTTGCAAATATTTGCCTATGTAATACCTGTCAAAATAATTTTTAGAAATGCATTAACTTTATTAAAAGTGACAGTAAATACATGTATAATATTATAAAATATTTTTTATTTCAAATAAATGCTACAATATTTTATTATTTATCAAATATTCCTAAAATAAAAAAATAAAAACTTTTTTTTTTTTTAAACCTACTGCAAGACCAGGATTTATCTAGCATCTGAAGAGTTTCACACTCATGTGAACCTGAAATAGTGCTTGAAAGATCCTCAGACCCATCACATCCTGGGCATCACCTATTGACCTTTCTTTCATCAGGCAGACATGCAAGTTCATGCAGACATGGAAGTGCTTGCACACAAGAACCTCTTGCCATTATAGCGACTTCTTCCCTGAGGCCATACGCCTCCTCATTGGCCGCAGGGAAATTATTATACTGTAGCTACACGCTCAAACAGATCCAGTAGTATTTTATCATCACCACAATCCCTCAAAATCTATCATAATTTTAAATTGACTGTAGGGTTCTATTAGTTTTAACAGTTTAATTTCTTACAGGAAAAAAAAACTGTAAAAAAAACTTAAAACTTAAGAAAAATATCAAATCTGGGGCTTTTGATGCTATTGGGCTGTAGTAACCATGGGCCAAGTGACAACCCTGGTCAGAACCATGAAGTTCATCCTGGCAGCTACACAGTATCCACCTAGTGGGACGTGACTTAGGCACTCTTGGGTTGGGTGAAGACAAGGCAGGAGGACAGGCCAGGGTGCCTGGGACTCAACTAACTGCAGACAGTTGACAATGAGTCAACACTACAAAGACATCTTAATCACAGAGAAGGTGATACATTACTTTTAATTGATGATTCATTGTTCAAGGTCTCCGTTCCTCCCTGCCACGAAGTTTCAGTCACACAGTAATACAGGCAAAAGCTTCTGCTTTCAGAACGCATGTTTTTACCTGGCTCACCCTTGATTCCCTTCAGGGAAACTCTGAAATCCTCGAGCCTGTTGTGTTTGTTTAATATTGTCACTATAGTCTCTCAAATCTCACTGGCTACCTGTTGAGGTTGCGAATGTTAGAGAATGTTGAGAATGTTAAATCAAATGATGTATATTCTGATTAATGATGGCCAATGGTTGTCTATATTAATATATTTTGCAAAAATGATTAATATTTTGTATTTAATTGTTTAATAAGATTTCTATTTGAATAATTTATATAAAAAAACACCCCTGCTCTAGAAACTGTTCAGACTCAGAGTTACAGGTAAGACAGGTACAGGTAACTCACAGGATGCAAAGCCAGGACTGCTGGTACTGGATCCCCGTGGCAGTGGCCGTCACACACTGTAGCGTCTCTGACAATAGATGCACTGTGAGGAGAAAAGGCAAGGAGTCAGTCATGGAGTATGAAGAACAGTAGTGAGACTGCTCACGAGTTCGACACCAAGATTACGTAAACTGACTTTCAATGTATATGGAGACACACATACATACACAAAAACAATCGAAAAAGAGGATGTGAAATGATGGAGGGACTGGTAAATAAATCAAAGTCTGCTCATCTCCATGAAAAGGCTAATGCATATCAAGGTAGAACAGAAGCAGAAGCTCACCAGAGGACAATACACATCACTGTAGCCAGCGTGAGTGACAATGAAGACCTTTCCAAGAACACCACCCAATGTTTAATTCAAATTAATCAATCTGTGTGTGTGTGTGTATGTATGCGCCCTCCCTCTCGTATGTGTGAGCTGTCCAGCATATTAAAAACAAGCAGTGTGAAAGCATGTATGTGTGTGTTTGTGTGTATATGCCCTCTGTTAAGCAGAGGTGACAGATGTGAGTTGTTCAGCATGACTAGCAAAAACAATATGTGTATGTGTTAGTGTGAGTGTGAGTGTGAGTGAGTGAGCGTGCGAGCGTGTGTGCTTACTTGCGTGCGTGCGTGCGTGCATGCGTGCATGCGTGTGTGTGTGTGTGTGTGTGTGTGTGTGTGTGTGTGTGTGTGTGTGTGTGTGTGTGTGTGCTGTTTAGCAGGCAGGATGGATGTCTCTGGCACACAGTCACACTGTCTCATCAATAAGACATCACACACTCACACCGTGGACAGATGGGTATCACCATGACAACACACTCAGCACCATCAAGAAATAGACAGGGAGAGAAAGAATGAGAAGGAGAGGAAAATAAAGGGAAATGTATCAATGGAGCAATAAAGGGCAATATGAAGACTGTTGAATTGGCATGGGGACAAACAGCTCAGATAATTGTGTACTCTGTGTGTTCGTGAAGGAAAAACCAAACATCTCTTTCCACTGTACTTTTTAAAATCAAACGTACAACTATGCATGTTGTGCACGGCCATAAAGGCATAGGCATACACTTTCAAATAGATCAGAGCTAGATAAAATATTAAACATTTACATTATATGCCATATTATTTCATTACTGATAAAAAAAATAATTAAAAAAAAACATTTTTGGGATGTTTAAACTTTTGCCCATTACATTTCCAAGACATCTCTGATGCAAACCTCTGCATTATAATCTTTATTTATATCTATTATGACATTTATTATTATATTGATGATGTTATTATTATATATATTAACTGTCATAATTTATTTATTGATATATTTTAGCATTTCAGCAAATATAGTACAGAGATGTATATTAAATATGATATGATTTAACAAATAAACTGTTCAGCTATATCGTCCAGTCCTGAAATACACACATTAACATTCAGGCAATCATCTAGGCCAACCTCACCTCACCCCTTCTGATAACTGCCAGAGGCCTGGACATCAGGATGGAATGAGATGCTTTTATTCACACACTCCAAAGACTTTTCCTCAAGATATTAAAAAGTATTTTCACTCCTTCCTTGTGCGTGTGTGTGTGTGTGTGTTGCATAAATATTAAGCAGAAAAAGACATCAGAATGACAGAGGAATTTTTCAATCACAACAGTGGAATCCATGCACAGCCAATCAGCCGAACGGCAATGAGGCAGGAATGAGAGAGAGGCAATGATACAGCCCAATCTAACACACCACCACGGGGAAGGGAATCACTCTGCATTCAGCATCGACTCTTTTAAAACAACACCAAATCTTGTCATTTCAAATGTGTGGATACTGATTTTGAATTGGATTGTGTCACTGCATCAACTGGAAAATGCAGTAAATTGATGGATCTGAATAAGAAAACAGAGACTAGCGTGTCTGTTGGACTAATGGTACATGTCAATCACATCCAGTGGAAACATCAGCACTCAGGGAGAAACACACATGAATCGTGGGTAATATCCCACATCTGATCATATCATTCTTACCGTCGTCATAGAAAATGAAATTCTGCGACCTGTCTGTGCGAGAGAATCAGAGACAAAACAGAAGCACACGCATACACAGACACACACACACACACACACACACACACACAAACACACAAAGATACACACACTGAAACTGAGTTCAGCTTGGAAAGGAAAGAGTTAAAGTTAGGCTGAGCACAGAAACACATGTTATGAACCCTAAAAGCAAGCATCAAGAGTGAAACGTCTCTCAGACACAAATTCAGATAACCCACCACCCACACAGACACACTGAACCTCCCTCTCTCACTAATTGGGGCTGGGTTGTCAGGCAGATGCTCAGGTCTCTTTACTCAGATGAAATATGATTTTTCCCCATCTTTCATTGTGCTTGCATTTTAGCTAAATGAGATCTTTATTCCCATTTCATTCTAATTTGATCTTCAGACTGATAGACTTTAGGTTGCATGTGTGAGTGCATGTGCGTTTGTGTTAAATGCCTGATGCGTCCACATACAATCAACACACTCACAATTAGATCCCATTCATGGATTCTCAACCAAATGATCATACATTAACATATTCATGACATTCACATTTCATAATCCAATCACACATCAGTTCATTTGCATGTTCCCAGGCTCATATCATTAATATGATTCTCACTCACATGTGTGCTATGTATCCTAGCAACAGAGGGACAAGAGAGAATGTATCATCCCTAGATTTAAAAAAACCCCGAAATCAACTAATTCACATCTCACCATTCACACAATACTGCAGTGTCCGGGCACAAATTAGGTGCGTCGTTAGATCGGATGAGAGTGACGGTACAGTATAGTCCAGGGCTGGGCTTAATGGTGCCCAGGATACCGAATGATATTCTGTGTGTATTCAGCGTGAATTTGGCAACGATGATAAGAACACTGAGATTACTAGTGAGCCGGAAACGATCAATACAATCCAGAAAAAAGCATGCTGCCAACTTGTGAAAATCTCAGAGAGAAATTACACATTCATGCAGCCTGATAGATTAACATGCTATGTGATTATATACGTTGTTTTGTCATGAATATTTTATTTATTATAGTGAATTTTAATTCAAGAAATCCTTTGGAAAAACTACACAAGCATCAGATTAGTCTGTGAGCAACAAGTCCAAATCTAATCATCAGTATAGATAGTAACTGAATGTCTAGAGGTGAGGTATATCAGGGGTGATCAACAAAGACGTTCAATTATAACATAATAATCCAACCTGTGTATCTCAGCGAAAGGTTTCATTTACCCACATCTCTCTTAAGAGATGAAAAGAAAGTCCTATTGTCTGGCTCGCAATCTCTGTTCCAGTTCATCCCAAATGTGTTCGATGGGGTTGAGTCTGGGGCTCTGTGCGGGTCAGTCAGGTTCTTCCACACCAAACTTATCCAACCATTGTCTTTATGGACTTTGCTTTGTGCACTGGGGCACAGTCATGTTGGAATTGAAAAAGGCCTTCCCCAAACTCTTCAAACCAAATACTTTACAAATACAAAGACTGTGGACTCATATTACTTATGAATAGGAGAAAGTGCAATGCGCAATATGGAGGAATTAATTCCAACTTCTAAATAAAAGAGCCGATTGTTAGTCATTGCATCACTGGAGCTGCCGTTAGAAGCTCTGGTTGCTCTAGAAATGTTCTGAGACACGCTTAGGACTGTACATGTGTTTTGGCTTTTCCACCCTGTAAGATAACCTTTTTTAATACTATTTGAGCATAAGAAAAAACATTTATGAGACAGTTCAGCAACAGATTTTGTTGCTGATTTGAAATATGTTGATTAGAGGTTTGGTAAGCAGTTTTTGAGATTTCAGGATTGCCTCATTCAAGTAGATAGGACTTGGTCTTGGATGCCCAAAATATCTGCCTGGAGGAATTGCAAATTTGTCCGCCAACTAAACAGACTTTCTTATTAAGGGACTTTGGTTGAAAGCATATCATTATCTAAAATATCTTGGTATGCTGATGCAATAATATTTCCATTCACTGGACGTAAGTGCAATAATATTTCCATTCACCGGACGTAAGTGTCCTAGCCCAACCCCTGAAAAACACTCATGCAATTAGACCTCCTCTACCGAATTTTACCGTTGGCACAACCCTGTTGAAAAAAAACCGCATATGCTGGTTAGGTATGTTTTGAAGCATGGCAGCAGGTTTGAGCTTTTTTATGCTGGTCATTAGTTGGTCATGAGCTGGTTAAAGATGGTCCTGAGCTGGAGCTAGTTGTCTTTGGACCATCTTAAGACCAGCACGTGACCAGCTTAAACAAGCTCATGACCAGCTGTCATGCTTCAAAACATACCTAACCAGCATATGCTATTTTTTTTTTCAACAGGGAATGCAGTCAGGCAGGTAACATTCTTCTGGCATTCGTCAAACCCAGACTTGCCCATCAGACTGCCAAAAAGAGCAGCGTGATTTGTCATGTTTCTACTTCTCCGGAGTCCAGTGGTGGCGTGCTTTACACCATTCCATCTGATGCTTGGCATTGCACTTGGTGATGTGAGACTTGTATGCAGCTGCACGGCCACGGAAACCCACTCCATGAAGCTCCCGCCACACAGTTTTTCTGCTAATATTAATGCTAGTGGAAGTTTGGAACTTTTCAGTTTTGGAATCAGCAGAACGTTGGTGATTTTTACGGCATTGCATCCCATCACCCAGTGACCCCGCTCTGTGCCTCTCTGTGATCTTCTGCTTTGTAGGCTGAGTTGCTACTCTAAGAATGAAGAGGTGTGTCCCAATACCTTTGTCCATATAGTGTATCTGTTTCTATTCTGAATCTCTGGTTGTGTGGAAGAGTACATCATAAGTTTCTTGTGTTTGAAAAAAACTGCCTTCTTGAGAGAAAGAGTTAGTGATACAGAGAGAGACTGAGCTCATAGAACAAGGATACTTGAATTATGTTGTTTGGCGACCATTTTTGGAAAATGAGTGACCAGTGAATATAATAACCTGGTTAAAGTCAATCTAATGATACCTTCAGTTATATTACATTAAAAAAAAAAGTATAAGCACATAAATTCTATACAAAGAACACTGATAAAATTCATAAATGATTGCATAACTCAGCTAATACAATTAAGTATTTTCAGATTTTAGTATCTAAATCTATTTTCCCCATAAATCTGAAACAGTGTCTCAAAATAAGTTCAGGAATGTGCTCTAATATGTGATGTTACATTGGAACAGGCCCCGGCATGAAATCTGCCCTATTAGCTTATCTCCTCCCCTGAGTGAGCTGTACACAGTCCGCCATGTTTATCTCCTCACCAAATCATTTAACAGCGGCATTCAAGTAAGAAATGTATTCTTTTTAAAGCTGCTAAAGTTATTAGATCAAGAGCTGTGGCATTGTTCACGTCCTCAGACTCAGATTTATACGTTTCTCTGTCAATACTATAAATGCCAAAATGAATCTACAGGAGACATGAAGTCAGGTGTTACAAGAAAGAGCTTTGTAAGTTGTTTACGTTCATTATTATTGTTATGATATGTGCTTTGAGACATGTGGTAATCAAAAGCCGTCTTGTGACTCTGCCTTGTGTGTTTATGTGTTTTGAAGAAAGCCTGGCCTTGGATAGAGTTCTGAAGAGAGAGTGGGATATAATGTTTTCAAAGTAAGCTTGCTATAGCTAGACCATCCAGAAATGCTTACCTTACCTTTAACTATTGAATCATTTCAAATATCTTATGCACTATTTTATACTAATATTGAATTATACATTATACTTTTTTATATTTCATATATAATGTATGTTCCTTCCAGCTGCTCCTGCCTTGAAGCTCTTTCTACTCTTAGCTTAACTTTTGTAATTCGTCTCTATTTTCTTCAACTTCAACACTGTTAAAGAGGGCTGTGTGTCCTCTGGGAAGATTTGACAATTCCAGTGAGTCTAATGTGTGAATGACTGGACAGGGGAGTGTTATTATCACCTGACTTCCCTTTATGAGGTCATTCAGAGCAAGTCCTCTCCCTGACACATCCTAGAGTGAGTTTGAAAGCTATGGGGTCAGCAGGGATGGAAATGGACTTAATTATTGCTGAAACTCCTTTTTCCCTCTGTCTCTGTACAGTTCCCTCTGTTACTCATTCTTCAGACCCTTTTTAATGTAAAATCTGTATTATAATTTATAAAGCAATTTAAATTAAAATAACATTGACTAACGTCAAACTGCTGTGCTTGTATCCTTTGAGGTGTCAGTCAAATGCATTCTCTGAGGTACTGAGCAACCTTTCATAAGCTTTTCATGAAATACCACACAAATAGAAACAAACAAACTCACCATTGACTTCCTGTGACCCAGCGTCTGTGAAGAGGGAGCTCATGATCTCCTCGAAGTTGCAGCCGGGCTCAGCGGTATGAGGATCCTGTGAGACGTGGCGGAGCATTGTCTTTAACACATCGTCTAGAGAGGCCTCGTCCTCGTGCAGCAGAATACTGGCCCTCTCCAGAAACCCGTCCAGATCCCTGTGAGCTCGCACTTCCTCCTCGAAGTTCATCAGCTTCACGTACTGAGAGAACACAGAGAGGAACATACAAGCAATGCTAAAAAACATAGTGCTGTCAAATCGATTAATCGCGATTAATCACATCCAAAATAAAAGTTTGTGTTTACATAATATGTGTGTATACTTTGTATAATTTTTATGTGTATATATAAATAGTAAATACACATGCATTCATGTATATATTTAAGACTTATTTATATATATATACAGAGTTGCAAGAAAAAGTATGTGAACCACTTGCAGAATCTGTGAAAATGTGAATAATTTTAACAAAATGAAAGATTTCATCGAAAAAATGCATTATTTTTTATTTAGTACTGTCCTGAATAAGATATTTTACATAATTTGTTTTTACAAATAGTCCACAAGACAAAGAAAAATAGCTGAATTTATTCAAATGACCCGTTCAAAAGTTTATGAACCATTGATTCTCTATATGTGCCGTTACCTGGATGGTCCATGGCTGTTTTTTTGTCTTGTGATGGTTGTCCATGAGTCCCTTTTTGTCGTGAGCAGTTAAACTGCCCAGTATTCTTCAGAAAAATCCTTCAGTTCCTGCACATTCTTCAGTTTTCAGCATCTTTTGCATATTTCAACCCTCTCAAGCAATGACTGTATGATTTTAAGATCCAACTTTTCACACTGAGGATGATTGAAGGACTCAAACGCAACTATTAAAATACTCTTGATCAGAATGAAGATGTCAAAATGTTTCTTATTTTGTTTGAATATATATATATTTAGTACTGCACTTCAGAAGCAACAGAAGATACTTACATTTTTCCCGGAAGACAAATTAAGTAAATCTACAATTTACATTGATCTTCAAATTCAAAAAGTTTTCACCCCCAGGCTCTTAATGCATCAGCAAATTTTTTAACCTTTTTTAATAGTTGTGTTTGAGTCCCTCAATTGACATCAGTGTGAAAAAATGGATCTCAAAATCATACAGTCATTGCTGGAGAGGGTTCAAAAATGCAAATGATGCTGAAAACGTGCAGGAGCTGGAGGATTTTTCTGAAGAACATTGGGCAGTTTAACTGCTCAAGACAAACAAGGGACTTAAGAACAACCATCAGAAAACACAAAAACAGCAGCGGATCATCCAGGTAACGACACATATTATTAAGAATCAATGGTTCATAAACCTTTGAATCGGGTCATTTTAATAAATGTAGCCATGTTTTTGTCTTGTGGACTATATGTAAACATTTTTTATGTAAAATATCTTATTTAGAACAGTACTAAAAACATTTTTTTAAAAAAAGGATTTTGTAAGCTCTCTTATTTAGTTAAAATTATTCACATTCCCACAGATTCTGCAAGCAGTTCAGATACTTTTTCTTGCAACTCTTGTAAATATTAAAAACATCTTACATATATACATGCATAATATGTGTATTTATATATACATAATAATTATACACAGTACACACACACACATTATGTAAACATTAACTTTTATTTTGGATGTGATTAATCGCAAAATGATTAATCACATCCAAAATAAAAGTTCATGTTTACATAATATACGTGTGTGTACTGTGTATAATTTATACAAACTTACATTTGTATAAAATTATTAATACAATTGTCTTATATTCACATATTAAACAAGGTTCTGATATTTTCTAATAAACAATGACTTTTAACCATTTGATAATGTATTTAAAAAAAGAAACTCAAATGAACTGTTACACATTTCACTTCACACATTTGCACATCACTATGGCTTTGTGACTAAGCATTAATCTACACAAAAGTAATTTCTAGCAGCTGTACTATTTTACAGCTCAACATAATTTGAAACAGTTTATTCATTATAGAAATGTCCGTGTTCCTAAAAAAAAGGTAATTAAAAATGTCCTGATATGTTTCAGGTTTTTCAAGACCTCAGGACTGATTAAACTGAATAAAGCAATAGGCCATGGCAAATGCTTTTATATGTATCAATGGGATATTGTACATATAATGGGGTTCAAAAAGTCTGAGAAATACTTCTATTTTGGATTATTGTCGAATTTATTACAATATTTTAATTACAAATTAAATTGTCAGCATGACAGTTTGCGCCAAAAATTAACAGAGTAAACTAATATGAATTTCTGAATGCTGATCTCTTAAGTTAAACCTGATAATTGTGTTATCCAGTATGATTTTTTTTTAATCAATTTATGTCTTATGTCTAAACATTTTTTTTTTAATCCTAAAACATTCTTATTTGAATGTTTAAATGAAAAAAAAAATTATTTTAAAAGTGGTCTCAGACTCCTGGGCCCCACTTTATGCAGACATTTGATTTGAATTAATGTGCAGTCACAGGTGTGCATGTCACTTCAGATAGGGAATATGCATTTAATAATATATGTTTGAAATGTAGATGAAATGCGCAGTGTTGGGGGTAACGCATTACAAGTAACGTGAGTTAAGTAATCAGGTTACTTTTTTCAACTAGTAAAGAAATGCTTTATTTATAATTTTACAACAAAATATATGTGTTACTTTTTCAAATAAGTAACACAAGTTACTTTGTTTTGTCATTTATTGACTGACCCCCCTCCTGTCCCCATGTTGAGAGGAATCATGAGTGAGGTCCAAAGTGAGGTGTTTGTGCTGTGTGAAAATGATGGTTATTGTAGTCCTAGACTAAATGTGAACATGCATTTACTCGTATCACTTGAACAAAACAGTATTTCTCAAAATGAATGAAAATCAGTGAAGTGCAAACTCAGAAAATTAAGCAAACCTATAATAATTAAATGTTAAATGACACAAACATACTTTATGTATTTAATCTCAATGTATTAAACAATGCCTTTACTGCTGACCTTTGATGATCCAACTCAACCATACTAATAAGCGAAAATTACTAAACATAAACATCCACAATTTCCTGTGTCCTATTTTTGTGCAATCCAGAATGGCAGCATTACTGAAAGGTTTGCTTGAGCTGCGCCCTCAACTGTACAGGTGTGAATTTGCATTTCCTTCAAACTGGGGCTTTTTTGTTATTTAAAACCAAACAAGCAAGCCCAGCCCAGATTAAATAAACGAATACAAAAGTAACGTAACACATTACTTATCATTAAAAGTAACTAAGTTATGTAATTAGTTACTTTTTTAGGGAGTAACGCAATATTGTAATGCATTACGCCCCATTCACACGGGGCGTAGGCGTCAACGCTTCTCATTTACTTTGAATGGGTGACATCATCCGTTGCCGAACTGAATTGTGGGTTCCGTCACGTCGCTTCAGTCGCGTTGCAAGCGGCAGAAGTTGAAGATTTCTCAACTTTTCAAGCGCCAACGGAGGCGCCATCCAATCAGATCGCCCTATGCAAATACCCTAGAGCAGGCGCTAGCCAATTGCGTTCATGCAATCCTAGAGCAGTGATTGGCTTTTGTCACTATAACGGCCAAGCTTCAGCCACGCCCTCCGTCAAGCGTTAACGCCAAAGCTCCGTGTGAATGCAGCGTTACTTTTAAAAGCAACTTTCCCCAACACTGGTAATGAAAAAGTCTCACCCTTCGAGACGTGTTAAGCAGCACACAGCCATGGACATCAGATTCTGTAGGAAAGAGAGAATGGAAAAGCCTGAGGGGTGAATACTGTGTGCCAAAACAACAACCATCATAAAGCAGCTTTTAGAGTTTTTAAGAACAAGAGAAAACACTCTGATAGCATAAAAGTGTTTAAAAAAAAACAGCAACAGTGAACATAAAAGCCATCTGCATCAGAGAGCCCCTATTATGATCTCCTCAATATAACCCAACATCACAAATATCTGCTATGAAATGAGTCCCTGAATACAAAACAAAATATCACTCCCACAATACTGTTTATTAGTAACCACCAAATACATCCCAGCATACTCCATGGATCACAAGCATCATCCAAACTTTGAAGGGGCAGGATAAACTCGTGTACATGCATGTGTTGCCGTGTCCCTGCCTGTCCTTTATTTGCTTAATTCATGTTTGGTATTGTCCTCAGGTTTGCTCAGCTTTCAACCCTCACGTGATGGCTGCATGCAAAATCCTCCTCCATATAGAGATTATATAAAGCAGACAGCCTTTATCAAATAGAGATCCCTCAGTTCTGTGCGCGTGGCCTGCAAGAAGTCCTGCCCCTAAAAAGAGATATTCAGGCAGGATTACCACGACCCGCGGCTGACTCCTCCACTGCCTTAGCTTCATGATTAAACAGCCTCTCGGATGGGTTTGGGATTAAAAGGGGAAAATTGAGAATAAAAGCACCACTTTAAAAGCACAACTTTGGGTTTTAATAAGAGGTAAGTCTATGTGTTAAACTAATAAGGTTACATAACCTCTGAAAACCTTTTAATGGCTTACAGTCACTATGTGAAACAGGTTCTTTTATTCTCTCCTCTATCATCCTTCTGTCCTTCAATCACTTTTACAGATGTCATTTGCATTTTCAGATGTTTACAAGTACGCAATATACATTTAACAATTAGGTGAGGTCATATCATGTTGAACTGAAATGCACAGCAATGTCTAAGTACCTAATTAAGCTCAGTGAGTTGCTGGGTATAAAACTCAAAACCACTTTATTAACATGAGATAAAAGGAAGCATTGATTGAGCTCAAACTACACTGATGCAAACCTTAATCCAAAGAGAATTCAGCAATTAACCAGTTCTCAAAACCACATCCAATCAAACCAGCATCAATGATTTGCCGGAGGCTGTTCATAGTCAGACATATGCTCACCCCGTGGTCTTCTGAAATGAAGAGACGAAGCCCCTCTCTGTGTTTACTTTAGTCTAATGTAAATTCATGTTTCATTGAAGTTTACATAATTTCTTAGTTTGTGTGTGGAACATTTGGAAATTTACCTAAAGTTTGGGACTATCAACAAGCAACAAATACTGTAATAATTTTGTGTATATGGGTTATATATTCATTCAAAAGTTGTGTCAGGTCAGTATGATTTTTCATGGTTTTGAAAGAAATCTCGTGCTCACCAAGGGTGCATTTATTTGTTCAAAAATAAAACAGTAATATTTTAAAATATTATTACCAATTTTAATTCAAAATAACTTTTCTGTATATGTATATTATAAAATGTTATTTATTTCTGTAATGGCTAAGCTGAATTTTCAGCATCAGTACACCAGTCTTCAATGTCACATGATCCTTCAGAAATCATTCTAATATGCTGATTTGGTGCTCAAAAAACTTATTTTTATCAATGTGGAAAACAGTTTGCTGATAAACACTTCTGTGGAAAATACAAAAGAACATTCATTTGAAACTATTTTGTAAGATTACTGACACAATGCATTCTTGCTGAATAAAAATAATAATTTCTCTTTAAAAACAATCTTACAGCACTCAAGACCCACTTTTGAATGGTAGTGTATATCATGTGTTTACTGTACAATAACATACTATTAAAGTATGTTCATTTTTTGTAACATTTTAACAAATCCTCAGCAAGCACTAAGTTGTGTGGAGAAGGTTGTGAGCATGGTGATTCATTTTTTATTTCACCGAGCGTGGTCACTAAAAACTCACAGATAATTTCTTGTTTCAAGTCATTTTGATCTGAAGTGTTCATGGCAGAGTGGATGAGCTGTTACTCTGACATTAGTTCATCCATTTCCACCATGCTGACCAATTCATGCAGAAAAATTTGGGAAAGAATCATAGTGCTGCTAAGAAGGACATATTCCACTGCCCTCACGTCACATTTACGGTATGCTGTAAGACTTTAACAAGAACGCAACAGACTCAAGGGAGGCCAAAGAGATGCCGCCTCCTTATAAAACTCTACAGTATTGATTGGTGTGGGACCGTGTTACTTTAGGAAAACCAGTGGTTTAGACATCATTTGATTTCATATTAGGTAATATTAGTTATTTTTGTAGTGTGTAATTATTTCACATTGCCTCTGCCTCACCCCCAGCAATCAAGCAGCATTAAAATCCCAGTGGTTCGCTAAATAACGTGCCTGGGTGTTTGGTCCAGCCAATTGCTGAAATCAGGGGATTTATAACTTAAAACGAAATGTTTGGAGGCCATGGTTTATAAATATTCAAACACACAAACACACATCCTGAACAGTTCAAACTCTTAGCAGTATGTCAGAGGAGTGGAATTTGGTTTTAATCTAGACAAGTGCTGACGGCTTGTGCGTTGAGGATGACAGAACATCAGACCGGATGAGACAACGTGTGAACAAACCCCACTCATCCTAATGTGAGCCCACAAAATGCACAGCAGGAGTCACTCAAGCAGAAAAGAGAATTTAAAACAGAACTAACTGTATTTGAGTAAACAGAGAGAGAACATTTCCTTGTCTGATTCTGGGTCACCTGTCTACTGATATTACTGAAGCTGCGCTCACTTTCAACAGTAGCACCGTGTTAGGGCAAATAGCAATCCTAACAATAGATACGTTACATCATCCATATGATATATTAACGCTTAAATGTTTTCTGTTTCCAAAACAGTAAATCAAGCAAAAATATTTAACAGGGCTATATTGTAGCACATTTTTCTCTTTGAAGTCCAATGTTAGTTGAGGTTCCTTGCACCAAAAACTGTTCTAGTTTTACATGGCTATTTTCCAGCCTCTTTCTGCTGCTTATTAAACAAGATATTTTTTGGTACTGCACCTGTAAAACTTTTAATATGTTATTGATTTGGGATTAGCTACATTTCTGTCATTCATTAGGAAAGGTCAAGTTGAAAAACGTATATAGTAACAATAATCAACCTTCGCGCGTATGATTTATTAGTATTTAAGTACTTAAAGTTTGTGTAAACGCACCTTTTTCAGATGTGGCTCACATTCAATGTATGGGTTTAGAAGAGATTACAAGAGCTCTGTTTGGACACGACTAGTTCTATCTGAGGATGTTAGCTAAATGTGTATTTCACAGACACACTTTGTGATTTTAATCCTTTCTGTGTGTTTTTTGTCTTCTCACACAACTGCTGTAAAAATTACCTGGCAAATTGCCTACTATTTTTTGGTCAATTCAGTCCACTGATAATTGTAATCCCATGTCTTTAATTATTTCTCCTCATTTATTTTGACCTTTGTTGAATACTGTGAATCAGAAGTGCCCCATCCTGTTCCAGCAGATCTATCTTCGTGCAAAGTTCAGCTCTAACCCTGATCAAACACAACTGAATCAGCTAATTAAGATCTTCAGAAGCACTTGATAATTACAGACAGGTGTGTTGGGACAGGGTTGGATCGGAACTCTGCAGGTAGGTAGATCTCCAGGAACAGGATTGGGCACCCCTGTTGTAAATAAAGTTTTAGTTGTGCTGCCTGGTGCCTTCATTTTGGGTTTAGACAACTTTATTGGCAACTTTCTGGATAAAATGTGACTTAGTGGTTCAAGAACAGCTGGCATCCCATCTTATTTAAAATGTGAGTTAAATCAATAACCAGGAAAGTTTATATATACAAAAGAAAAAGAAAAAAACTCCACAAAGATACATAGAAATTATGTATTTAAAAAATAAATCAATTTTTTCTTTGCAGACTTGAAAGGATGTTTCGCAGGGGTTTCATTGCAATTATTTGGGTTGTATTTTTGGCTTTTTCATGCACTATATGCTAAAGAATAAATTAAAATGGATATTTTTTTCCAATTGTCACCTTAGATTACATTTCCTGCAGAGACTGAAGACAGAAAGGAAAGACTTGTGTGGCATTGAGTGACAACAGGTGACCTGTCACCGTGTGTGGGTTTGGTGGGGGGTGCCACGACATAATCACAGCACACCTGAGACTGTTGCCGTGGCGACAGCTGACCTGCTAGCCTGAGCATCTCCAGAGCTAATCAACAGCTCTGGGTCTAGCTGCCATCCCACCCTGAACTCGCTCACAAACACACACACATTCACTGACCTGTTCCTCCTTGGTGTGTCTGGTTGCCGTAGAGATGAATGTCATCTCCTGATGGGATGGGAGAGTCCTGGCCCTCCTCTCGTTCCTCGCTCCCCTCCTCATGTTCTTCTCTCTCCCTCTGCTCTAAGAGTAGACACACACACACACAACAGCCTCAATCTATACACTTTTTAACACATATTATATGTGTATACTACTGACACACACACAACAGCCGCAATCTATACACTTAACACATTATTATGTTTATACAGTGACACTGTCTGGTTCACTATCTTTGTGGGGACTCTCCATAGACGTAATGGTTTTTATACCGTTCAAACTGTAAATTCTGTCCCCCTACACTGCCCCTGCCCCTAACCCTACCCATCATTCTGCATTTTACCTTTCTCAAAAAAACTCATCCTGTGTGATTTATAAGCCTTTTTAAAAATGCACTGGCTGCTCCCCACAATGTAGGTGATCTCAGGTTTTACTATCCTTATGGGAACATTTGGTCCCCACAATGTAATATAAACAAGGACACACACACACACACACACACACAGAACAAACATACGGCCTCAATCTATATATACTTTTTTTTAAAACTGTTAATTGATTATCTGCAATTTACCTTAACATATACTGTCAAAAACTGCAAATGGCTTAACATAATTTACTGTGAAAAACAGTAAAAAGACATTCTCAAAATTCACAAAGCCTATTGTATTTTATATAAATAATTTAGCTTTTTTTTCATTTTTGTTATGATTGACAAATTGTTATGATGACTCTGATTCATCATGTGGCTTTCAATTTTACACCAAAATATTATTATGGTGGTTAACAGTACAATTTAAGGTACTTTAAGTAGTTTGGTATATTAACATCATGTAATATATATATAATATCACGTAATGAAATATACAGATGTAAGTTGTAAAACATTAATATGCGATGCTTTAATACTTGAAATATTGTCACGGTATTTTTATGGTGAATTTCAAAAAAATTTCTATGAATTTGACAGAATATTTTTACAGTGTAGCACAGCATACTGTTTACTATATTGTAATATATTATTCATAAAGTTATAAATTACTGACTGATATGTTAAAGTTACAGTTTATAATCATATTTAATCTGCTGTACTGTACATTTAATTAATTCTTTTACATATGAATTGTTATTTCAGCACTGATTTGACAGTTCCTCAATGCAACAACAAGGCTTCAATAATATATATATATATAATTCCTGTTATATACAAAGTGTTCTTAGGGTTTAATACCCCTCATATGTGACTGTGCAGCCAGAGTGTGGCTGAAGCTGTGATTTATCCACACATGGCAGCTCGTTATTGTTCTCGGTTCTCTGGCTGAATGTGGCATGTGAGTGGCTATCGGTTCCATATCTTTCTCCTCATCTATTCATTTATTCACTAATCCTTCCCTCTATTATTCTCTATGTAAAGCTGAAGAGAAGAGGGGGTTGTTAATCCATGTGTGCTCATTGACTCTACCGCCCTGGACCTACGGTGAACGGGCGAGAGGATATTCCTCTCCCCGACAACGGTGCTCCCCTTTTTTCCCTTTTCTCGCTTGCTCTTTCAAGCTCAGAGCACCGTGGTTGATCATATTCATAAGTGTTTGATTCGCTGAGAGCCTATTCATGAACAAATTAACTCATTTATTGAAAATACCCCCCATACTTTGTTATAATTACATACGTATAAACAAGAGCCCCTTGAATTGAACTGAGAGAGAGAGAGAGAGAGAGAGAGAGAGAGAGAGAGAGAGAGAGATGACATAAATAGTGATTTCTGAAATGGCATACTAAAAAAATACTTGAGATATCTGAACATGCCACTTGCACTAACAAATTTTACAAATTTTATTTTATAGACAACATTTTCAGGCATACTATTTTTCTAGGATTTTGCAACATTGGGCTTCAATGCATCAAAACCAGATGCAGAAAACTTGTCTGTCTTTGACGCTGATGAGAAATTCAGAAATGTTAGAATTTGAATATTCCTGTAAGTCAGAAATGAGGACATGCTTTAAATATTGTAGGAAGAAGATTCCTTCTGCCTGTGTTTTACTCTCAACTCGACCTTCACACCTCTCCTCCCGGCCATGTGCTGAACAAACAAACACACACGAAACCAACTCCTACAAACATTTACTCACCCATCTCTTGATAGAAGTATCCATTCTTAGCCATCCCTGAGGAGGGAGCCTCTGGAAGAGAAATGAAAACCACGATTAACAAAAGACTTATAATTAAAAAAACAAAAAACAAAACAATCTATGAGTGTGTGTTAAATAACACAATGTAAGAAAATGTTTCTGATTACAATATGAGAACAAAGATAAAACTGTTTTTTATCTAACACTGATTCTTCAGAACTGGGACAAAACAGGCAAAATAAAAAAGGTATCTTTCCCGGAATTATTATGGATTATGGATATTAAACATGTTTAACATGTTCAGGTGCGGTCTCTGGCTTCTACTTTCTCGCAAAATGTGTTTTTCCTTCCAATTCTCTATAAATGTCAACACTGACAGATACAAAATAATGTGTGAAATAGTTATTATAAATATTGATCAATCTAACATTCACTTTAAAAAAGAAAGAAAGAAAGAAAGATTTTAGACTACAGGATGGTTTCAAACTGATCTTCAGCTCCATCTATTGAATTGTCACCACACTCAGACAGAAAATATTACAGTGTTGACAAAATCACCCTTTTTTGAAGTATTCAATTCAGAAGCTATTTTGATTTTCTAGGTTTGCCTGCTATACCAAGATTGGCTTAAACATAGGAAAATCCCAAACATTTTCTTTACAATTCAGAGGTGACATATCATGGCTGTGACTTATGTAAAAAAATAAATAAAAAAAAAACTTACTATTAAACTTGGCTGTGTGATTTTTTGAACTCATGGAAGTTTAAATATTGATACATAATGAAGACTCCATGAAGATTTCATATTGGTAATTGTCTTTTAAAAGAGGAATATTTTTTTTTAAATAACCTGTATTCTTCTGCCAGGACATAGTAGTAATGTTTTGTTAAAATATGCAAATGTTGTTATTACATGAAATATATATTTTGGTGTACTGTATATTACATTTTTAGTTATGGTCTGAGGACAATGATTTGTATTTAGAACATTCAAGTGATAATCTCAAAGATGAAACATTGTTATCAAAACGAATGTAAATTTGTTTCATTTTTGTCTCATGTCTCAAGAATCAGCGTACAAACATGAATATGACACTAGTCGTGCCCTGTCACTAAACAGCCACATAATTATACTGATACACATATACACACCAACACGCTCACACTTAGGCATAAACACATTCACATGGATCCAGTACACATACCCCACACCTGTGGCCTACATTCATTTTTTGCAGTTTAAGAGGATATTTATGAGGTGAAGTCAGCCGTGACTGAGGTTTCTCTTTCCCCACTTTCTGACTCCCTTAATTGTCAGGTACCTCTTTCCAGCAAAACACCCTCTCTAAAGAGAGTATGCATGTAGGGCTGGCATATACCACAGCACTCACATTTTGGAGCATGAAAATAATACACACAAACAACTTACAGATATCTCGTCCTGTCGTACAGAGAATAGACTACATCAGACATACTGACAGAGAGTTTGTCTCATATTTCTCTTCCGTGACAGCACAAAAACATGAGCTGCTGTGCTGATATATTCAGCAGGATGTAAAAAGCAGAACGTGTCAGTGCAGGAAACAGACTGTCTGAATATAAAGCTGAATATGAAACTCCTATCAGCTGGCCAGTCCAACATGAGAGGCCTCTACATGCTTTACAACCCTTTTACTGTACCTTATTTTCACAATCGCAAAACTTTCACTAAAGACTGAAGATTTATTTAATGACACAGACATATTTAAGCAAACATCCTGATGCTCATGTCACTACCCTCTCTCATGTTATACAATGATTTCTTGAGGGTAATTCTGACAGCTCTGGTATTAGTAAATTGACGCCAACAAAAACAAGGTTTTGAGTGATAGAGGTGCAAACTGTTCAATATGTCGTACTATCTCAAGGCAGTGCGATCTCATTAGTGTTGTGACAACCCACACACACATAAATCAGTAAATGAGTGAAACATGTTAATGTTACACTGCAACATTATATAAACTTGCATTTAAAATGCCTTTCTAAGATTCTTAGTTTCCTTATTATTTACTCATTAACAACTTATTTGTTACTGAAAATGTACAAGGCTTTACATTTTAGATGCTGTCAATATGTTGAAAGTATACAACTGGCATTTTGGGGGCGTTGTTGTAGTGTTGTAATCAGTGTTTGGGAAAGTTACTTTGAAAAGTAGTTAATTACAATGTTGAGTTACTCTCTTAAAAAGTAACTTAGTTACTTTTATAAAAAGTCATGCATTACATTACTTTTTTTTAAGTACTTTTTTTATAACAAATAAAATTCTATTTTAGGGCAAATCTAAAGGCCCTTTTCAAAACAAAATTGTAAATTGAAAATGTAAATTCATGTGTGGGCACAGCTCTAACAAACCTTTCAGCTGTGCTGTCATTCTGGATTGCAGGAGAATAGGATGAAGAGGAAAGTTTAATACTTTCAAGTCATTTTTACTTATGGTTTAACTGAATCATCGAAGGTCAGTGGCAAGTACATTGGTCAATAAAGTGCATAAAATGAAATGCATAAAAATATTTGTTTGATTTAACATTTAAGTATTGGAGGTTTGAGTAGTGAGGAATATTGAATCTTTTTTTCTGCAAGTGAGATTAGTAAATGCCTGCTCACATTTAGTCAAGATCTACAATAACCATCATGTTCACACACAACGCCTCTGCACTTACTCACGATTTCTCTCACCATTGGGACAAGAGAGAAGCCCGTCAATAAATGAGAAAACAAAGTAACTTGCATTACTTATTTGAAAAATATATTTAGTTGTAAATGTAAAAGTAATGCGTTACTTTACTAGTTATTTGAAAAAAGTAATCTGATTACGTAACTCAAGTTACTTGTAATGCGTTACCCCAAACACTGGTTGTAATGGGAACATGTCTATTTTTCTTAACCTAAAGTAATTAAAGAATGAAAGGGATTTAAAGCAATAGAACAATAGAGAAAAATAGTACAATTAACATAATCTATTGAAAAGTCATGCATTTGAATTATTTACAAATATTAGTATTTTAAAATATCTCTAGTACAATTCTTAATCATCTTAATATTCAGAATTTTTTTAATTTTTCTTGTCTCATCACATTCAATTACGAATAACATCATTAGATCATTAAAATGGAAGCGCCACGCTTGAAGTCTGCCATCTTTGATTTGATAGGGTATTTTAGTCATATTGACATTGATGAGAGCTGTTAGACTGCAGAGGCAGATCATTCTAAAAATGTAACTTTTAAGTAATCTTGTCATCCAAATAACACAGACAGCAGAGTGTAATGGAGTGTAATTTCTGATTATGTGATTCTATAGGGAGTTGTTATGAACCTACATTAATTTAACAGAATTTTACAACCGTGAACTGGATCTGCCGGTAATGCGGGTAAATCAATTTAAAGGTAATTTCAGACAAATGATATCATAACGGCTTTTTTGATGCTGATGTGTGAATTTGTATGTGTAGCAATATGCACAAAAGATGTTTAAAAAGCAGGTGTTGCAAATGTTGAAAATATAGTCAATTTAACTATTTACTTTGCGATTTAACAGCTTTTATGTGTGAAAGCGATTAGTGTCTATCCAACTGTAGAGTCTATCCTACAAAACAAATGTCATATCTATTTTTTACAACTGTTTTCATGAGATTTTTGTCCTATTTTTTAATTTTCATCAGTTGAACAATCAAAACCAAGGTACAAACCTATCCTTCAGAGAGTCATGGACGTTTAAATCAAATACAATTTAGTGTCTACTCTGACTGAGATCTATAATCACAGTAAAAGCCCCAAGGTCACCGTGTAAGGTCACCTTCCCACAGCCGAATGACTATTCTCAGGCAGAAAACAGGCAGATTTTTGCATTTTACCTCATACACTGCTATTACATGATGCTTACAGCCCACCCAGGTCTAATCAACGACATGCACTAGCATTTGCATAAATGACTTGAGCCAGCAAACCCATAATTCTTTAAATGTCTTCCCATCGTAACATAATTTAGGAACCAAAGAGTAAGCTGGTGAGGCAGATGGAAAAACAACTCTCTCCCTCCCCTGCCATTCAAAGTCAGTGACGACACAGCAGACGATTGGTATTCTGTGCGTGTTCCCGTCAGAACCGTCCCTAGAGACAAAACACCTTCAGCCCAGCCATGCCTACAGGCTCTCCGAAGGGGACGCAGTCACTGTGCTATTTACCCCCACTCTGACCTTTCACTGGGTACTTCGTCTCTGCTGCCTCCAGCTATGGGTACTGTGTGACCAACCTTTACCAACCCCTGGCTCAATGTCTGATCTGAAGATATTTTTCTGATTCTATGTTACTGCATGCTTATTTTTACTGCAGATGCCGCTCACGGGCCGCCTGTCGATATGTAAAGGAAGTGAGCAGGACTGATAGAGGAAGTGGAGCTGCGCCCACTTTCAGCCTTAAATCACTCAGGGCCAGGGACGGGTATGACTTTCAGCATCGCACTTCCTCTTTCGGGGTTACTGTAGGCACGTTACACAGGCCTGAGCAGAGCAGACTAAGGATGTCCTGATCAAGTTTTTTGTTTGCCCAAGATCAGATCATTGAAAATGGAGCATCTGCCGATACCGAGTCCCGATCCGATACTTTTTTATTTTTAAGTCACAATAACGAATATGGGACTACTGATATAAACTTTTATATACTGATATAAACTTATTTTATGTGTACAATAAGCAGAATAATTGCAACGAAACAAAAAAAAGTGGAGATAAGTTTAGAAAGCATGAAGCTTGCGGGTGACAGAATATCAGTCAAGTATGACGCAAGATTCAACCCATAGCAACACGTTATGGCAATGATAACTAAGATAGACAGTAAATAAATTACTTTTGAGTGATTTGTTACAAAAGTGCGCTTCAAATATGCTAAATACAGAAGCTTGAATGGTAAGCACCTTTAAGTGGGTTTGCCAACTGCCATTAAAAGAAAAAGAAGAAGCTCAAATGTGCGTTTCATACACTAGTACCAATGAGGTCTGGCGCGTCAAATATTTGAGCTTCTTCTTTCCCTTTTAATGCCGGTTGGCAAGCTCACTTGAAAGTGCTTACCGCCACCTATTGCACGACACCTGCATGACAGCTGATGTAAAGTAAAGGATCGTGCTTAGGATAGCCGATACTGATCTGTTAAAAAATACTTAATCGGTCCCGATACCATTCCTTGAGATTGGCTCTGGGACATCCCTAGAGCAGACAAATCCAATTAAACAAGCCAAGGTTTACATTTGTATCCTCAACCAGGGCATGATATCCGAAACACAAACCAATCAGTCAATACATGTCATTATTATTTCTCTTTTACAGTTTCATTCTTTCGTATTCCCGTGAATAAAATGCAAAGCTCTCTCATTATTTTCCTTCACAATCTCTTCCTTAATCATGTTCTGCAAAACAGGGGTAATATAATTTTTTTGCTTAGGGGCGTGATCAAAGCCAAAGTGTAGAAAGAATGAGAGATAAGGAGGGACAAAGAGACTAAACAAAAATCCTTTAATCCAAAAATCACATTAATGCAAGGAAACATGGGCAAATGATAACTCATATAAAAATAAAAAAAACGAAAATACCTGGTGAAAGCGTAGTGAAAGAGTAGTGAACATAGTCCTAATATCTGATCATCATTACTAACACAGGAAGTGCTGTCTTGGCAAACAGGAAGCAAGAGCTGGCAGAACAGGTCTTTATTTTTTTACACTTTTGTGTGTGTGTGTGTGTGTGTGTGTGTGTGTGTGTGTGTGTGTGTGTGTGTGTGTGTGTGTGTGTGTGTGTGTGTGTGTGTGTGTGTGTGTGTGTGTGTGGTGTGTGTGTGTGTGTATTTGAATGTCAGAGTGTAGTTTTACTTTTAAACACACGGATCATCATTGTTAGCATGTGCATTTAATAAAATGACAATATTCATCTCAACTAGAGATAAGCTGAAGTGTGAGTCACAGACTGAGGCTCAGTAACCAGCAAGTCACAAACACACACAGGCAATTTCAGGCTCTCTGCGCCAGCGAGCAGTAAGAGGGATGTCTCTTTAAGGCTTGGTGGTCTGGTTGTTAAGAAATACTCATGTATGTGGTTAGTGTGCAACAAAACCACAAACAGCCTGTGCCTCTATTCAGTTTCATACTCAAGATAAAAAGCATAAAACATCAAATATGCATCAGTATCGCTCCCTCTGTCTCCTTTTCCTTCTCTCGTTGCTTTTATTTTTGTATTTTTTTTTTTCAGACAAGACCAGACACGCTAGAAAAATACAGTCAGGATGGACAAACTCTCTCTGGTGAATAATGCAAATTTGTAGATAAAAGTGTGCGCAGATGAAACAACAGTGCAAGAGCGAGCGTCTTGTGCACAGATGAGGTGGCTGTGTAGTTTATCTAGTGTGAAAGCAGGAGTGAATAGTAAAGCTGTCCTCTCTCTCACACACACACACACACACACACACACACACAGTTAAATGAGCTCATCACAGAGGTGCTAGGTCACACAAGACAGTCGCTCGATCTCACTGCTTCCTTCAAGACAGCAACCTTAATATGATATTCTTCTTTTGAAATTGAACCTCATAATAAGTGCATCGGTAGTTATGCAGCCGTGATGCATCCAGATCTTCGGAACTGATAACCGCAGTTCATGCAAAACTAAATCAACATTTACGTTCACAATTCAAATTTACATTTTGTACTTTCTTAAAGGGGTAGTAACCCAAAAATAAAACTGACTCACCCTCATGTCATATCAAACCAGTATGACTTTCTTTCTTCCATGGAATTAAAAATAAATAGAGGCAGAGGCTGTCAAGCAACAAAGTTATACAAGTACCATGAAAAGTAGTCCTCAGTTCTCAGGTCTCATCATGAACAACAAACGTGTCAGGACTCATCTTGACACGCCATCTTTGGATGTATCATTGTGCACAGTGTTAGCTGTAATTGTCAATTCGGTCACACATTACATTTACCTATGTCAAAAACATTTACAGTAACACTATATTTTACAGTATACTTATTACACGCTGTAGTAATAACAGTAAATTATGCAAAGTTACAAGCAATTAACCCTATAGCCAAACCCTAACCCCAACTGTATAGAAAGTAAATAATTTGACTTATGTGTAATTATACTGTAACAAGGACACCTTAAAATTAAGTGTAATCCAGTATACTTGTGTTCATTTTGTATTGCAAAACGCTTTTGCTGCTATTGGGATGTGGTTAAGGTTAAGGACAGGGCTAGTGGTTAGTGATATGGTTAAGTTTAAGGGTGGGTTAAGGGGTGGTGTCAACAGTCTAATTATAGATGGAATTACTGCAGGTATTATAATTACAATATAAAAACATGTATGCACACAATAAGTGCATCAAATTATTAATTAATATGTTACAGTACATAGTAGTTAAAGACACTTATAAAGTGGGTCCATTTAGTTGTTAGGTTTTTTAGTAATAATTTTTGTATCTTGATGAAAATATCCTTTAAATGTAGTCAATATTTTGATGTCACATTCATTAAAGCCACAATATGTAATTTTTCGCCGCTAGAGGTCGCTTAATCAAAACAAAGGCGTAGCTTGATGACCCCTGGATTTGACAGAGCTTTTATTATGCCGCAGACGACCGCTTCCGCTTTGCATATGTGGGGTAAAGCAGCGCTGTTTTATAATATTAGATACATTTGAGTGTGTCGAAGGTTATGAATGCTACTCTGTACGTTTGCTCGCCGGCTACTATGAGACTTTTTTGCACACTGCAGTGCGCTAGATCGATATTAGGCATGGCAAAACATGGTACACATGGTAAATCAAGAAAACGAGATTTAAGCAAAAAGACTAACTGTGTTGAGCTATAACAATGATTTGTCGATGAATGTATCCAAAAACACATAATATATTAAAGCATCTTTGGAGTTTCTATGGTTTCTACAAAATACAACTGGAAATCGAGGGTAACGCGGGTATAGGGATGTGCCGATGGACGATATCATCGTAAAGAGATAGTAAAATACAGATATAGTAAATTATATCTTTTTATAAAAATAAAAAAATTAAAAAAAATAATATTAACGTCCATCGCTGTGTTTTACTGTAAACATTGTCATCTACCAATTTAGGGAACATCGCCCAACCCTATGTGGGTATGACACACGGACACGGTCCATGTCCCATTTTGCTTATTTCTCTGGATTTAAAAATTCCTGGAAACATTTGGGATAATGTAAGCACACAAGTAAAATAATTATATAACATTGTTCTAGTGGTTTTAGGATATTTTAATCCATTTTGCTCAGACTAATAACAAATAACAATCTGATGAGAAAATGAAAAATCAAACCAAACATGCAATCATTTGTATATCCTGTATTTGGGGATTTGGAATATATTGTAATAAATCATATGGACTACTACTATGAAAATCTTATGATTTTTTAATTTTAATTATCTGAGCTCAACAGCCCCTATACCCATACTATATTTTCAATGTATGAGAAGGATATTCTTCAAACCATTTTTCATATTCCACAGAAGCAAGAAAATCAAGGGGTTTGGAAAGACAAGAAGGTGAATAAATGATTACAGAATTATTTTTGGGAGAACTATCCCTTTAACTTTTCATCAAGAGAGGAATTAATTTGTCACGGAAATCTCACAGCGCTTCTTGGGCAGGTTTGCGTAATATAAAAAAATAAATCTAGTAAATTGAGTTTGTGAGGCTGTTACATCCAGCCATATGGCACCACGCACTGGCAGACCAAAAACATTAATCCCTGCCCTGACAAATGGACAATGTGCATTAAAGAATTGAAGGTAAGAAACAGGGCACATGGGCTGCAATGTAAAAGCACATCAAACATGTGAATGCACCTTTTACATAAGCTATTTACAAGAGAATGTAGAAATACAGAAAACATGTGCTTTGCTGTTTGGGAATTTAGTCATTGTTATTTCACAGACTTTAGGTTTTTGAGATCTTTAATCCGGCTGTACCTGTACGAGTAGGGCCATGCTTTGACACAGATATGACTGGGGTTATATGTGGGAGATAAGGTATGTGAGAAAGAAAGCCATCTCTTGCCGGTTGTGGTGGTATTTTGCTTGTCTAACAGTGTGTAGTTATGGTCCTTTAGTGTAGATACACCTCTACTGCACAGACAGACAGAAAGAGAGACACATGAGACAGATTAAAGGTGCTCTCTGCCACTTTTTAATGTCACTTACAGCCCTGATCTACGAGAGCAAGCAGGAAAGAGAGAGACTTAATATGCCTGCAGGCTTTTTGGCACTCGAGTCTCTGACTGCTTAGAGAGGGAATTCCTTCTGAAGACCAATAATGGCACACATACATTCACACATGCTGGTTCTTTTGAGAATAAGGAAAGAGTGTGATGAGGCGAGGAGAAGGAGAGAGACGGAGAGTTGTGTCTGTGTGTACATGAGGATGCTCGACAGAAAATTCCTTGAGAGAAAAAGCCAAACAGTTGACGATGCGTTCTCTCCACAAATAAACCGTGGAAAGAGGCAAAGAAATATTAATAAGCATGCTGTTGTGGGAGTATTAGAGGAAACAACCCAATGTTATAATTATTAAATGAGGAAAATTACTGTTTCTGCACGCAAATAAGCATGTTGTGAATCTTCTACATATAAATGAACAGATTAAAAAGATTTTAGAAAGGCCAAGCTGAATTAGTGTCTTCAAGCAAGCGTGACGCGACACACGCCAATTCTCCTCTGCTGGGAGACACGATTGACTTTATTGTCTGGTCCAGTTTGGAGTTTATTCTGGTCAAGAACTGCCTACTTACATGGGGAAAAAATCTGACCAACATGAAATCGACTAATTATGTTTTGTTCTTACATGACTTTTAGGGGCACGTATCGAAGAAATATTAGAGTTTTATATTATTGTGATTTACTAGACTGTAATGACGCGGTTCAAAGGTTATTAACAATCATAAATCTAGCAATATAGGCTGCATTTACAGTGCAAGTCTTAACAGATCCAATCTTTTGACCATATCAGATTTTTTGGAACACCTGTTTACTTTCACTTTAGACACAACTGGTGTCAAAATATCTATATTAATTCAAGCCTAAAATGATTTCCGGTGATCGCTTTACTATGCACATAGACCCTCTGGTTTGGAATGGCCGTGCTATTAAAACTAATCATATAATTAATGTCGGGTGGCCATGATTAGCTATTTGCCAATATGGACAAGATAACAGCTGTCATGGATCTTTTGAAGCACAAAATCTGACCGAATGGATATATACATGACAATAACAGTCATTTACGTTTGTTATAGCATTAAAAAGCTGTTTTTGTGGGCAAACGTGTTGCACTCGCCTTGTGGTGGCTTGGAATTAAAAGGGGAATCGGATATTTGTGTTTAGACGTAGGTTGGATATCCAGATATGTAGGCTATCTGATTTAAAACCACATTTTTGATTGTGACCCTGAACCACAAAACCAGTCATAAGTCGCACAGGTATATTTGTGGCAATTTCTTTAATGCCAAAAATAATTTTATTAGAAAAATCTATATAAAATATAAACATCATATTCCATGAAGATATTTTATAAATGTCCTACCGTAAATATATCAAAAATGTATTATTACTAGCAATATGCATTGCTAAGGACTTCATTTGGACAACTTTAAAGGTGATTTTCTAAATTTTTAGATTTTTTTTGCACCCTCAGATTCCATATTTTCAAATAGTTGTATCTCAGCCAAATATTGTCTTATCCTAACAAACCATACATCAATGGAAAGCTTATCTATTCAGCTTTGTGGTCCACATTTGAAAGTGGCTCAGATTGGATAAGAAATAATAGTTTATAGACATGTGCAACAAATTCCGATCTGTGTCAGATGCAAGTAAAAAATCTGATTGCTATTGGGGCAAATGGGAAAGCAGAAATTATATTTTTTGTAGCTTCCGTTTACCACTAGAAGTTTACTTGACAATGACAACTTCTGCTTCTAAGAAGCTCGGAATGTGAAAAGGGTCCATAAACCAGAACTTAAATAATAATAATAAAAAAGGATGCAGCAGCAAGGATCAAGAATGTGTGTTCACAGACATAACTGAAGCTATAAAAAAGAGAAATCTACAGAATATCCTCATTCAAATATTCAAAAAGGGAAACCTCAAAAATAAATCCTTCCTCAACCTGGTACCTTGAAAGCACCCTTTTTCCACATTAGACTTCCGGAAGATGTGTAGTACCGGCCAATCAGATCAGAACTGGTAATTTCAGCCAGCTCTTGCTTTTTGTGAGTGCAATATGCATCAGTGAACAGACTGTGGGCAGTCTGTTGGAATGCCATCTGAGGGTTGTCTGATTGTCATGGAGAAGATACCATTCTGATAATATATTTATCAAATCCCTGACACAGAGCAAGGTTTAACACAGTTATAATGTTATTCACATGTTCGTTTGAAATAACCTTTCACGGCAATTTGCAGTGAAATTCAGAAGCTGCAGCCATTTGTGTCTGTGTTTTTAGATGAGTTTCCGACTGCAGGGATGTTTCTGCAGCGTGCGGCTTGGCTGATGCGTCCGTCTCACCTCATTCTCTCTGTGTGATAGGAGCAATCACTGGGTGACCCTGATAGTGATCTATGCATACTCTACACATCACACAGTGTTATATAGACATATGTGAGCCAGCGTCTCCCTCTCTGCTTTTCTTCATCTCACTCTCTATAAGCCGTAGGAGAAAATACGCAGAGCGGCGTGTGTGCAAAAGCAAACCACACCAAACAGCAACAGGAAAACCAGCATCTAGTTAACATTACGGTGATGGCATCAGATCTCTCTCTTTAGTCCATTTATTCCTGTAAAGCATCCTCTTGAGCATAGGAAAGAGAAATGGAGACGGCGATAGAGAGAGAAAGGTGGACGTCAAGATCCAGTGACTGCATCGTTAACATGCTTCAACATGACAGCCGTCTTTAATCACAAAGCACCAAGGGAGCACGCAGCTTAAATGTGTTTGCATGGACACTATTGTCCTGTACATCAAGGGAATACAGATTTTCCTTTCCTTCATATCTCGACTGCTCTGGTTTCGTGAGCGCTCTGCTGGGGGATTCCTGCTAATTGCTTGCACATTCCCTTCTTCCTCTATTAAAGCCAGGCCACCATTCCCCCTTACAATCTACAGTACCACCGCCACAAGAGAAGAAGACCAAACCGGAGACAAAACACAAGTGAGGGAGACCAGAAAAAGGATACAGCTGTATCATAAGTGTCCTTATGAGGAATGTGAATTCTGAACTAAAACAGAAAGACTGTTTGACATTTGAAGGCCATGATGGTATCTAGTTTATGCCAAAGACGGTTTGTCATACAGCCTGACACGACGACTGACCGTATGTGCTCGAATGCATCAGAAAGGTGGCTGAGCATCTGTGTGTTTGTCTGCCATATGCATGTTGTAGCATATCAGAAAAATGGCATGTGTGTGAGGTTTCTCCCCTGGCGCACGAGCAGCTTCGCAATCAAAGGTCGGAATTCATCAACACTGGCATCCTCCGACATCTTGAAGTAATCTAAGGTTTACTCCAAGGGTGGGTGGGGGGCGCGTCTGTTTGCCTGAGCGTGGGTGTTTGTGGATGCGAGAGGGGGTTCCTGACATTCGCTAACAGAAAGTGAGGACATTCAAAACTTTTCCCGTGAGCTATATTTAATCCATTACGGAGAAGCAGAGGCATGTCTATCTGCGATCTGACTTTTAGCGGAAGAGATGCCCAGTTAATTAGGATCTCGCAAACAGCACACAGCACTTGGCAAAGTCCGACATTGCGTGCATATTTAGGCCTCCAAAAATATCCACATTACGACCGTGTCTGTAAATCAGAAGAGGGTCAGAAGGATCAATCTCTCCATCATGTGAACGTCTGCAACGGCTGCTCCCTTTGCGCACACAGACACCGCTCTTTGAATGAGAGAGGATGCCCATATGGCTGTTTTACAGTGTACCATAAACAGAGGAGATAAACAGAGGAATGTGTGATTCTAATTTCCTTGCAGACTGTAATGTACAGTGGGTGGAAGACAAATGGGGAATAGAAAAGTCAGAGATTCCCTAACCGCATTACCAATCTCTCTGGGACCCGCCGAATGACTGTACATGCACAGATAAATTATGAGACGCACAGCCACGCAAAGTCGATCGGCCCTCCAGAAAAATACATTCATCTGCAAGTGCGAATGGGACGTTTAATATGCAAGCATGGGGGGAAATCTGGGAACAAAATGTCCACCTTTCATGTATGTGTAATGAGAGGCGGGTGAGCAATCACGATGCTCGTTAGAGAGAAAGACAGTCGTAAAAAGACAGAGGACATCGTTTATTACATTAGCCTAGTTATTAATTTTATTTGCTCATCCATCCGTTCATCCACTCATCCAATCAAGCAACTTCATTCCTGTTGCAATGAATGTTCACCTACATGAAATATGAGAAACTTCTCAGGTGGTCACAGTGCGCCGATAGCCCGTGACCTGCTCCAATGACATTGAGATTCTGTGTAAATGATGGTATTGACAGAGTGCCACAATGATTATCCACAAGCCGAGATGGGCACAAAGTAAGTCTCAATTACAACAGCCTGATCAAATACGCACACTTGATGCTTTGTGTCACACACATGGAGAAACACACACGTAATCAAACAAGGAGAGAAAATTGAGACATCAACTGATTTGAAGTTCAACCCTAAGGCGAAGGATGCAAATCACAGTCTCATTATGTATGTGTGTGTGTGTGTGTGTGTGTGTGTGTGTGTATTGGGGGGAAGACAAGCACAAGATTTAGTGTCTTCCCACTTCTATTACCCACTGTGTTTACACTGAGGCTTTGAGCGAAGGGAAAGGACAGAAAGAGAGCGATGTAGGTGCACTTGCGCATGTGTGTTGCATGCGGTATTAGACGGACTTCTCACAATGAGATGAATTAAACAGCAACATTGCGTACAAATAAGACCTACTCTCCCAGAAGACTACCAACTACACGTACCCGCTCGTTTTCACGCACGCACACACACACACACACACTCTCGTACAGTCTGATCAGGCATATAGGTTTTCTTCCTAGCGCTACCCTAGGTACTTGATTTTGATCTGTGTTTTCCATCATGTCTCCCTCTCCCTCATTTATATTTACGTGCGTGTGCATTTGAAATGTCTGTGCGGGTAACTGAAAGTGTGTGATGTCATTTTTCTTTTTTCCTGTTTACTCGACTAAGATTAACAGCGTAAAAGCATTTACGACGCATTCCAGAAAACCAGCCCTGAAAAAGCCTGTCTGCATTCCAGCATAACGCACCCCAAAAAACAGCAGCAACAGCAGCGGTGGCAGCGTGTGAGAAAAACAATCCACAGACCTGCAGGATTCAACAGAGAGAAAACTTACAACAACACACAAACACACATGCATCCTCTCCACTGTACATGTTTAGCACACACAGTCTCAAATTTCAGGGAACCCTCGGATGCTCAGTCGTGACGGACCAGGAACATGTGCATATGTGTGCATGTGTGCGTGTGTATGTGTGTTAGTACATGTGGGTCTTACCGGATGGCACGAAATGAAGAACTTTGTTTGCTTCCATCATTCCCTTCTCAACCCATAATCATCCTGTAGTCCTGACACTAATGAGGGCAAGATCACCTCTGCTCCGGTCTCCTCTCTCTCCCCTCCTCTCTTCACTTCTACCTCTCTCTCTCTTTCTCTCTCTCTCTCTCTCCCTCTCCCTCTCTGTATCTATCTTTCTTTCTCTCTCTCTCATTCCTCAGACATATTTAGTGAGTCAGCCTTGCCCTGCCTCCGCTGAGCTGTGACTCTGGGTCCTAAAGCCTACGCTTCCTGCGTTTCACTTTGTGTACTTGATGCTTGTGGTCATAAATCGTCACGACAAACTATGTCTAGTATTTAGCATTACTTTTGTGTATGAGACAAGCGAGTCTGTGTCCTAGAGTAGTCAATAAAATGTGTATTCTAATAAATAATGCATAATTCTGATACATGAGGCGTGCCTGTGAGTTTACAAACTAATGTCACTGTAATTTCCTTTGTTTCTTTCACAATAAAGCATAATGTCATTCTAGCAACCAGCAAAAGCATTGCAGGTTAGAAATACACACCCTGCCGTGAGGTTTGGTGCTTCTGGACTATTTGATGCTGTTTTTTGTTTATTTTTCTTTCTTTTTTTTTGTGAAGATGTATTGAAACAGTAATATTTCAGAGAGAATTACTGCAAAGATGGCTGCAGAAATTTGGTACATTAGCTGACCAATTCAAACAACAACAAAGTAAATAACACATTGCAGTCGATTAGATTTTGAATTCTAGCAATTTATGTCAATGGAAGATTTTTTTTTTTTACTTTAATTTGAAATTATAAAGCTAATGAAACAAATAGCCTATACAATATATTTTGCACTCTTAAAAGGATAGTTCAACCAAAAATTTTAATTGTTTGATCCTTTATTCACTCATGTCATTCTAAACCTGTATGACTGTTTCTTCTGTGAAGCATAAAAGAAGATATTTTGAAAAATTTGTTTTTCATGTCCATGCAATGGATGTCGATGGTAACCAAAGCTGTTTACCAACCTTATTCAAAGTATCTTCTTTTGTATCTATAGAAGAAAGAAAGTCATACAGTTTTGGACTAACGTGAGGGTGAGTAAATTATGACGTCAATTTCATTATAGGGTGAACTATCCCTTAAGTTTGAACTGTGGCTGAATAAATTGCAGAAACTTCTGGAGAAGTAGATGGAAAAAAAGAAGGTGATGATATTAAAGAAAAAAGAAACGGCAACAAAAGACAATAAGCAAAAAGATGACGATAAACCAAAAAGCAAACAAAAGAAGTAGAAAATGAAGAAGAAGACAAAGAAGCGGAGAAAGAAGAAGCAAGAGAAGATTATGACGAGGAAGGAGTAAATATAAAAAAAAATGTTGACAAATAAGAAGCAGCAGAAGACAATGATGAAGAAGAGGAAGGCAAAGAATAGAATGTTTGAGGAATTTCTAGCTGGCACTGTAATGACTCATCATTCCAAGGCTGTTTGTTTTATTTCTCTGTCGAGTGGGGTTGGGGTTGTTTTTATTTCAGCCCTCACAATAAGTCTTATAAAAAGTGTAGAACCCCTCTCTCCTCCCTCCATTTTGTTGCCATCAAAGGCTCTTTCCACAAAACACACCTGCTGGCTGCGTGTAAAACAGTTTGTAGAGGCATGTGTGTACGTATGTGTGTGTGAGAGAGGCTGGAATGTTCACAAAGCTCTTGTGTAAACCCTAGACTGTATTGTGATGCACTGCTCTTTTAAACTATTCAATAACAGCCAGACAGAGAACCTCCCACAGTATGACATACATTCGGCCACCTATGCCACCAACAATTCAACATAATGACACAACTGGAATATCGTACCTCACAATCATCATGCTGTTCATCCATACAAGTAGTCTGATAAATTCAAAAGAGATGTGTATGTGGCGTGTAAAGGGTTAAATCCTGATGTGGGCACAGGATGCTGTGGGTACACAGAGTAGGGTCAATCTCCGACCTTGCTATTGTCCTTGATTTCAGCAGAGTTGTCCGGAGGAGCCAGACAAACACGCATCCAGCATAGCGAAATATTTGGGCTAGATTAGGGACAAATTGTGCACTGGCCAACAGAAAAGAGATCCCTACAGCAAATCAAAGACAGTTCTGGGTGACGCACTGCCCCCTAGTGCCCCCCTAGGGTTCCATGTTTTATGGGGACTTTTCATAGACATAATGATTTTTATACAAACTGTATATTCTATCCCCTAACCCTACCCCTCACACAAAATTTCTGCATTTTTACATTTACTAAAAACATCACTTAGTATGATTTATAAGCTGTTTTCCTCATGGGGTAAAAATGTCTTCACAAGGACAAAGATTTTTGATATTGCCATCTTTGTGGGGACATTCTGTCCTCATAACGTATAGGGTATACCCGAACCACACACACACATGCTGTCACTTGTGTGCCCTAGACCTCACTTCCTATCTGTGTTTAACTGTGATAGTCAGATCATAAGCTTCACAGGAAATGTTTTGTTGTCTTTCTGGAAAGACAATGGGTATTGGAGATTTATGGGTAGAGAATGCTGACTGTAACACTTTACGTCATGAGGTACAACCCCAAAACGTCACTTGCAATCTTTTTGCATAGCTCCTAACACAAGTAATTGTCTTCCAGATAAGTAAAGCTGATCATTTACTCCCAAAACAGTTTCAGTGCATTCAAATTGTTGGCAATATGAGACGATTCATCTGGAATATGTAGTCAACAACCAAAATGATATGTGTTTGACTTGTATGTGGAAAAAGAGAGGTATTTTCCAGCAGAGGTCAATGTTCAGTGCTCAAAAAATATTCTTACATTGATTGATTTTGAACATATTTTGCATGGTAAACTGATATGTTTTGGTTTTCTGTGATGTATTCTAGATTTTTGTTACCAATTGCGTTCATTTTTCATCAAGATATTTATCTTCTCATCAAGCTGGCTAACGTTTGATTAACATTATTCATAATTAAAAAAAATTATAATAAAATAAACTGTCCTGTGTTTTGTGAGACTTGTTACAGCGCTTGCATATTGTTGCCCTTGACTGGTCTTGGTTGCTTCTATTACTCGCTTTGGATAAAAGCGTCTGCTAAATGAATAAATGTAAATGCAAATGTCCATTTTGTTAACATTTAATGAATATATATATATATATATTTCTAAAAAAAATAGAAAATGTGTTACCAAAAACAGTGGCTGGGCAAGTAAAAATCTTAACTACAAAAGATAACAAAGCCAAAATTCATCAGGCTCAAAATGGTTGGGAGTGAGCATGAAGAATCATTTTCACACATGAATTGGCACCTCTGAGTCCAGACCTTAAACTCATTGAAAATCTTTGGGATGTGCTGGAGTAGACTTTACAGAGTGCTCGACTCTTGCATTGTCAATAAAAGATCTTGACAAAAATGATATATCTTCCTACATGGTTGTTTAAGAAATTAAAAGCTACAGACTCCAATTAGGGTAAGAAGAACTGTTGCCAAACATATAACACGCTAGAAACATAATAATCACAGCAATAATGATCCGATCATAGACTCTTAAACATTTGCTCATTTAAATCCAAACAGCAACTTTTTTTTTCTTTTTTCTTTTTTTTTGGCTGGGCAGAGTACATCCGAGTGAAACGAATTATTAAAAAAAAAAAAAAATTGTAGGGTGAGACATAGTTCTATCCTTCGGTTGTTGATTGGATGCAGATGAATTTGAGCCCGATTGTAAAAACATTTAAACAACATTTAAGTGGACTAAATGATTGGAGAAGTCCTGCATGTCAACTGAGAGAAGTCTGTTGCTTTACCTGAAGACTTCTCTCTGTTGACATGCTCTGTTTCTTTCTTTTTTTCTTTTATGAAACATGCATAGATGAATCATTCACAATAACATCAATAAGATGCATTTAGAAAATAGATAGGTTGAATTTCCATTTCCATGAATTTCCATGTCGACTTAAAACCGAAATATGAGCGATCGAGTTCGCTTTTCATTCACACAGATCCTGTCTTTGAAAATGTACTCTTTTTGGTCCATTCGGTTTGTGATTGGGTCTCAGTCCAATTTCCATTCCCACTTCTTTCTAGAACCGAGCCCACTGAAATAGTAATATGCCCTGCAAAGGCAAAATGTAGTAACTACACAAGTTGTCAAAATGGGTTGTTACATCAGCTGTCACAGTTACATTTGTCCAAATTCTTTCTCTAGTTTTCTTTGGTACAAGAATTATGGTCAAGCCCTGGCAAACACCAGCTCTTTTTGAGTTTGCTTTACACACACACACATGTTGTGTTTCCATGTTTTGTGGGGACATTCCATAGGCGTAATGCCTTTTATACTGTACAAACCGTATTTTCTATCCCCCTACACTGCCCCTGCCCCTAAACCTACCCATCACAGGAGACATGCTGCATTTTTACATTTTCAAAAAACATCACTTAGTGTGATTTATAAGATGTTTTCCTCATGGGGACCAAAAAATGTCCCCACAAGGACAAGGATTTTGAATATTGCCATCTTTGTGGGGACATAACGTAGGGATTACCAGTCCACACACACACACACACACAAACACACACATTTGTATTGTATCTCCAGGAAGAGCCAACAGTCAAACTAAGTGAACAACAAAGGGTGGAGCTTCCTTCCCCTGGACCCTCACCTAATGTAAGTAATGTATCAGTGTGAGTATGTGTCTGTGTCTGCCCATGTGCTTCTGCAAGAGATTTGAGATGAGAAAAACAATACATTTATATCTAAATAGCTCAATATCAAAGAGGGATGTTACAACGGAGCAATTTTTGAAGAGAGCAACAAAAATGTGTGTTATCTCACACTTGTAGTTCTTTATGAGCTCCAAGGTCAAGAGAATATGTGAGAGAAAGCATGTTATGTCTACACTTGTACAAAAGGAACTTTCCAATTCGTGTCAGGTGAATGAGAATTCGAAATGGCACCACTGCTGTGGCAGATGCTGATATTTATAGGTGTGCAGTGATGCCTTAAAAAGAGGCTTTGATCAGATAGCCTGATAGCTCTTGACTTTATGAAACTAACAACTGAAAGACATTTTATCCAGCAGTCCTTCCTTCTCTCATTACCCTAAGAGCATGAGCCCAGGCAGCTTATGTGAAGCTCTATTGTATAGCAAGCTATTGGGACACTCATCCTTTTTGTTGTGTCAGTCTTGATAAGGAACAGAAAATACAGCTTAATCATGAAGGAAAACCAGAGAAGGTAATTATGCTTACAAAAGCATTGTTCGTTGCACATTTTTCATTTAAATGTGTTTTTAAAAAAGTGCAGATGAGTTTTTCAAAAAGCCCTATGCAGTGTCTATCCAAATGCCTGCAAGTATATCAAATGAAGAGATTTACATAATATATACAATTTTAATTTATATATAATAATAAATTATCCATATTTCTCATGGTTAATTAGGTTGGCATGCAGTCATTACTCCTGCACTTCGTCCTAGTGTTTGTCTGTGGTAACATAGAAAATATTACTGTAGTAGTGATAATGAAGTTTTGATTTCTGGAAAATGCATTTCCCTGTAACCATACCACAATACCATAATGCACAAAATAAATAAATGTGGTAAACTTGCTTCCAGGCACCACTGTCATAAATAAAATAAATAAAACACTGACGAAAAGGTCATTTTGTTGGATGTAGCCAATAATATTCATTTATTATGGCTTTGCAGTATTATATGTACCTGTAGGATGGTTGCCATGGTAATGTTTAAGTTTTTTTCTGAAAATGTTATCTAGTTCAACATTAGAAAACATATTTGTTGTTTTTGTAGTAAAGTGTAGCCTACGCAGAGAGCGAGACGGCTTTCACGAGAACATAAACGAAAACTTTTACAACTATTATCACAAGCATAATTCATGAAAAATTCGTTCGTTTTTAGGTTCATAAAGTTTATAAAGACCCTTGTCCCTTTCGATACAAATCCTTACCTTCAGCAAAACGGTTAACAGTCACTCCCCTCATGTCTTTACCGTCTTTATCCGTCTTCATGGTGTCTTTCAGTTTGGTATACTTTTAATGACTAAAATCACATCCAGTGGAATGTTTCCGAGATAGTTAACCTTTATATCCAAACTAACTAGTCAAGTTGTTCTCTTTTCTCCTGAGTGTGAAACACTGGCAGGCATATTAGCGGTGCGCGCGAGTGTTCCGCAGGTGTGCATGACAGCACGAGCGCAAGAACTGCAGCACGCGAACAAAAGCTCGTGAATCTGGACCAATCACGCTCCAGCAAAACAGAGCGACTGGACGACACGGATGGTCCATATATCATTACTGAGTAAATGTAAGTGGGAATACAGTTTTTGTCCTGTAAACGTGACATTTAATTAATAACGGACTGATGACTGACATTTATCATTTAAAACTAGTATGAGTTCCCCACTAGAGAGCGCGCAGAGAACGCGCCACACGTGCTCTCCGAGTCCCGGAGACCTGCATTAGTTTTATAGACGATAACCTACTTTTATTTCTTTCTGTTTAGATTTTGAGTGACTGTGCATTTAGATTCTTTATTCAGACATTAACTGTGTGGATTTGCTTTAACTTTATATGAGAACACTGTAACAGTTTATTCTCAATACTGATCCTTGACAGCACTGGACATTTGTCTCCCTTATCAGATTCACCCAGTTCAGTTCGTGGAGCCTCTACTAATGAGCTGATGAGTTGAATCAGGTGTAGTAGATAAGGGAGACATCCACGGTGTGCAGTGCAGGTCGAGGATTGAGAACCATTAGCCTTTTTATGTTCTGTCTACATACACTGCAGGCATCTTTCGTTCCATTAAGAAACTTTAACATCAATGGAACCTTTCCAGTGCACAAAAGGTTCTTTATAGTTAGTTGGATTGTTAAAATGTATTTTACACTTACAAAAAAAAAAAATCCTTTTAAGAACTGTTCACTGAAAGGTACTTTAAAATTGTTCTTTTATGGCATCACTGCAAAAACCTAATACATAGATAGGAGACAGAACACCTCATAAATGTTTGTTACTGTTCAAGGCGACTTTTTGGGCTTTTGTATTATCACATCTTGAGCAGGAGAAAGGCCATGTCTCCATCACTTCATGTCCTCGTGTTATCTACAAGGCTGCATGTACATAGAAAAGTCCTTCATTTTAACATGATGCAAACCAGAAACAGGAAAACTAATGCAAACAAAGTTTTATTCCAAAACCTGGAGGGGAGAACTTCATGAATAAACACATAACTGTAGTCATTGCAATTCTGGCACAATGCCGATGGGTAATTGGTCAGGGGTAATTCAGCCTGCTAGAGGGGGGTATGTAAGAGGACCCTTGAGGGCCCCCGACAGACTGTCTGACATGGAGCCCGGGCCAATGAGGATGTTTTTGGAGGAAGGGTCTCTATGTATGGAAATAAAAACTGCTTTGTGTTCCCGCACATAGCGACAGTATCCACTAAGGTCAGCTTCAATTTCCATATCAGTGGTTTTATTTACTGAAGGAAAGTCATTTGGAGTATGAGGTTAATAAGTCCAAGACTGGCACTGAAGGAGATGAATTATTGTGATGAATTATTGTTATTAATGTATGTGTGTGTTCCTCACACATTATTTCTCCATCCTGAGTAGACTAAACATTCGCACAAAGACTTTAATACCCTTTAACAAGGCCAAGATAGACGTTGTTTACGCATGTTTGTTAGCTAATACATTTATCAGTTACCAACCACAGCCTTCTTCACCCTTCGTGCCAACATCAAATGCCCTTCTTTCTACACCCTCTCTTGTATCTTTGAGCTCATTGGTTGTCATGATAAGTCCAAGTGTATTTTTAGCACACTTTCCTTTCATAGGGTTGGACACAGGGAGAAAATAGATATAGACAGACCCCTGCAATAGAAAACAAGACTTGGATAAAACTGCAACTACCAACACTTCTGAAAGTGACAGAAGGTATGAGTTTCGCAACTGCAAAAGGTATGATTTTCCAGCTAATTACATTTCAATTGTGGCCTATTTTGGAGTGCTTTAAAACTACGGCAAGATCATTTGAAGTATCTACTATGTCATTGAATGTTAGTTTCTGGGATGCAAGAAGCAGGATGACGTATATTGCTGCTCAGACGTTTTCTTTCCTCTCATTTGCACAGCTGAAGCTCAAACTGATCAACAACCAATCACAACAAAAAACAGCAACCGAGGCCGCCAACCAGAAGAAAATGCCACAGACTCAAACAATGACACACAGAAACAAAACTTTGATTTGAAAGTTGAAAACGGTGTGGTGAAATACAAACTTCAAAATGTATCTGGGAACCAAGAGACCAGCATGAGAGATGATCCAAGCACCAAAGTCTGTTTGACTAATAAGAGCCACAGAGGAGGGTCACAGTCAGTGGAGCAAAATGACCCAAAGCCCTTAACCATTGTACCGATTCAAGAAAATGTGGTTTCGAATAAGGTACTGTCAGAGAACTATGAAGGGAAGTTATGTGAGGAACAACGGCCGAGCACAAAGCGCCAACTGTCCGCTGAGAGCGCGGCGAAGTCAGTGAGCTTAAGAAAGAGGAGCTCTGTGAAAAAGAGCCAAGAGGAGATTGTGAAACCCCTCTCAGTTGCCAGCCCTGGCACGCAATCTGGGAGACCTTATCTACCTGCAGTCTCCTCCTCTCAGAGGAAACCCAGAAAATTGCTGTTCTCCAGCACTGATATTTTCAACAAAGTAGACACATTCTCAATCATGAAAGGAAAAGAGGTAACCGACAACACACAAGTCCTTTTTGTTCTGATAAACAATAGATTCAGCCATGAATATGTGTTTTTCAGTTGAGGGAGCTGGAAGTATTTGATGCTCAGAAGATTGCGTGTGCAGTCACTGAGGTGGGCAGAAATGATCTGGAAAAACTCAGGGCCATATGGATCTGGCTTTGCCATAATATTGGTAACTGCACATGCAGAAAAGCATGAGTTTTCCATTTTAAAAGTATTGGATTGGTGGTGCGTACATGCAATTTTAACTCTTTTTGTGAATGTGTTTCCTCATGCAAATTGTCTTATGCGTTTGTGTGCATAGAGTATGATTTAGAGGGATACCTTGGTCTTTCTGAGAAGATTTGCTCATCTGATGAAGTCATCAGGAAGGGAAAGGGTGTATGTAGTGGATACTCCAGTCTCTGTGTGGAAATGTGCAGGTAAATGGCCGCAGGTATGTACGTACAGTACATACATCATGCCAGCAGAATGCAGATCTGAACTTTCTATTTTTCTCTAGGGTGGTGGGCATTGAGTGTGTGGAGGTGAGTGGGTACAGCAAAGGCATTGGATACCAGGCCAGGCACAGTTTAGCTGACAAGCGTTCAGATCATGAGTGGAATGCTGTCTTCGTGGGGCGGCAGTGGTGCCTGCTTGATGCTTGCTGGGGTGCTGGCACTGTGGATATGAAAAGCAAAACATTTGTGAAGAGGTCAGGCTTCTCAGAGTGTCACTTATACATATCATACAGTACACTCATACTGAGAAATCATAAGTAGTTCTTACATACACCATTGTTTGTATATTTTCTACTACAGCATGTAAGAGTTGGGTTCTTGGAAGAAATGATCAAATAATAAAATGTCTCAGTAAAATGATATTTAAAAGCTTAGTTTTCAAAGTTCTCTAGTCTTTATTTTGGGAAGAAAAATATAAATTAAATGAGAAACAATAATGACTGAGAGATATACAAATAAGTTCGCCAAATGCCTGATAGTCATTGATACACACACTTTAACAAAAAAATATATATTTCTTTTTAATTATGTATGGATAATCAAGCAAACCTAGATTGCTTCAATCCAATTCCTCTTGAAATATTACTAAAAATTAAAAGATTTCACAGAAAAAAGACATGTTAATGACTTTTCTTGTTCTTGTAAATGACAGAATTGTACTAAAAACCTTACCTACTTGCTGAAAAAGTATAAACTATCAATCCGATGATTTGAGGCATGTAGTAGATTGTGTACAACAGTGTTTTTACAGCAAATGTTTGATCATGTTGATAATTTAGAGGCCATAGGAATGTTTGTATGCAATATGAAACAGTAGGCTTTTTACGGTAAATTGATTCTGATATTATTAATCAATGGTGTTCTTTTTAAGCCATCAGTCGGCGTCATTTCAACATGATTTAAAAAAATTGATCCACCAAAAAAGAATTGCAGAACAAAAAAAAAATTAAGTCAGCAAATTAAGACAAAAAACACATTAAGGGCCCTAATTTATCAATCTGAGCGCATGGTCTAAAGCGCATGGTGCAGATGCACTTTTTCTAGTTTAACGACTGAAAAAAACGGTCGGCGTGCCGGCGCATAGTCCAAAAGGGTTGTGACTAGTCTCTTAATGAATCATGGGTGTTTTGGGCGTAACATGCAATAAAACAATCAGCGTGTCATCTCCCATTCCCTTTAAAAGCCAGTTGCATTTGCACCATTGTGGATTCGCTATTCACGTGGCGGAATTTGCGAGTGGAAAGACCTCAAATGCGCTAACTAACAAAAACTAACAAACTAACAAAAAACACAACGTCGCATTGCATATTTTTCAATAAACTTAAAATGTATTGTTTTCTAACTCGTGACTATAAATCAAGTTTTATATTGTACAATCTATATAATATCAGTAATGCTTTATGTGATTATTGTTTAGCCCCCTCTTAAATGACACTGAGTAGACTATATAGTTTTATATATATTTTACTTTTTTCCTGATTTACAAATACTGTGCTTTAAAGTTTGTAATTTATCCCAAAAAAAAGAACAAAAAAAAAAGATCTGGTTGGTTTGGTTTAGAAGATATATGCAAATGTACAGTCTTTTTCTTCGGGGAAATTGAATGTGAAATATTGAGGACTCAAAAAGCAGTGTAATAATAACTATTGACCTTCTTCTCTTTCAGGTATGATGACTTTTATTTCCTGACTGAACCCAGTGAGTTCATTAACTCACATTTCCCTGATGACCAGACCTGGCAACTACTCACAACACCCATCTCTATGGAAGAGTTTGAAATGAGACCCTTGAAAACCTCAGCATTTTATCAGTTTGGATTGACTCTCACACTACCTACACAGTACAAAACAATCACAGGTGTGCATGCACACAAAACGTACACTATCAACACAACTACACACATGCGTAACAGAATAATACACAAACTGAAAAGATGAGATTAGTGAAGCACATACAATGTCTGTTACACTATAATGAGATAATAGGCACTGCTGGCATCAGCTTGTGTTGAGAAGCTCTGAGAAAATAGATTAGACTGTTTGCTGCAGAGATTAGACTGTCTCATGAGAAGAAGAAAAAGTTATTGTTACTAAAACTTCCAGAATAGTTTGCACTGCAGCAAACGCAGGCAAGAATATTAAGTAACTAGTAAACAAGTTGTACAAAGAATGGCTGCATACAGAATGTACAGAATGGCTGTACAAAGCTAAATGCACTCCTGGAAAACGCAAGGTCTCGAGATGCATTTTTAAAAGTATTTTAACTTGACACCATGTCTTAACTGGGCGCTCACGAGACATCACGAGACATCTGCCTAATATGCTTAGAAAGCAAAAGTATTGCAGTGCAACACAAAAATATTGCACTTTAAGATTTGAAGTCATGAAATCAAAATGGACAAATCTTATTTTTATGGAATATTGCACTATTGTACTTACTATAAGTGATTTATCTGTGCCCATGATTTTAAATTCATGTGTAATCTTTAATCAAAATAGTGTCCCTCCCTGTAATGACATCTTATTTCTCTGATAACCTGTTTACTGGCGTGAGGGCGGGACAACCTGTCACTCACATGAGATCACAGCAATAGCAAACCACAACCTTCCAATCAATTCCTGATAGACCTAATCAAGTCCCACCCTACATCTTTTCTTGTTTTGAGAAGCTGTTTCACTCGGATATATGTCACAATAGGGAAGAAAAGTCTATTGGAACTTCCGTTTCATGCCAACTTTAATAGTAAAACAAATTGATAAATTATAATTGAAAGCACAAGCACAAACTACTCAAATGCATCAGTTCTTCCAGTGCACACAGTATCCAAATTCATTCACATGTTCAAGTGGACTATATTAGTTGACTAATGTAGGGAATAGTCAGGGCCTTTTGAAGGGATAATTTAGCTCCTACTTCAGAGTAAGGTCTAACCCAGCGCTGATTGGCTGAATACAAGTCATGTAAACAGAGTTTACATATACCTACTCCATAAACTAACTCCACAAACATGGAAAACAGCGACAGATGGACCAACGGCGAAGTCCAGGCACTTCTCAACCTTTACTCTAAGGAGTTGTTGATGCTGTTGAATGGTGTGCCTTCAAAGTTCCTACTGGCAGTGCGAATGCAACCAGAAAAATGGCCTTCGGGGAACATTTTAGTTCTTGGGGGTACTGCCCTGGTAGCTAGTTCCTATAACTGGTGGGAAAGCTCCATATGTCAACCATCGTAAATTCAGGAGTAGTTTTCCATGCATGCATTTTACTTCCTTATATATGTGTTTGTCACTGCCAAAAATTTCCAGTGTAAATACAGGCACAATATTACTGTAACATTTTGTAAATGTGTCAAAATTTGTTTTCAACAGACGACGGGGAAGCAATTGTGTCTGTGAGATCCTCTAGACCAATGACCTTTTCGTATGAGATGAGGCAGCAGGATCCCCAGACAGTAGTTCTAAAGCAGGAGGAGGTTGACAGCTCCTGTGGTCTCCTGGCAGTTACTCAACAAGGGATGAAGCTGCGATTACTTCCCCCAGAGCCTGGGGCATACGAGGTGAAGCTGTTTGCCCGGCGAGAGGGTGAACTTGGTGTTCTGAGGTGGGTTTGCTCTCTCGAGCTGGAGTGCCCTAGTATCCAGAAGAGGCAGGCCCTTCCTGATAACCCCTACCTGAACTGGGGCCTGGCGGCGGGGGCAACGGCACTAGGCGTAAAGGGTTGCAGCATCGCAGGAGAAGAGGCTGTGGAGGTCGGTGAGGGTGGCGAGTGCAAGGTGATCCTACACACATCACGACCTCTGATGATGGTGTGTGAACTTGCACACCACGAGCTTGACCCCGCTACAGCCAAGCGCTGCATTGCGCCGCAAATCACAGCAGAGCAGCTAGTGTGCAACGCCATGTGCCCATACAAAGGATTTTACCGGCTGTCCGTATTTGTGCGGGAATATGATAGTGGAAGTGGGACTTTTCAAAATGCTGGGAACTACCTGCTGCACTGTCAAAGTCGAGGGTTGAATCCAAATGTTCTGTATCCTGCAGACCTTGGCCTGTGGTGTGGTCCCGGGACGCGCACTCAAGAAGCCGGACTGTCCCATTTCAGCCACACTGGGGCGATAGTGAATGCGCCACAGGGGCGGTGCAACATCACCTTCCATTGCGCCACGCCAGACCTGCAAATGCATGCGGTCCTCTGCACCGAGCTCCATGAGGAGGCCCATTTTCCTCTGTCCCGATATGTACTCCTGACATTTACAGAAACTAAGGTAACTGTGAGTGTGTGCGCACCCAGAGCGGGAGTTTATCGTCTTGCTCTTTATGGACGGAAACCCCCCCAGCAGGACTACATGTCGCTGTGTGACTTTATAATCAGGAGTGTGTGTGAAAAGCACGGAGATCCATTCCCCTGTGTATATTCAGCGTGGGGAAGAGGGTGTGTGTTGCTGGAGCCCCGCACAGGTGTGCTGGCTCCACAAAGATCAGTGAGTTTTCGCGTGCGGGTACCAGGTGCTCAAAGAGTGTGTGTCGTGGGGGAGAAACGAACGGATCTGAAGATGAATAAAAGCAGAGTTTGGGAAGGTGAGGCTGTCACTGGAAATGCCACACAACTCAAGCTCGCCGCTGTCACTAAAGAAAGCAATGACATGCATGTTCTCATGACCTTTGATGTCCTTAACCTGGAGAATGAACTGTGAACAGAACAGACTTTTGTCTAGGGGACAAAAGGGCGGTCACACTGCAGTTCAGTTTGTTTTTTTTCTCATTACATTAATTCCATTTTTTGGATGAAAGGGTGAACCTCAAAGATCTGGTTTGCTTTCATATGCGCAAATAAATCAGATATATATCAGTTTTTTCAGAACACTGCAAAAAAAAAAAAAAAATCTTGGAAATATGAAAACATAAGATAATAATAAGCTAAACTATGTAAGAGAGAGAACATATCTTAAAATGTAGCCTATTTCTTTCATTTATACATGAAAGACGAAAACAACTTTATTGTTAGGGTAAGAAGAATATTCTTGAATAAAAATGTACTCAGAAATTTGATAAAATACTAATATATATATATACATATATATTCATAGTACAATGTGACTAACCAGAATAATCAAGGTTTTTAGTATATTTTTATTGCTACGTGGCAAACAAGTTACCAGTAGGTTCAGTAGATTCTCAGAAAACAAACAAGATCCAGCATTCATGAAATGCACGCTCTTAAGGCTGTGCAATTGGGGTATTAGTTGAAAGGTGTGTTCAAAAAAATAGCAGTGTCTACCTTTGACTGTACAAACTCAAAACTATTTTGTACAAACATTTTTTTCAGGGATTTAGCAATCCTGTGAATCACTAAACTAATATTTAGTTGTATGACCACAGTTTTTAAAACTGCTTGACATCTGTGTGGCATGGAGTCAACCAACTTGTGGCACCTCTGAGGTGTTATTCCACTCCATGATTCTTTAACAACATTCCACAATTCATTCAAATTTCTTGGTTTTGCTACAGAAACAGCATTTTTGATATCACCCCACAAGTTCTCAATTGGATTAAGGTCTGGAGATTGGGCTGGCCACTCCATAACATTAATTTTGTTGGTTTGGAACCAAGACTTTGCCCGTTTACTAGTGTGTTTTGGGTCATTGTCTTGTTGAAACAACCATTTCAAGGGCATGTCCTCTTCAGCATAGGGCAACATGACCTCAGTCATGATATGCAAACTGATCCATGATCCCTGGTATGCGATAAATAGGCCCAACACCATAGTAGGAGAAACATGCCCATATCATGATGCTTGCACCTCCATGCTTCACTGTCTTCACTGTGTACTGTGGCTTGAATTCAGAGTTTGGGGTCGTCTCACAAACTGCCTGTGGCCCTTGGACCCAAAAAGAACAATTTTACTCTCATCAGTCCACAAAATGTTCCTCCATTTCTCTTTAGGCCAGTTGATGTGTTCTTTGGCAAATTGTAACCTCTTCTGCACATGATTTTTTTAACAGAGGGACTTTATGGGGATTCTTGAAAATAGATTAGCTTCACACAGACGTCTTCTAACTGTCACAGTACTTACAGGTAACTCCAGACTGTCTTTGATCATCCTGGAGTTGATCATTGGCTGAGCCTTTGCCATTCTGGTTATTCTTCTATCCATTTTGATGGTTGTCTTCCGTTTTCTTCCACGTTTCTCTGGTTTTGCTCTCCATTTTAAGGCATTGGAGATCATTTTAGCTGAACAGCCTATCATTTTCTGCACCTCTTTATAGGTTTTCCCTCTCCAATCAACTTTTTAATCAAAGCACGCTGTTCTTCTGAACAATGTCTTGAACGACCTATTTTCCTCAGCTTTCAAATGCATGTTCAACAAGTGTTGGCTTCATCCTTAAATAGGGGCCACCTGATTCACACCTGTTTCTTCACAAAATTGATGACCTCAGTGATTGAATGCCACACTGCTATTTTTTAACACACCCTTTCAACTAATTCAACTAATTGCCCAATTGCACAGCCTTATCATGAATGCTGGGTCGTGCATATCATGAATGCTGGGTCTCATTTGTTTTCTGAGAATCTACTGAACCTACTGGTAACTTGTTTGCCACGTAGCAATAAAAAAATATACTAAAAACCTTGATTATTCTGGTCACATTGTACTGCTATTATTTTGAACAATACTGTATATATATATATATATATATATATATATATATATATATATATATATATATATATATATATATACACTTACACACAGTATATATTATATTTTATAATATTATTTATTTAAATAATATTTTATTACATTTTTTTTCAATTTTATTTAAGAATTATATTTAATTCTTATTATAGCTGGATGCTATATCCGGAAATCATAAATCTGGAAACAATCAACAATATTAATGCAATAGTTTTGCATTTAAATTGGTCTTAAATGACAGTAAATAATTTTACATTGTTACAAAAAAATTTATATTTCAAATAAATACTGTTCTTTTGAACTTCCTTTTAAAAAATCCTGGAAAAATTCATCAGTTTGAACCAAAAATATTGAGCAGCACAAACATTTTCAACATCGATAATAATATGAAATGTTTCTTAAACAACATATCAGCATATCTGAAAGATTTCTAAAGGATCACGTGAAGGTCTCTTTGGCTTGCAGTGTGACCATAGCCTAAATAAGGGGAAAGAATAGAGCATAAGCATGATGTCAAAAACATCTCCAGGTCAAAGTGTGATAATTTCCACTCCTATTTTTGAATAAGCCGTTTCTTAATGACATTTATGTCACTGTATGTGTGCGTGTGAATGCTATATTTGCATGGTGACACAGAGTCTATATCCTCACCTGCTTTGTGTCAGGGACATAAAGTGACTAGCAGATTAAAAGGCACTCTGGCCTCAGTGTGTGTGAAACAGAAATGAAAATTATTGTCCATCCTATACATCAATCCCAGTGATCAAAAGGAGAAATGACCAAACTGCCATGTTCAATGTAGCTTGTACATGGTGATGCATGATGCTAGCAACAGCAAGGTCATGGGTTCGATTCAGGGAATGCATGCATTTAAAAAAAAAAAAATCTTGAATGCCATAAATGTTAAATTGTATTACATTTTTAAATAACAAAAGACTAAAATGTGCTTTAAAAAATGCTTTGAAATGCCCAAAAAAGTAAAACATATATATTTTCCTCTAAACAGAGTTGACGTACATTCTACTAACACTCCAAATGCAGACTATCTGGATCAAGCACCCAGAGTCAAAATCTGACTTAACTCCATTATGAGGAGCCACGGGAGACAAACAGGCCTTAGTAGGGTTTACATGATGCAGTCATAACAACCAGTGCATCAGAAACCTTGAACTCGTCCCACTGGCCAGTGAGAAACAATGGCTGCTATGTGTGCAAAGGGTGGGTACTGTCTCCAGGGAGAGATGAAGGGCGCCTGATGTAAGTTGAAAAAAATGTGGGTATTGTATCTGCAAGAGGGTAAGCGCATTGTTTTGAACCCACCTCAGAGCAGAGCGCTGGCTGTATGTATGGCCGAGAATGAGCTGGGATGTGTGTAGATCCTTGGGGTGCATTCGAATCTCAGAGGGTTGAATACCAGAGCTTTTGGAAGGTAGGTAGGGACCCAAAGTAAAGGCCAGGAAAAGGATGTGTGGTAGGCTTCAATTTGACACACAAAACAGTGCTCGATTACATATTACAGATACACATTCAAAGTTATAAATAGATGGTGTTGTTGCAGGCCCCAGAGATTAGTGTTTAAGCTGGGTTTGGCATCCTTAAAGATGTTATCACCATGTGACAAATCCACTGCTGAGTTGATAACCTTACACACACAAACACACTTCTCTTTCAGACTGCTTTTGTCTAAAGACGTTTGTTCCCAGCATGTTTCACTGAATAGACCACTATGAATGACAGTACAAATAACCCATCAACGGAAGTAGTTTATAAATATTTTAATGTGTTATTTTGTCATAAATACACCATATAGATTAGAAAAAAGCATCAGTCACAGGAGAAAACACGAGTTACAGTAGTTTTGTGCAAACACTCAAATTTTGATTTTTCACAAACTTTTGTTTAACCCCTTTAAACAAAACAAAACAAAAAAAAAAAGAGTTATTTAAGAACTTTTGGCACTTTTCAAGTAGAACCATCTGAAATATTGTTTATTTAAGAAGATATCAAAGATATCATGAACTCAGAGCACTAGATATTCTGAAACTGAGGTAAAGACTGGTCAATCTATTTAAATTCCACATTTTCCCACCGAGTCAAAAAGGTCCAATGTTTCCCCATAACGCCAACTCAAGACCTTGCATGTTTAGCTTTGTGCAAATACCTTTTAGCTAATAATACCTATTTTTAGCTATTTCAATTTTCAGGCTTGTCCCCAGCCAGCCAGCAGCAAATGGAAATGATTTAGCCCTTTAGCTTGTCCTATTTTACTGTTGCTCTCGAAGCACAGCACGTCATCCACAAAATAATGCACCAAATGTAGGCCGGTTGTGATAGACGTTTGAAATAAAACTTCTATGCTGGTGTTACAAACTCTACTAGATACCTGAGAACAGAGACATGTGCTGTCTGAATGACCATCTTCTGGTTGGTTATTAAAACAATGATCAGGGACAAGATAAAAAGTTTTGGTCAGGAACAAGCCTTCAGTGACCACTGAGAGTCTGATTACTAATCTAATAATAATAGATTGCCACCAAAGGTAACGTTAAACTCAAAAAAAAAAAAGTGCTTCTCTTTAAAAGTTGACCTTTTGGAAAACCCAGGCCGGTTTGTGTTAAGCAAATCAAAACAAAAAAGACCTAAATCGATCCCTCCTATCTGAATAAGCATTAAAGCCACTAATTTAAGATTATCCTTGACATATTAATGTCAAAAATCTTTCCACCAAACTCTGTTTTATTCCTCTAACTTCAGCTGGACGAGCACAGCTGTGCGGGCCAAAGGGGGTTCAAGCACACAATACCAGGAACTGCCTCTGGAGGGCCTCACTAGAGTCCTCTGTGTGAGGACCAAAAGACAGATTCACAGTGTTCATCTAAGACAAATGTCCACGTTTAAGACATTTTTTTTTCTTTGTCTTGAGTTTTACACGGTGGCCCTCCAGTGCCTTTCTGTTACTCAGCAGACCCTTACTGGCCCTTTACACTAACATAGACAAACAACTCTTCATATCCTTTCACCAACACTGGTGCTTGGCTCTGCCCGGGGATGCCCCTGCTCTCTGCCAAGACTCTGCGGCAGCAGCCAAGTATCTGTCACAGGAGAGAATCTGCTTCGCCTGAGGCATACTATCATCTGGCTCCAATTTAATTGATTTCACAGCATTAGAAAAATAGAATTTGCAAAGATAAATCACGTTTTTTCCAATATGAAAAATAGATCGAACTCTAGCAATTTCTTTCTTGGTTGTTCCAGTTTGGTGAAAGGCATTTCTGTTAGCATAAATAGAACTTGATAAGACATCTTAACACATGCGGATAGTATGTGCTAAAAATGGCCGCTACTTCAAAACTACACATTATATAAGTGTTTCGTAGCCCTGTACCCTTTAAGGACAGCTGCTGTGTAGAACCCGACTAATGGCAACACCACGAGCCAAATGAGCGCGTGTGTGTGTGTGTGTGCGCGGCACATCGGTGATTGGGTTTCAGCACCCGTGAAATGACTGCTTACCTCTGAGGCTCTGTCACCTATTAGCGATTAGTCGGATTCTTTTTGCTTGTCGGTTTAGCATGGACCTACATCTCAGCAACGTCCTTTCAGAGTTTGTTCACAACAGGGCGGCCTTGAGTAAAACTGCACTTGCATACTGACAAGGTACAGAAGTGTCAAGAGACATAAAAGGCAAAGTTACTATATTATAAATCTCAAAAGGAACACTAAAAAAGGCTCATAGCAACATTAGCACTATGTAGCTCATAAATCTCCACAGTAACTCTGACCAAAAAGTGAATATGGCTTGGTGAAAGAGCTGCTAATCATGTAGTGTATTAACACCGGTACAGCACAGAAGAGACCAGCAGTGTCCGAGTTTCTTTGGAAGTGCATCTCTCTGCTCTTTTAGTGGCGCCGTAATCTTCTAAAAATATTTACTTTTAAGGCTAGTTTTACAGACAAAAGGTCAAATGTGTGTATATACACATGTAAAAGACACTGCTGCTCTCCTGCTGTGTGTGATTAGTCCAAGTAAACATGCATAGAATGACACACACCCCAGGATATAGCTAAAATATGACCGTAATACTGAACGGTGCAGATCTAGTACAGTACAGGGGTGATATATGCACACTAATTCTGCATCTGCCATGCCTTTGTACAAACGCACACTCGGCAAGCACAGGTTTGACACACCAAACCGATTCCTGGTGCTACACACACACCCAACATCAAATAGTCAATCTGTTTAAGAACACATTAGAACTCCTAATAAGAACTCCTCCATCATCCCCTGATACCCTAACCCTCCCAAAATGGGGTGCCTTGAAGCAGCACTGTGTCAGGTAATCTCTTCAGAATGGCTGAAAAGAGAACTGCAGCACATGAGAGATCCCCAGCCCTGATCCTCACAGCAGGAGTCGATAGATTGACAGAGGCTGACTGAGGGCAGGTGCAGTGCACCTGCCTTTCCAGATGCACACGGCTGGAAATGAGCCTTCTGTTTGATCACTTTCAGCCTCACTGACAAACTTCATTACGATTCAGCTCAATATGTCTGCTAGGCACTGGAATTACAGTACGGCAACCTTCACTGCAGGGAGCTTCACCACTACAGCAGGCACGCTGCAAAGAGCGTAACGATCGGGAAATCTTTATATATGAGCCTCTAATTTCTGTTTACCTTTCACTTGATAATACAGAAAAAATATTTTTTCTTAACAGGATTGTTTTGACACATCTGCGAGCCCTTTACACAGGCTTTAGCACTGCTGTTTTATACAACAGCGTTTCAGCTTTCTCAGGGTGCTAGTATTATTTACAGTCATGGTATGCTGGGCAAAGGATCTCTCATTAGGCTGTGATATTTCTCCCTGGCTGTGAGCTAAATCCTCCCCATCCCTCAACAGCAAATCCCTCATTCTAACATGGGAAATGGACGGTATTGTGCGGGTAATTGGATAGTGGACGTTAGTGATTGTAAAGTGACCCCCCTCCCTCTCCCCGGAAAGTGAATTTGTCAGATGAGGGGATTAGGGGTCGAAGAGGTCAGCGTGTGGCTGCAGGTCCACCTCTCTGTTGAAGCGCTCAATCTCTTTATTGGCCTCGTGCACGTATTCATCAATGAACTGATCCATCACTGAATACACACATGTAAGGAATCAACATGTGATGGCAACAAACAATATCACATAAACACATCAGTTCTGTCAAACAGAGTAATATTCAATCCTTTCTATACTAGCTTTAATGCTGTCGATTACAGCTCAGTAATTTTAACTGATGCCTCAAGCCAAAGTATACTTCTTTTGACTCGTACACAGGTGTTTGACGCATGCGCAGTTTTGATATGGATATACTGCGAAAATATTAAATGTGTATGTGTGTACCTGCGCATACAAATTACTCCTGATGTAATTAGTGAAGTATGCGTAAAAAGTGAAGTATACTTTGTCCTTCAGTCAGTGTAAATGCATTTACAGTAATGCGCTCAAAATAAAAACTTAACTGTGCAAATGCGCTGGTTTCTCAAAACGTAAAATATTCCTGTTCGTTAATATATTCTCAATGGGAAGAGTTGAAAATCTTATCTGTGGTTATCGACAGCATGCATCTATTGCAGTATGCAAACATTAGGTTGAAAGTAAAATACTGTTAAGACGAATGAGGTCGTTAAGATTGTTTTTTTAAACTTTTTTGTATTTATGAACAAAAATACAATAAACAGTAATATTGTGAAATATTATATTACTCCATTCTTCAGTGTCACATGATTCTTCTATCATGACTTCTTATCATTATTTGATGAATAGAAAGTTAAAAAGAACATCATTTATTGGAAATCTTTTGAAACATTATAAATGTCTTTATTTTGATCAATTTAATGTATCCTTGCTGAATAAAAGTATTAAATCTTAATGACGCCAAACTTTTGTACGGTAGAGTAACCAGGAAAATTTCACCACCATGTCTGAATTAACAAGAATTAAAAGATACGAGGATGGAAGTTTTGCTTGTCTCCAAAGAAACTGACAAAGTGATGACCGTTGTAGAAGTAACCAGGAGGGAGAGGATCCAGGTGCCTTTTCACCTAGACACAAAATGAGTTCATAAGTATTTAAACTGCCCAAAGCAGCATCTGCTTTGGTGACGTACAAAGGAGTCCAAGCACAAGTGTGTGTATACTCACATGAATGTATTTGATTTCCTGTGGGGTGAGCGTTTTTAGATTTTTCTTGATTTTCTTTGCCACTTTCTGTGAAACACAAACACACTGACATTTTCAGGACTTCCTCACATGATTGCATAAAAATCTCCATCTTTCTACACCGCTCTATAAATTTGCACCCACAAAACTTTGTATGAAATATTTGGAGTTCAATGATAATGCTTTCAGCTCTCAGCAAACATTTTACTGTTTAACCTCACACAAAATTAGGGCAGAAAATATGAGAGAAGTCTGCAGATTCCACCTGGTCCAACCTATGAGAATTTACCTGTTTGGCACAATGCCGGAGCCAGTCTTTCAGCCCCTCCTGGGTGAGCCCCACTCCGTGAAACATTAGATAACAGTTGTTTGTTGTCCGTGGGCCATGGTGAGTCCCCTGATCGGGGGCAACGGTCACATTCCCACTGATAGAGTTACAGTTTACCTCCATCTGTCTGTCATTGTCTACAGTGAAAACAGACACCACATGCAGTCAGATACACACACACACACTGAGTCCAACATGCTGCACACTAATATATCAAACATGTCATCAGACGGAGCTATGTCTAGCATGGCGTGCCAACAGCCATCCATCCCATCAATCACGCCTCTGCAGTGTGGACTACAACTCTGCACTCTACAAACAAGCAAGGAGTCAAACTTGAAAACAACTAAACACAATGCACTGAATGTTAAGAAAATGTTGCAAAAACTTACAGGGATCTGAAAACAAAAATCACACACCAAACCGAATGTAGGCACCAAACAAATATTCAAAAAATTTCCATAACAAAACAGATGATTAATGGGGATAAGTAGGCATCACAGATGGTGTTCGGACCGTACGGGTCCTAAATGAACTACACTACCTAGCGTGCTGTAACTCAGGCACTATTAAAATCACTCAGCTCTCTCCATTCTGTCAATCTGCCCACTCTCTCCATGCAACTACACCACAGATTCAAAGGAACAGAGGACAGTAAAAAAAAAAACTCCAAAAAATGTGATGTGACCACAGGAAGACACGACTGAGAAAATAAAAGACTGAGAATAGATGTGTGCAGGCCACATCACTTTGAGGATTCAGAGGTGAGAGTCCTACCGTGTGGCGTTACCCCACAGGCCCCCTGCCTACTACTTCTCATAGAAAAATCATACATTAACTACACAGACAAAACCAGAGCAAGAGACATCCTGGAATCAAACAATATACATTTACAAACAATCTTAATTGATTCTTGACAATGTCACACTGTATTTCCCCAAAAAACTTTTTCTAGCAGGAGATGATGAAAACGGACTGCCCTACCAGAGAACAGCACTTTCCCACTGATGTGATAGATGTTTCCTGTGAAAGGGCTAGGTCTGAGAGAGGACTTCAGAACTGAGAAAAGAAACCGAGACAGAGAGGTCAGTCAGTTGTTTTTACTTCGATCACTTCCATTTTTAGCAAATGAACAATTTAAAACAAACTCGATCATTACGCATGTTAAATTAGAAGCATATACTGTCATAAAGTAATTTTGGACCCATTTTATATTAGGTGGCCTTAACTACTATGCACTAACATTTAAAATAATAATTTGACCTACCCCACCTAACCCAACCCTTAAACTTACTCATACCACCACAACTGTCCCTAACTTTACCCGTATCCCACCTCAATATCAGCAAAAGTGTTTTGCAATACAATATGAACACAATGAGTAGATTGTACTTATTTTTTGATGTAAGTACATATTAGTTAAGGATACCTAATATAAAGTGGGACCGTAATTTTAAATGAATATGCAATTAAATGCACATTTAAATGCATGTTCTGCGTGCAATTGCAACTGACCCCATTTACTTTCTTAATCTTTAAATAAATACATTTTGTGCAAAATGAAACTTTGGGGGTTTTATCCAAACCACCTTACAATGCTGTGTGAAGAATTTAGGAAAAAATTATAATAATAAAATAAATATATATTTTTTATTCTACTCTGTACCATATTCTACTTCTATACTATTATAGTATGCATTAATATATTTAATTAGCTTCTATTTTTAAATTGTATTTATATTTTGTTTAGTAATTCTTACTGTATATGAGTTTGCTTTTTGTAGTTTAATTTCAGTGGTTTTGTGTTAGTTAACAATAACAACAGTGTTTTGAGCAATAATTATTTACAATCCCTTAAAGGAAATCATACATATTTTATTTCGGTGTTATTAAATTAAGGCACTGTATGTATATGTATTAAATTACATAAGTGAAATGAACAAAAAAGCTATTAAATTGTTAATTATTTGTAATCTTATTGATGATGATGAATACACACACAAAAAGATGCTTACCTTTGCACCGCTGCAGAAATAATGATTTCTCTAATGGACGACTGAACTCAATGCGATGCTGAGACATAGACAAAGATCCACTTCCAGACACAAACCTGCCCTCCCACCTGAAACAATACACAGCATAGTGCAGTATAGTTAAAAATCCATCAGTATGTACACACATATTCTAAGAGGAGAGAACGAGACTATTACCAGCCAGGATACAGAAGGTATCGTGCATTGATCATATGAGACTGTGAGAAACTGCTGTCATCCAGAATAAGACTTATATCTTCAGTCCTACAATACAAAAAAGAAATCCATAATAACCATTAAATTTAAGTGAGAATGTATGTCAGAGGAATTATCAATGTACAAACCTTCTAACCACCCCTTTTTCTGCTAAGATAAATGCAGTTCTGGGGTTGGCTGCGCGGATCAGCTGCTGCATGTGTTTGAGAAGCGAGTGCTTCTGATCAGCCGTTAAACCCGTGAAGACAACATTGCTGACAACGCCTAAAAGAGAAACTCATATAAGGAATCATTTAGACATTTTATCTCAATCACTTACAGTGCACTTATTACAAGGGCAATTACCCTGGAGTGCTGAGGTTAAATAAAGCTGCTTTACTTAAGGGAACACTGGTGATGGCTCACTATCTTCATGGACAGTTTGATTGATAATGTTCATATCAGTTGAAAATGATCAGGGACGTTGTTAAAAATAAGACTATGGGATTCTTCAGAGGGATATGCAGACATAGAAAGTTGCTGAACACCACGTATGCATTGCTCGTGTGTAAACGTGCCCAGTATCATTCTAATTTTCTGTAATTTCAAACTCACCCTGACTGCACTGTTCCAGGAGTTTGGGGAAGAGAAGCCTGTGAAGAGCAGTTTCAGATACAACATCAAACAAAGGTAAAATTACAGCATGTTAACAGGACTTAAATTATAATTGCATAATGACATGTAATTCAGATGTAAATGCTGTAATAAGAATTATAAGTGTTTGTCTGGAAAAATAGGTGATAAATGTCATGTGGAAATACTCTTGCCTGTGTTTGATGAAGGACGTGAGTGGGTTGACACAGGCTGTGACGGCACCCACTGTCACCTGGCTGTGAACTTGTGGGTCTGGATGAGCTGTGATTGCCTGGATTACATCCAGCAAATCAGTGTACCTACAACACATAAGCACACAAACTTGTGTCAGGAAAAAAAAGGCATGTCATAAAAACAATGATAAGTTAATTTAATTGTTTCTTGTGTCTCAAAAAATAGTGAGTGGCTTAAATAGATGTGATCCTCAATGCGCACCTCACAAGATTCTGAGCCATGTTCATGTTTGTCTTACCCTGGTATAAGCAGCAGAACTCTGGTTGGGTTCAGATCCGTGTCCCTCTGTTTGGCCAGAAGACTGCTCAGGAACCGCTGAAGGTGTGATGCACTGAATTCCTCAGAGTTCTCCAGAGAAGGGCAAAACACATCCCACCTGTCAATCAAAGTACTCATTTTAGGAGTATAAAATATCAAGATAGTAATTTGTGCACAATGATCTAAAATACTTTCCATTAAACTCAGAAAGTCAGAATTTACTTGAAGAGTGCAGTAGAACTAAGTACAAATTGCAATTTGGTTTTAATAGTCTTCCAATGGTAGTATATTGAAACGCATAAAATTCTGAAACATCGCTCACTTGGAATCTCCTACATCCCATTTTAAATTTAACATTATAGTTATAATGATAGTTCATGGCATCTTGATTGTTCTCTCACCTGGTGATATTTTGATTCACTTCCATCAAGAAATCACTCAGATTCTCTTTATGACTGCCTGGCAAGCCTGAAATGATAGTGAGGACCACCTACACACACAAACACATTTATCTATTATTATTCATATGCTCGGTTTCCTCCAGCATGACATATCAGCTAGATTATGTAGGACCGTGTTCTGTGTATATGCATGCTTTTCACCTTTTTGTTGGATTCAAGTGTGGTGCTTTCAGGTACGGTGTCTGAAAACACAGTAGACAAGTGGTCGCTACAAACAGACTCTTCTCCCATGCTACTGCTGATGGCAAAATGCTGTAGAAACCTGGACAGAAGTATTTAAAAACATCAACGTGAATAAGCAAAGCGGCAAACAATGCAAATCAATAAGAAAATAAGACATTTTGAAATGTAAGTTGATGATGACATAATACAGGGTTCGACATTAATGCTTGTTCGGGACAAGGATTTTTTGAAGGGGCAAGTGAAAGAGAGTTTTACTTGCCCGACCGTACAAGTATCCTGATTAAAACGTCAATAACAAAAAAATAAAAAGTAGGGAGTTACCAAAACGCAAGAATGATTCTGCACTGATTTAGTGTGAGTGGCGATCCATAGTGGATTATAGTATAATATATAATGAACTGACGGTAACAAGGTTGCAATGTTGACGCTCGTGCAGCCTCGAGGAGAAATCAAAACAAATGCGCTGCTCACACAGAGAAACTCAGTTAACATACTGCGGTAAACATTCAAAATGTTACGTTTTTATATTTATAACATGATACAGTTAAACAACATCACACAACCCAGAGTGCTGTTTTCCTAAATACCATCACGACTGAAAATGACACTGATTTCATATGACAGTTCCATAAACAATTAATTAACATTAAGTCACTTACATTTTAGATGCAATATTGACTGATTTTGTTCTATTTCAGCAGCGAAAATAGTTCCAAACAGAGATTCCAAACAGCAGAACCATAATATACATCTCACAGCAACAGCGTTACTGAATGATTCAGCGTTTTGACTGAATCGGTTAAATCAAAGATTAAATTACCTATTCGTAAACGACTGCCTCATTCTTGAATGAATCAGCCGTTTGAATGAATCGTTTGATTGAATGACTCAATGACTCCCTCAATAAGACTCACCTGCTGCCACCTACTGGTGGTTTAGTTTCATGTTTAAACATACTTTCCAACATTTCTAATTTATAGAAAAATACAAAATGCCCTTTATAAAAAGGGTAATTATAATAATATTAATAAAAAATAAATAAATTATAGATTTTCAATAGTGGTGTTATACTTTGGACCATATTGACAAAGACAAAAACCAGGCAAAATGTCTTGTCACTTGTCATAATCATAGCTTGTTAGGTCAAAAGTTCAGATTAACAAGAAAGAGATTGATTTATCGCTTGACATTTTGCCAAATCGTCCCTGGATAACACAGGGTTTGTGTGTACGTGTGTGTGTTACCTGTCTTGCTCTGGCAGCTGTGGATAAGCAGTCTTCAGAACAGCTCTGTGGCTGTTTGCTGCTGGAGAATGTGTTTCATGAAGCTTAAACAGCCTGAAGTACCTGAGAGGAAACACGTCATCAGATACCATCATATGCTACATCATATTACCTCTGGGCTCAAGTACAAAATAAAATCTTAACAAATCAGGCCCCATGCTGTTGGCTGAGCTGATGCAGAATGAAGTGTTATCTCACATGCTCTTGTGCTCAGGGCTCAGCTGATCATTGAGGACGTGCTGCACTCTCAGTCCAGAGTCTGACTTATGCCAAGCTGGCAGGACCTGCAAATCATATCACAACTCATTTACAATTAAACAGAATTCAAAAACTCTGCAGGACGCTGGAAACCTAAATGTTCGCCCTGCAAATGTATGCGTGTGTGAGCACCTGTGAATAGAAGCTTTTGTAGCTCTTGGTTCTGGGAAGCAAAGCGATGGCCAGAGAAAGCTCAGTGCTGTGTAAAGGGAATGGAAGGTGTCGCAGCAATGAGTTCTGATACTCTATGAACAGCACTGATATATCAGACAGAGAGCCCTGTGCGAAAAAAAAAGAAGACATGCATTCAGTCAATTCAAACACATCACTGATAGTATGCTTTTTGTTAAAAAGTAAAATGTTTGTTTCTGATGTTTTGTGTTCAAAAAGGCTACATTTACAGTATTTTAACTAATTTTTACACCATATAGTATATCATGAATTAGAACATTGCTCACCCCATCATAGAGTTTAATTGTGTTGATGTGACTCATAGAAAGTGTGATGGAGCCATGATGTGGATGTACAAACAGGATACCCTCAGAGAAAAACACCAGCTTCCCTGCAAGACAATAAAAGCATAAAGCATTAATGCCTTTGCACAAGGACTACTTGAATCCATGACCGTACAATAGAGGTGAAATCTGACCTTCCTCAGGTGTAGAGAGCAGGCTATTGGAAAACATGTAGGCAGAGTCTCTCACTGTAAGAGGAATGCCCAAACATGTACCATCCACTTCCTGTTTTTACACACACGGGTATTAAAGCATATACAGGAGTTAGTACAGCAAGAAGGAGGAGTTTCAATGTTTTGTACAAACCAATGCATTGTGAAACTTCACCTTCAGCAGATGCTGAGCCTGTTCAGACATTCGCACATCAGCCTCATCTACCTATAACACACAGAAAGTCAATTAATTAACTCATTTAATCAAAAATATAATTCATAATGGTATGGCCAAAAGCTCTGCACATGTAGGGAGAGAAATTGAGTGCACTATACCAGCCAGCAGACATAGCGAGGAACTGAGGAGGTGAGCACAGTGAAACAGCTGTCAGAGGAAAGAGCGCCATCTGCAGGAGAAGAGATGCCTTACAGTCACATGTCCAGTGTTTTTCAGCACTTAGTCCTCATTTAGCCAATAATTTGATTGAAACTCATCTTTGATCACTAAAATGACACATTTAAATGTTTTTTCCTGTGAAATTGATTTCTTCATGCCTTAAAATAGCTTAAGTGTAACTCTTGCTTCATTTAGCACACACAGATCCATTAATATGCAAATTAGTCCCCGGCTCCTGCATCCCCTCAATCACACTAGCTCAGAATACCTGATCCACTTGGTCAATTTTACTGGTAGTAAATGTTGCACAATGGCAAGTGTAAATACTGGTTTAATTCAGTCATATACATTTCCACTAGAAACTCATTCAAAACAAGTGGAAGAGCGAATTATACTAGCTCGTCTACAAGTCAATGTATCAGAATGGTAATGCGGTTTATGTATTGCTTTCTATGTCAGACACATAATGGTAATTCATATGATTAGCCTTTTGCTTGACTACGTTATCAAACAGCTAATAATGAGTTGCTAATGTGACACAAACCATGTTCCCATTTGCCATCTCAGAGTCAGACAGCTGCCTTCTAACAGCATTCTTAGAAACACTTTGAACAACTTAGAACATCAGTGGTGAAAGGCTCATAGTTCATCATAACATCGTAATATACATCATATTTATAATTCACTCACTATATTGCTAAATGTACCTGATTTTTCATATCAACAAAAAAATATACCAAGATAACCTGGCTTTTCTTGAGGCCCGCTGCTTTGCACCATATTTAAATATGCTAAAGCCCGCCCTGCACGCTGACATGATTGGTTACAACATGTTTGTGACATAGAGAACAGGGGCGATTTCAAACTGTGTTTTTGAGAATGTCTTTGGTAAACTGAAGGAGAAAATACTCAACAATGGTGTTGACTAGGGATGTTAACAATTAATCGATAATACATTTAATCGTTCATCGATTAAGCAGAGTCAGGTTGAGCTCAAACACGAAACACAGGAGGAAAAAATTAAGCAAGCACGTCGCAGTTAAGTTTAGGACCATTGATCATTCGCAAGCTTTTTGTTTTGTTCAAGTGCAAGTTGTACTTTTGTGTGTATCTTGTGTATGTCTATCTTCATCTGATTTATCTCATTTGGAATGCATTTGATGTCTGCTTTTAAAGTAGCCTAGTTAGAGCATTTTTAATTAAGCCTACTCTCACTCGCGTCTCGCCTCCCTCTGCCATTGTATGCTATGTACGTCCCTCTGCATGTACGTGACAAATGACATCAGAAAAGAAGTACATTATAATCGGTTATGGTCTATTACTGAACCGACACCGAATCGTCCTTGTCTGCATCGCGATGCATCGAAGAAACAATTAAGTGTTGACTGATGAATTTGCACATGGTTTGTCTCAAAGCATTTTAAAAACACCACACAGACATTTAAACGACATTAAAAGCTTGATTTTCACCATAAGGTGTTTAACTGAATACGGTCACTAAATGGATTCTTACCTCTCTGCTGAATGTAAACGCTGGACTCTAGAAAAGACTCAGAGAAAACTATTGATCCCAGGTTTCCTCCACTCTGGAGATCTGGGATATCATACACCATCATGGATGCCTGTGGAGAAGTCAGCCATTCATGTCAGCTGTGCAATGAAAAAATGTAGTCAGCCGTACAATGAAAAGCTGCAGCTGGGATGGAAAAGTTTTTACTCACAGTTTTTACCAGAAAGCGACTGTCCTCATCACTAAGGGGAATGATTCTGCGTGAACAAAGATTGTCTGTGTTTTAAATCAGTTATGAAATATGAAATAAACCAATTAAAAAAACTGAAAATGGAAAGTGTAATGTGAAGGTAATGTGTGTTTGTGTATAGAAACTCACGTTCCCTCATTATTGACAGCCTGTATGTTAAACACAGCTTTGGACCTAAAAAGTAGACAAAAAATATTCTCTATTCAAAATGCAAGCAGAAAATGTTTCTCATACAACACCATTTTTAGTAACCAGAGGCCCACAAGAAATCTGAATGCTCAGAACCCCAGAGAAAGTGAACGCCAATTGGAAGGTCTGACAGTTCTACACATTCTCTTGTGTTCCGCTTGTGTTTTTAATCAAATAATAATTTGATCATACTTTACCTTCCGATTAGAAAATAGTATGCTCTGTTTAACAGATTTGACAGTGCTTAAATCCAATCATAGAGTTCGCTGCTAAATCAGCTCAGAAAAAAGTCTGCAGATTTCTTCTGGGCCTTTTTACAGCCACAGATTGTGCTTTCTGTGTGTGTTGAATACCTGAGAGCTCCTCTGTACTGAATCAACCCAAAATTGTCCAAGGCCAGCTGAAACGTTTGTTCAGCAACATCCTTTGCCTTGAAAAAAAATATAGTGTGTACATCATTTACTATAATAATAACCTGAGCAATATTTCTACACCCATAATGATGGCATCATAGAATCACTGTGAAAACTATAACGCAAAACAGACAATAACTTGCATTTTAGTTTAGTTTAAGTTTGAGTTCTGTGAACATAACTGCAGCATGTGTTTTAAGGTAGGAAGGAATTTGAATGGCTGTTAATATTTTTATCGTTATTAGCTGGATTCTCTGAAAGTAATTCTAGCAATATTTCAACAATATCATTCCATAAGCGTTATAGTTGTGGCATGGACGCCACTGTTCTCTTAAGGTGCGATCACATTTACCACTGTTCAGTGAATTTTCATGAGTAAAATCCATTTATCTTAATAGGAATCTATGCACTGCTTGGCTTGAAAAAAATGACTTCATGCTTCATGAGCTGTGCTTCACGCATCGCTACACTTGACAATGAACAATGCGACCGCATCTTTGGAGTGTTTAAAGCTTTATGGTTATAGTTATCGGAAGGCTATTTCTAAAATGGAACCCATATTAAAAGATTAAGTTGCCTTTTTATTTTATTGGTAAATAAAATTATAAAAAATGATGTTCATCACAGTTTTGCTGGTGTAATTGTACCTTACTAGCACTGGAATTGATAGAGAAACATTTGATTCCTGCCAGTACAGACTGAACTGCAGCTGAGTAGATATGTGAAAGCAACCTGTAACACAACGGGTTGAAATTTAGTACCAATCCAATCATCAAAACACAGTATAAAACACAACTGAAGTACTTACTGGAGATCTGTGCTCTTCTGCTGGGTGTTGTCATTTCCTGTTGGATTAAAGAAACCAGTGAACATCCCACAGTGCAGGGAAATTATTTAACTTAAATCATTTGCATTAATTTACATTTAAATAAGGTACACTTACCCAAGTATGGGACATGTGTGCTTCCAAAGAAATAGGTTCGAGCACAGGCTAGTGGCCCTTTAGGAGCCACACATTGCAGCAGCTGTGAGAGACATAAGATATCAAATTGGAAAAAGGAAGGAAAGGAATTCATGTAAGTTGAGGTCTAAGTCATGATGCCACTGTGTGGTGCTCTCTCACCATGTGTTTGGCAACACCCCCGGCAGGGCTAGTGTTGCGGACATGGTGGCCTTCAGAAGGAAAGGTGAAACAGTAGTTCTCCAGATCTTCCTTAGTAGAGTGACTCCCAAACAAAACGAATGGCTGCCTGCTTTTACTGGAGTACAAACAATGTGAAATTCATCATACGCCTTATAAAGAAATAATTCCTCCAGAATGTCTTAGAAATAAGAGCTACTGTTTCATATTGTAATACCTCTTGTCTGTGATATTGCTGGAAATGAGACCATGTGAATAATATGTTCTGAAAGGCTGAAAGACACAGAAAATGAGATTAGGCATCACACAATGAATCATATCCAACACATTATTTTCAGTGACTGTTACAGCCAACATGATACGGCTATAATGGGGGAAAAAAATATGTAGGCGGCAACTTGATATAATTTGGAATTTATGTTTTTATCCATCAGGACAAATTAAGAAGGCTTCAATACCAGACAGGAGCCCTAAATTTGAGTTTGCAGAAATGTGTGGGAGCTACAATGCCTAAATAGCTATTTGACTATTGGTTAACAATTTTTTCCAGCTCATGCAACCTAGGTGAATTCATCTGAATGTAAATAAACATAAATAAACACATAATATAAATAGAACCTCTGCAACTTGCGCCTCTGACAGCTCCTGCATGGACAGTGCACTCTCAATTTCCATACTGGAGAACAGACAGCTCCACTGTCTTTCAAACAGCTGAAGGTCCTGTGAGAGAATATCACACCCACTCTTGTATAAGAAAGAAAGGGTGCATGGACATGTGAAAGGTAAATAATCATGCTTCAATGTATGCAAGTGTTTTACCTCATTGAGAAGGCAGTCCAGAGACACTGGGTCCAATCTGCTGTATATTTGCCAGAGTCTCTGACTTACATCTGTGAGCTGTAAGATGCAAGACAAACAATTTTTTGTGAATGACATAATAAAAGCTAAAGCTGTTTTAGTTTATATGCCTTTACCCTTGTATCAATCATATTATACAATTAACAACTTTTATATATTATACAATGTATACATTATCCATAAGTCATGTATAAGTAATAGTATAAATACAAAACCTTATATTTCATGGTGAAAAACATTCCAGCCCCGATTCCTTCCAAGGCAAATGCCTGAATGATAGGCCATTTCTCCAACATGAACATGTCAAACTTCTGTACATAGTCTATGGAAAATATGAATCAACTGTAAATATGATGGGCAAAAGTACAATACTTTTGGAATACCTACATCAGGGTATCACATGCTCACCATGTGAACTGTAGGGGATTCCAATACAATGGCAGTCTTGAACCATGGACACAAAACTTGAGATCTTAAATTCCTCTGCAACCTCTTCATCCTCATACTAAAAGATAGAAAATGAGGAGAAAATAAACAAATAGAAGAGCTGAGATAAAGGAACCATAAGTGAATAAATATGAGTGTCAAAATTTAATATACATTATTAGATCGATCCATCATAAACTTACTCCACACAACTCCGGGGGGTTAATAAAGGTCTTCTAAAGTGAATCAATGGGTTTTTGTAAGAAAAATATCCAATATCCATTTAAAACTGTATAAAGTAAAATATCTAGCTTTCGCCAGACCACCTTTTATATTCAACTTGCGAAGAAAGTGTAACACCTCTTGCAGTTCAAAATGCTTACGCTACTTCCAACGTCATATGTTAGTTACGCTTTTTTAGTAAGTTGAATACGGAAGACGGCCTTTATTAACCCCCTGGAGATGTGTGGAGTACATTTATGATTGATGGATGCACTTTTTTAAAGATTCAAACTTGTGGGCCACGTTCACTGCTATTATAAAACTAGGAAGCGTCAGGATATTTATTAATATAACTGAGATTGTGCTCAGAAAGTTATATACACCTAGGATGGCTTGTGGGTGAGTAAATCATGGGATAATTTTAATTTTAAAGTGAACTAATCCTTTAAATGTAATCTCTAGCAAATCTCACAACTTATATTTTATACTTTAATTTATTTATATTGTATCATTTAAATATGCGTATGTGTGTTATTTTTATATTTAATTTCTTCAGACAAAATAGTATACCGATTTTAATATCAGCCACAACATGAAAAAAAAGGTATAGGTGCATCCCTAGTAGAGATATGGAGATGATGAAAACCAGTGCTGTAGAGTAGGTCATTACCTCGGTCTCAGTCAGACAATGGAGGTGTAGATTCCTCCAGTGAGATATATAGGGAAGCAAGTACCCATAATTCACTGGGTTGCAGTACAGATGGACACACTCTGTCTTAATAAGGATGATCACATCTAGGAAAAAGCAAACATACAACAGTACAGAGTTAAAAAGATGTACAACAATTATGTTTATTCCTTCCAAGAATGACTGACTGCAATTAAATAGCGAACTGGTGAATGTGAATGGATGAGAGATTGCCGTACCATCCAACACCTCCTCTGGGAAGTCCTCTGGGATCTGTTCCATGTCAAAATGGCTGTGTTTATACAAGCCACAGAAAAGGTAGCTGGCCAGCTCGCTGCAGCCTTCATTGTAGCGGCTGTCAATACCTGAAAAGTCAAACACAAACATATTACTTACAGGTGGCTCACTGAAGCAAGCCATCTCCGCCTGTCACTTTGTAGTAAAGACTATATGAGTGAAAGAGCACAGGTGATATTGTTTAATTAACTCACCCAGGGAGCAAAGGATGCCATCTGGAGCTGTATTAACATCATCCCGAAGCAGAGCCTGGACCTGCCGTAAGCGGGAGCAGCTGCAAAACAGCATTGCATTACATTCATAGAACATGGTTCAAGAAATAACAAAACAATATAACACTGCATTGCTAGAAATAAGAAGGACGAATTCCTTATAGGACTCATGCAGAATTTTTTTTCAAAATTCTATCATATTTATTCACCCTCATGTCTGTCCAAAACTTTATGCAGCTTTTTTCCATACAAGGACAGTTCGTGCACCAAAATGGACATGAAGTATTTTATAACTCACTCATTCACTATATTTCAAGTGTTTTGAAGTCATCGTGTGATATATTTGTGAGGAACAGACTGAATTAAGTCATTATTAACTGATAATCTCTTCTAAACCAGAGCCATTGCAATCATTAAAGTTTTTTTTATTTATTTTTATCAATAATGTCAAACACCACTGGTTCTAGATTGTCATAATTAATGACGGGTGCTTCTAAAACACGTATTTTGAATCATTGTAAATGTGTGTATCAAACTCAAGTAAATTCAGAAATTGAGGCTTTGTTACGTCATACTGTTTTGAACATTGGTTTCAAAACATTTAAAAAAATCACAGCTGGATGACGTTGATCTGGTGAACTCTTGAACGAGTGTCTAATGAAGGTTCAGTTATAATTGAATTAATCATTTTTAATATGTGTGCATGTATACAAAAAAGGATAATTATAGTTAATTGTTTGGCCTAGCTTGCCAAGGCCTGCCTAAGAATCCACAAAACAAGCACTACCCATTAATAAAGGACCACAGATTATACAGGCCATCAATATTTACTTATTTGTAGATTGTGTTTAATAGATTACACTTTAATTAAAACATTTACAATTGTTTTTTGTGAAAGGAGTCAATGAGTGGTCACTTTAAACGTGTAGGAGTTTGGATCAACAATTATGAATAATGACAGAATTTTCATATTTGGGTGAATTAACCTTACTCCTTTAATATGATAAAGTAAGGTGTTGAGAGTGTCAGGGGCAAATCTTTTCTTTAAAAGAGGCCACAAAGAAAGACCTTTATATCTGAGAATGTGGGTGAGAATCAAGAAGATGGTCCTCCACCCCCAAATCCATCATATTCATCACTGGCCATGAGCATAAAGCAAAGCTTATGTAGGCTGAAGCACTACAACGGTACACCAGATTTTTTTTTTTTTTAGATATGTATATAAAAAAAACATATGTGCAGCAAAAATGTTTTTTAGAGACACGTAATTTTGAGGGGAAATTAGATATTTCGTCAATGAATTCTAATATCACCGGCTATACTGAATTTGTCATGTAAGTTAATGGCCGAATGAAGAAAGGATTGATTTGACGTTTGCTATTCAAGACATAGCAAAATCCACATCTTTAGGGTCATATTTCACCAAAACCCAGGCGGACGGATGTTTACAGTCTTCTTGTGCTGTCACCATCTTGGAAACGGAAGAAGTGTCTCAGGGGATCACAAATCAAGCGAGAATAATGATTTCACACTGAGGGGTGAGCGGGGGCGCTCGACAATTAGCTCAACGACAATAATCTACTAGCTAATTACATTTTTTATTGAATAACGGGTAATTTTAGCACCTAAGCTACTATACTGAAGCCTTTTTTACACGAAATATTTAAGTGGATGAGGCGCGCGCGGACGGTTGACTTGGCCCGTGAGCCTCAGCAACAGTCATTTTTAGAATAAAAACATCGTGCCTATAATATAACCGGCACAAAAATAAACGACGGAAAACAATAATTACCTTACGGCAGCGGTCATTACAGGAGATTTGTTTTTCCTTATTGCAGCCATGTTCGTTGTTAGATATTTAAAAAGGAGATCTGTCACTATTTCTATTGCTGCTAGTCTCCATAGTAAGAATACGAGTCACTGTACGAAAGAACAACAGACTTGAGCGCATAGAAACCGCGCATACCATTTGTTCAAGGAAGAGGGGGGGAGTCGTCATTTCCAGCATTGTGCATTATAACAGTACAGACAATACGGCATCCCGTGATTGAAAAATCAACATTGTTTGTTACAATTATGTATCAGTTTGTCACACGAGTAGTTTTTAACACAATTATTGCAAAATTTAAACAATAGAATGACACTGTTGCCTCCTCCTCTGCTGAGGTCAAAGGAAGAAATATTACCAGTGTCTCATGCAATCCTCGAGCAACGTTAAATTCGGTTGAATTAATTTTTATGAGGAAACTAAATCAATTAAAAACAATAACCGTTTGAGTTTTAAAACGGATTTACATTTATAATATCCATGTTTAATCTCATAAATTATATTTCTAAAGGAACATCGAAATAATTCAAATAGAACTGTTTTTTTTTTATACAAACACTTAGTAGCCTAATGTTTAATGTTTGTTTTGATATATTGTCTTCAATTTGTAACGCCACGTTTGTGTTGTGTGACAGCTGTTGAAACTAGGCTATACTGTTACGCATTCCATTGGTGTTATTAAGGGGATTTTGCCGTGTGTTTTCACCCCATATCTGCCCTGTGATAAAGTGTTAGAAATGTCTATTATTAATTATCCAAAACAAAAATGTTATTATTATTATTATCATCCAAAACAAATTCTGGGGCTGGGAGATGAAGAACAAATTTCACAACATGATCACAAAATTATCAAGCCTACTGGGAGCTGCAAAAATTTTTAAAAACAGGAAATTTGTTTGATGGCTTTGTGGATGATAAGACTTAGATAAAGACCTGGCAGGCAGTTTGTTGAACTTCCCTTAAACACACGCAAAACTACTGCCAAAATACAAAAACAATAAGACACTCAGACAAACACAAGCCACCTTTCATTATCTAGTTGCTTTTATTAGAGTTTAATTGCAAGCATGGGCACTTTAGGTTATGTAAATCTCTTGAGATGGTGTCAGGACCACTGTAGTGTGCACTTTTGCTCCTACTGTAATTCACTGGAAAGAAAACACCCTTACGAAATCCCCCACAATGTTTTTCTTGACTTGTTTTGTGAACTTCACTACTGCTCCAGAAAACAGGAACACAGCCACTGGGAAGCAGTCCAGCACTTGACCCTAAGGAATCGACTTCCTTTCTGTTACTCACTGCTATCTATCTGATTTTCCTATTATTGGCTAAGCATCACAACTAGCTAACACAGTTAACTAACATCAAATGCCAACAGTGGCAGCAGCTGTATAGGCTTCATGATCAACACCTCTAGATTGCTGAAATGAACAACTGAAATGCCTTCTTTTGGAAAAAAATTGAAATTTTAATTGAATTTAATTTATTTATAAAGCAACTTAACTGCACATGCAGACCAAAGTGTTGTACAATCAATATACAAACACATAAACTGTGTTAGGGTAAGTTACATAATCAGATAACTTTTTCAAGTTACACATTACTTTTAAAATATTTTTTAAAAACGAAATATCTGAGTAACTGTTTCAAATAAGTAACGGAAGTTGACCATTTATTGACTGACAGCCCTCTTGTCTCAATGTTGAGGAAAAAGTAAAAGTATATAGAGGCGTTGCTTGTAAACATAGGGTTAATGCAGTTGTCACACCCGTAAATAACCATATTGTGCGTGAACGTAACCGTATAGACTCAAATACAGGACTGACAATCGTATTCTGGCTGTATAAATACTCTTTGTAAATACTTTCTAAACAAGAACAATTTTAGTGAAACACTTCTGAACTTGAGAAGAAAGACGTACAATAATAAGTACTGGTGTTTAATTTCTTGTTGTGGGCCTATTTCCAGAGGACATCGTTACTCTCTGACAACATGGGAGAAAGGGAAGACAAGAACCAGAGTCAAGAGGAGGAGTATGACATATGTTACAAAATTAGGTAAATGTATTAGGCTTAAAAAAAAAAACTGAACCCATGAAAGAAATGCATGAGAAAGTTCTGTTTTTCTCTAAATAATTTTTTCCTTTTAATATCCATAAAGGAAATGATTGTAAGGATGGAAGAGAGGTAAAGGTCCTGTTTTGTAGAATAGCCTGTTCCTTGTCATCCTGTCAACATAAGCTGAACTGGTTATCATGAATTTTTCAAGAAGTCTTCCAAAACTCTTCTTTAACTTTCTCCTCTTTGTTCCTAGAGGGACATAAGGCATCAACAATTTGCTTCCACTTAACTCGATCATATATGCGTGTTTTGCCTTGCCCCATGTCAGACCCGTCTCCTTCAATTCTGGCATCGCTGTGCTTCTCCGTGTTGTTTTAGGTCACCCTTATTTTCTTCTACCAGGTCTTTATCTCAGGGCAGTCTTTGGGATTCGGCCCTGGTCCAATCTGATAACATCCTTAACTATGCTGAGGGATATGCTAGCAGCTAGAACATGTTGGGTAGGCATTTGGCCAAGAGATTGCACAGAATGTTATCCATTTTCATCCCTTGTCACCACAATAGAAATCTATTGAATATAAAGAATAAAAATAGGTGTGTGGCCAACTGCCATACCGACCTGCTGGAAATGGTTTGCATGTGTCAGAAGAGATATTACAAACAAAACAATGGAAATGTCTTGAACTTTGTTAAATATAACCAGATCAAGGAGCCATTATCTGGCATCCAAATACCTGCAGTCTCATACAGTATATGAAGATTTTGCAAGACCAAAAACTGAAAAATACCCCCCTCAAAAGGCCAGACATGGACTGTTTAAATTAGAGATAGCAGATATTGCAACACAGATGGGTGTCGAGCGGTCTGTTTAACGAATAATTGGGGAACGATTTCGTTAGCTCCAGCCGTTGGTCGTTAGGTTGTACTGGACCGTTTGTAAAATAAACAACGTGTTTCATAACTCAGATTTAATAATGCACTCAAAAAGTCTTACATAACACAATGAGTAGTTTATCATTGCAACATATTACACACAAATCCACAAAAGTTTAACATCATGCCGTTGAACTGTCAGAACATGTGGAAATTCTGTATTTATCAGTTATACAGAATTTCACCACTCTTATCAGTTTTGTAATGCATTTAATTGCAAATAATAATAATAAAACACAGCAAAATAACCAGAGTTAAAATCCTGGTGTTATGGTGTTTTAGAGTAAAGAGTTAATGTTATAGTGTTGACTTGCAAGAAATTAACTCAGCTGGTGTAAAAAGGACCTTCTCATTGGTGAAAATACAGACGTCTGACCTCATTAACACTGGTATTGTAATTAGATATATCCAGGACATTTACTGCTCCACTTCCTCTTAAAAATGATTTATTAAAAATGCTGCTAATTACCGTACCAGTTTTAGTTCATTCTAAGTGAATGTCAAATTTGATCTTGAGCCACAGTTTTTCAAATTGGCAAATACTGACAAGCATAAGAACTGTTGATATTGCTCTTGCCTGGTTAACTCAGTGAAAGGGCTATGTAGAGAGATATACTCTGAATATAATATATTATAATATAATGATGAACCGTGAAGCATGGTGATGGCTAGACAACTGGGCCTTGTAGGGTGTTCCTAGTATGAAGTGGTTAGAACCTACTACAAAAAAAAAGTGCAAGAAAGGACTGGTGAACTGGCATAGCCGTGTCGGGGTCATGGGCACCAAAGGCTCACTTATGCACAAGAGCAAAGGACTAGCACATCTGGTCTGGTCACAAAATAGCTACTGTATCAAATTTAGTTCAAATTTGCACATGAGCATCAGAACTGGAACATGGAGTAATAGAAGAGGGTTGCCTGGTCTGATGATAAATAATTTTCTTTTAGATCAGGTGGATGGTTGTGTAAATGTGTACCGTTTACCTGGTGAACAGATGGCAGCAGGATGCACTATGGGAAGAAGGCAGGCTGGCGGAGGCAGTGTGATGCTCTGGGCAGTGTTCTGCTGAGGAACCTTGGGTCCTGGCATTCATGTGGATGTTACTGTGGATGTGCTAGACCAGTGGTGGCGAACTCCGGTCCTGGAGAGCCTCAGTCCTGCAGAGGTTTGCTTCAACCCTTATCAAACACACTTGAGCAAGCAAAACAAGGTCTGAAGTGTTGCTAGAAATCTGCAGGCAGGTGAGTTTTATCAGGGTTGGACCTGAGCTCTAGTTCGGCCACCCCTGTGTTAGACCAACACATTTCCCAAGAAATGAGGCCCCACCACACAACTTAATATATAACATATAATATTCCAACCCGATCTCACGGCAATTCGTACATATTTTACGAGGTGGCTAATTGCATAATTTGTACAACCTCACTCATAATTCATACGATTTTTACTAAATCGTACATATTTGACGAGTTGGCAAATTCGTATGAATTCGCATTTAATGACCTACCTCAACCCCGCCCCTAAACCTATCCATCACTGGGGTTTAGGCAAAACGTACGAATTCGTACGAGTGAGGTCGTACAAATTTGTACGAAATAGCCACCTCGTAAAATATGTACGAATTGGTCGTGAGATAGCGTTGAATATTCTTTCAATAGAAAGCATAAAATATTTGGCATATTTCATCTAGCATAATGAAATTAATGTTGAATAGAATCATATGCGTTTCTTCTGTCACTATTGTGTCACTGCTGAAAAATCCAGCATTGCTGTTCACCAATTTAAGGGATGATTTACATGCTGGTACCAGCAAGACCAGCACTATACCAGCTCTAACCATCATGGACCAACATGGAATTCATGCTGGCTTATGCTGGATATTTCAGCAGGGGTTTCTTCACACTGAATTGTTTAATAGTGGTGTTGATGATATTTTAAAGAAGTCAACATTTTATTTAAGCAACAACGAACATAACGGTAGTAGGTGTAGAAAAGTTTTTTATTAATGAAGCAATACATGAGATGTACAGGACATATAAAGAAATATAGGCTATATAAATGCAAAGGATTCCACAGTTATTTTTACTCTGTGATAGTGCTGTCAATCCAATTAGTGTAGTGGGAGATGATAGTGTAGAGTCCAGGCTTTCTGCTGGAGCCACATTTCTTCCCTCCATTAGAGGTTATCCCTACAACAACATCCTTGTATAAGAGAGGACCTCCGGAGTCACCCTATTTAGAGAGAAAGACAGCAGAAGCGAGACAGATCATATATTAGAGTTTTTCTCCACCTGTGGCGCTGCTTTATGAACCATTGCATCAACTTACATCACAGGTGTCCTTTCGTCTTTCTGCAGCACAGAGCATGTTGCTGGTAAACTTAATTCCATAGTGGTCACCACGACCACATAGACTTCGCGCCATGACCTTGATACTGAGCTCTTGCAATTTGTCTGGTCGTCCTCCCAGGTTGTTCAAAGAGCCCCATCCAACCGTTTCCACAACAGCAGTCTCCTTGGGATCAGCCGCTTCTTCACGTTGGAATTCCACTGGTTTCACTGCAGAACTCTCAGTGATTGGCTTTTCCAGCTGTTCAAAATTCACACACACACACACACACACACACACACACACACACACACACACACACACACACACACACACACACATGTTGTGTTTCCATGTTTTATGGGGACATTACATAGGCGTAATGCATTTTATACTGTACAAACCGTATTTTCTATCCCCCTACACTGCCCCTGCCCCTAAACATACCCATCACAGGAGACATGCTGCATTTTTACATTTTCAAAAAACATCACTTAGTGTGATTTATAAGATGTTTTCCTCATGGGGACCAAAAAATGTCCCCACAAGGACAAGGATTTTGGATATTGCCATCTTTGTGGGGACATTTTGTCCCCATACCGTAGGGATTACCAGTCCACACACACACACACACACACACACACACACACACACACACACACACACACACACACACACACACACACAAACAAACACACACCAACACACACACACACACGGTCAGGAACATGTACATGTAAGTGACATCACATTCACTATACACAGACTGTTTTTCAGTTACATGATTGGATCACAGTATGTACCTTAAGCAGGGCAATATCATTGTCATAGTTGCTTATTCTGAAATCAGGATGGTTGTAGACTGCAGTGACATCAAAGGTTTGTTTAGTGTCCTCAGCACCAGACAGGGAGTGAGCACCCAATACAGCTTTAACACCGGATGTCCTCCTGCAACAAACAGGATATTTATCATTTTGCAAATTCTTATTGCAACTTTGTATTTCTGCAATTTCAAAACAAACCCTCTACAAATCTCAGCAATCTGGGACTTAAATCATTTCATCTTTGCATCGCAATGCTGTCGGACAGCTCACTAGTGTAATTTTGTTGCATACCCATTCTGAAAGCAGTGTGCTGCACTCATGATCCACTGACTGGAGATTAGAAAGCCACCGCACTCATGTTTTCCATTCCACTGAAGTGAAGCCATGTACGGGCGAGAGTGTGCATCAGCCTCTTTTCCTCCTGTAATGCATTCTCCTGCACATAACACAACAATTTAAACCCTATTACATGAGGAAAACCTCATTAATCAAACTAAATATATCTATTCCCCATTATGTAGAAATGCACAACAAAAATGCATATCCTGTAGCATAAATAGACAAAGAGTAGTGATATTGTAAATTACTCACCAGTTTGAGATGCTGCATAGAGAAGCACAGAGGCAAATATCAGTCTATTCATAGTGAACGAACGTTGTCTGTATGCTTCTGAGACTGCAGACCACTGAATGTGGGCTGAGCTTTATATACTGCCCAAATGGGAGAGAGACGGAGGGTGTGTGGGGGTGTTTGCATTCTTTTCACAATCGCCCATCAGACAAGAGAAAACAGGAATATGCCATTAATCTTCATCTTATCATTTCCTTTACATGGTCTGTTTCACTTTTCCATTCCTCAAAATGTTCCCTTTACCGTAATCATGGCTTTTGTCATTGTCTAAGTGAAGAGAGAACATAAATATTTGTACAGAGTGCAATAAATCAATCTGAACTTTTTTCCTCTATAAAAATCCTTTTGTGCATTGGAAGGATTCCATGGATGTTAAAGGTTCTTCATAGAGCCATTGATGCCAACAAGGAAACCTTATGTTTAAAGGTGCCCTGCCATAGGTTTTTCATTACTTTAGAGGCAATGTCTAAAGTTCTACCATGGACTCTCTGACATTTTTGTGGAAAAAATGCCTTGGTTACCTTGTTTCAAGCCATCTGGCATCAGTTATGCTTTTTTCATAAGTTGAATAAGGAAGGTGGTCTGGCGGCAGCTAGATATTTTACTTTATAAAGGTTAAAATATGGATATTTTTCTTACATGTCACCGGTGCGTGACATATAAGGCATATAAGGACGAGCGACACCAGTGAAGGCTGAGGGAGGACCAGGCCTGGACTTCATGTTGTGTTTTATTTACGTTTTGTTATGTGTGTGCGTGCAGTCGTCCATTAGGGGCTGCATGCGTTACTTTCGTTTTGTTTATTCATTTGATTAAAGTCCCTGTAAAGGCAATTCTGAGATTTGTTTCTAAACACATTAGAAATGTTAGAAATGTACTGTTGAAACACATTACAAAGACTGTGAACTATCTAGCACTGAATTTAGAAGTTAGACCGTTAAGAAGTTTTTCACCATTGCTGTATGCCGGATTTTTTAGGCGGGGCTAAAACGGTGGCTTGGTGATGCACTGGAGCCACTGGGCACATGGCCCCTCCCCCATAACTAAATCACATTTGCAATTTCGCATCAGTTCACCAGCTAGATTGCAAGTTACTGTCAGTACCATTAGTTACTACAGCCTACAACTTACAAAACCAACCAACCACCAACACCTGCCTCTGCAGTGTCTTTACACCGGATAGTTTTACAAACTTTAATCGGCAACTACTAGGATTCACTGATAATCCTCAGCAGAATGGGGCCGAACCGACTATCCCTCGCCCAGACTTTCATCCTCCCGTCCCGCCGACATCTGGTGCCGTCGTGACTCGTGAGCTGAACGTGAGTGTTGTTGTTGTCTTATGTGCTTACGGTCTGCAGCTTTCCCGCGAGTGGGCGTGGTTTCGGCGCCGACAGCGGACACGCCCCCAGCGTTTGAAAGCAGAGAATACTGCTTATTTTTTCAAGATTTCGATAAGATATTTTATGTACTTAGCGAATTTTTTTATGATTCAAATTTGGCTAGGTGGTTAATAACACATTTATCTGTGGTGTTAGCAACTCAGAACACATGTTTAATTTTGACTTTACATGGACTTTAAAGTCTTTTTAAATGTTCGCCGGTTCCCGCCTCCTTCCTTCCCATATCAAAGAACTGCGTTACATTGTACCTTTAATAGATATTACACCGCCATCATCACGATTGCTAGTATAATGTTACTTTTACACAACAGTTCAATAAACAACAATGTAAGTTGCCGTAATCCTAATATACTCACGGTGAAGTTCTGTTTTTATTTTAGATGAGTAGCCTATTATGTGCAGCTGCACGCTTTCCTCTCAATAACCAAATGAGCGTTGAGAAAACAGCCGTTAGGAAAGCATCCAATCACATCGATGTTGTGTTTTACCTGAGCTATGCAATTCGGCAATCCAGTCAAGTCACACCTTGCTCATTTTATATAGATTTCTTAAATTGTTGGCGAACTGTTAGAACTTAAACTTTGCTTTGGCTTGGGTTTGTTCGAAATGATGTTACACCAGTTTGTTCTTCGATTGTGAAAGTAAAGAGACCATAAAGAGCCAAGACAAGAGTGAACAACGACGTGGTTCTTGTGTCTCCTGTTTAGAAAATGAAAATACCATGCATTTGAAGCTGTAAATATATTGAGCAACAGTTCGTATTATATGTTTATTGTTTTAAATTGTGCTTACTCATTTATGTGAAGGACCGAAGTAGAGGACGCATGTGCGTTTACTTTTCAGACAGGCAATCAACTCCACCCCACTGAATGCTGCACATACAGTGATGAGACATAACATTATGACCACCTTCCTAATATTGTGTCGGTCCCCCTTTTGATGCCAAAACAGCCCTAACCCGTTGAGGCATGGACTACACTAGACTCCTGAAAGTGTGCTGTGTTATACTATCTGGCACCAAAATGTTATTGCCAGATCCTTTAAGTCCTGTAAGTTGCGAGTAGGGGCCCAAAGCATCACACTGCCTCCACCGGCTTGTCTTTTTCCCAAAGTGCTTCCAGGTGCCATGTGTTCCTCAGATAAGTGATGCACACGCACCTAGCCATCCAAAAACGTGATTCATCAGACCAGGCCATCTTCTTCCATTGCTCCGTGGTCCAGTTCTGATTCTCATGTGCCCACTTTTGGCACTTTCGGTGGTGGACTGGGTCAGCATGGACACCCTGACTGGTCTGCGGCTATGCAGCCCCATACGCAACAAACTGTGATGCACTGTGTATTCTGACACCTTTCTATCAGAACCAGCATTTACTTCTTGAGCAATTTGAGCTACAGTAGCTCGTCTGTTTGATCGGACCACACGGGCCAGCCTTCGCTCCCCCACGTGCATCAATGAGCCTTGGTCGCCGGTTCACCACTGTTCTTGGACCACTTTTGATAGATACTGACCACTGCAGACCAGGAACACCTCACAAGTGCTGCCGTTTTGGAGATGCTCTGACATAGCCATCACAATTGGGCCCTTGTCAAACTTGCTCAAATCCTTACGCTTGGCCATTTTTCCTGCTTCTAACACACCAGCTTTGAGGACAAAATGTTCACTTCCTGCCTAATATATCCCACACACTAACAGGTGCCGTGATGAAGAGATAATCAGTGTTATTCACTTCACCTGTCAGTGGTCATAATACTATGCCTGATCGGTGTATGTACTTCATTTTTGGTTGAAATAATCATCAAGTGTCTAAATGCATAAGTTTCATTTAAATATGTAGTTAAAATAAATAAAAAGGAATGCATTTTAAAGTTTAGAATTAGACAGCCTTGTGTTCTTGTGTAGGCAGTTGCGCAGTGAAAATAACCCCAAAGCACCACCTAGTGTCCAACCTACTCTAATTCTGTTATAACCTGTTTACACTTGACTGCACTGAGGTGAAAATAGTGAAATAAGTCTCATCACACCATTCGGACATATTGTTGCTATTTCGCGTTCTGAAACAAGGGCTCTACAACATGAAAGACAGCCATTATAACATGAACATGAAAAATGTAGAAAAATGGACATAACTATATGGGACACAATCGTGCATCAGCAAGCATCCGAACAGAGAGACGAGCAATGATTTTGTCAGAGATCAAATTTTGAATACATTTGAGTAAATATAATGTAAAATGCCGAGAGATAAAATAGTGCTTTGATATGCTACACATTTGTCAAAATTCAAGAAGAGAATCAGATCAATTCAAAGCAATCCAACCGTGCGCTTCAATATAATGTCCGCAAGGGGGCGGCAGAGACTGATTATATAGCTGTCAGTGAATTCGTAGATCTGCATACAGTAGTGTCATTTACATTTATTCATTTAGCAGACACTTTTATCCAAAGTAACTTACAAATGAGGAGAGCAATAGAAGCAATCAAACCAACAATAGGGTAACAATATGCCCGTGCTGTGACTAGTCCCAGTTAGTCTAGCACACTTCGCTTTACTATTCTATCTATACATTTATACAACCTGCAGTGCATGGGACACTTTTCTGGCAGTGCGATCTATATAATCATAAATGTTACTGTACTACTAAACAAGAACTCGACACAAAGATAAAGGTCATAAGTGAAAGATAAAAAACAGCAAGTAAGCCTAAGCTAAGTGCAGTTTAGGCCCACTTGCTGTTTTTTATCTTTCACTTAGGACCTATATTGTGTCTCCATTGTGTAGAGGTGTAAGAAGGAGTGACTTGACCCTTTTTGCTGGGGTCAGAGGTCAGCCTGTATTCTGTGGCTTGCATAAGAATGATTGACTGGAGGAAGTATCTCCTTGACTTGAGGAAGAGAGAAGCTTTAGATCAGTCAATCGATGATATGAATGTCATTTGCTCTGTTTATTCTTATAGCCTTCAGTTTTGAAACAATTCACTTTAGCGCCATTGGTGCTGTTATTGGTCATATTTAAGTTTGAACTGTTTTGTGATACAGCAACCTGCATTAATTCATCTCATTAATGTTTTGTTTGGTTTTATTTTCAATGCTTCTACAAATTCAATAATTCCTCAGATGTAAAGAAATCATGATTTGTCTCTGATCTTGCTTTTGTTTGAATGTTTGTATGTATGGGGTTTCCTCTTCCTCTCTTGTCCCTAGAGGCCACTCTCATCTTTTAACACTTTGAATGGATAGGAAGTAGGTTTCCTTCTCTACCCCACCCCCTCCAAGCACATCTTAATCAAATGTCCTCTTCATAGTCTCAGTTGTGATATTAAAATCCAGTCTCTCTATGTTTCTCTTTCTCCTTAGACCACTTCTACATTTCATGGACATAAACTACAGTAACACTGCATTGTTAAATTGTTAAAGCATCTCGGGTGACCTGTCAATAGAATGGTCACAAAGGGGTCAGACACTAAGGTCATGACCGAGCTGGGTCTGTCACACCATCTAATCTGAGACTACATTCTGTTAGTTAAAGTATAATCCACCAGATTATCAAGAAAGGAGACGCGGGAGATATTTACCCAACCCACCCAAGCCTTCAAATTCTCAGGATGAGAGTCCTTGTGCATCTGCTGATCTTCTGATATCCTCATGGGAGAGGATATTCTTTGGACGAGAGGTGGGGGCTGGTATTAGAGAGGCGATTTCACGGAACATGAGAACCCGTCACTGAATGACACCTTCCTCTGCTCAAGTACTTGGTATAGTGTCTTCAGAGCCTAAAAATAGTATACAAACAAATGGCTCCCCCATTAGAAACCCACTAACAGGCATTGAGGGATTCGTGTTGCCAGTTTGAATTGTCCTTCCTTTGTGGATGAGAATGTATAAATAGTAAAAAGTGTTACAGGGATGGTTTAAAAAATGAAAATTTTGTCATGATTTACTCACCTTCTTCTAGTTCTACCAGAAAGACTCGGAAGAATGAACAGTGTGACAATTTTCCATTTATTAACAACCCAGCAAGCAGTTAAGTATTTTGGCATATAGGTCCCGTCCGTAGCTCGCAGTCGGAGGGTCCGGACTCTGCATATCCTGCCTCAAGATGAAGGCAGAGGCGCAGCCGACCCCCCGTGGAGTCTGGAAGGGACCATCCTGGTGGTGGTAGGTTAGATGTAGAAAGGATTTTGACTTGGAGGTGGAGGGGAGGATGGCGGTGAATTGGCGCATCAGCATCTGCGAACTCAGAAATGGGTAAGTACCGATCTTTTATACTCAAGTATTAGAATGTGATTGGCTAGATAAGAGAGTAGAAGTGACGTGACAATTAAGTCTTCCTGGCAGAACTTTACGCTAGAGCTTTCATTTCCGGCACCCATTGACTTCCAAAGTATTTTCTTCCTACTTTGGAAGTCAATGGGTGCCGCCAACTGTCTGGTTACCAACATTCTTTAAAATATCTTCTTTTGTTTTAAACAAAGAAAGAAACTCATGCAGTCTGCGAGCCAAATGATCCTTAATTAATTGATTTAGATAATTATGGGGTTGGTTCGGTCCAGTCCGTGAGGATGAAAAAGGGCACAAAGGCATTGCAGAGGCCTGTAACGCTGCGTTGTGCCTGAATACTGTACATGACCTCTTGTTAAACTGTGCGGCCCGCCAACAACTGATCAGGACACAATGTTCAGTTCAGAGAGACCTCTCATGTCTTCTCACATGGCACGCACATGTTAACACACGGAAATCTGTGTAGTCAAGATTCAGAGGTACAATTAAGTCATTCTGCATTATATTGCAATGTTGGTATGTATTTGCAGATTATGACTTGTGGAGTAATATGACAAAAGGGAAATATGTTACTTTTCTTTGTTTAATTAATTCTTGCATTTTACCTTTTATTTTTTTGATATTACTTGAATACAAGGACAGAGGAATAGTTTCTCTGCTTTTTCCACAGAGATGATGTAGGCTACTAAATAGAAGGAATGAATGATGTAAATCTGAAATTTTTAACCAAATCAGACCCAATTCACGCATAAATAAATCAGAATAATTGAGAACACAGTTTTGAACACCTCTTTACATGTGTGTGTGTCTCCACAAGGAAGGTAAAACCTGACATTTTTTACATAATAGGGTCAAAAGTTTGGTCCCCACCAGGAAAACCGCTTTATAAATCATACTATATTTTCAATACTAAATACAGAATGGTTTCTGAAATGGTTGATTAGGGTCGGGCTAGGGGATAGAGTGTACAGTTTGTACAGTATAAAAATCATTATGTCTTCATAAAACAGACACTCAGCATGTGAGTGTTGTATATTTACATATAGGCTACTGTACACATATATACACTATACCAGTCAAAATATTTGGAATAATTAAGATTTGTTTAAATGTTTTTAAAAGAAGTCTCTTAAATTCACTGCATGCATTTAATTGATGAAAAATACATTAAAAACAGTTATATTGTGAAGTATTACAATTTAAAAACAACTTTTATTCTATTCAGCAAGGATGCATTGATCAAAATTAATGAGAAAAATTAGAAAAAGTTTTCAACATTGTTAATAATAAGAAATGTGATATATATATGTATGCTTTTAATCCCAAACATATTCTGTAGTGTACAGCTTTAATTAAAAGTAGTATAGTAATGGAAAATACAGAAAAATAACATTCCCTAGTGATGTTGGGATGGGTGTTTCTGTGTCTGTAGTTCAGCATTACACTGGGATGAGTGTTTCTCTTTCACCATTAATTCAAAATCAACAAATCAAGCCAATTAACTTTTAACCCAAATCCTTTTCGTCTCAGAAGGCCTTTATTAACCCCGGAGCCGTGTGGAGCAGTTATATGATGGATAGACGCACTTTTAAGGACTTCAAAATGAACCAACAAGTCACTGCCATTATTAAGCTTGTAAGAGCCAGGACTTTTAAATATAACTCTGATTTTATTCGTTTGAAAGAAGAATGTCATACACACCCAGGATGACTTGAGGGTGAGTAAATCATGGGCTAATTTTCATTTTTGGTGAAATATCCCTTTAAAGACTATGGCTGAACCAGGAGGCTCTCGATTCTTACCATCCTTTTAAGAAAAATGTTGATATGTATTGAAATGACACATTTAATATTTACACATTTACCATCAGCACAGCTGATGTTTCTATGTACAGTAGATAAAGGTTGTTTTTGAAAGCAATGTGTGAGTTTATGAGGAGGTTGTGTGTGTACCATTTCAGGAAGAACTGCACAGTAAGTCTTTATCTTCATTATACCATCCTCTTCAACAATACTTTAAAAAACTATCTTGGTAGGCTAACTATTGTATCTCTTTTGGTCATTTTCTAGCCCAAATCAAATAATTTTCTTTTGATGTTATGATAAATAACTTTATGTATCAACTATTCTGAAAGGTCTCGACTACATTATTGAGTATGTATTATATATTTTGATATTTAAGTTCCAAAGGTCCTCTTGAAATGAGAGATGAGTTTCACAGGCAGGAGATTAACCATCAGGCGTTAAAGGCGTCTCATGGCTGGCCTCTACTGGCCAAAGACAGCTGATGAAGCCACTGGTGGATCAGGTTAAAACTTCTTGTATGTTCGTTTTGGTATGAATTAAGTGATCTTAAATTACTGCATGAAATAAATGTTTAGTTTTTTTTCCCCTCTGGCTCATATATGACCTGAAAGACAACATGATAAAGAAGTTGAATATGATTCCCTTCACTCTTAAAAATAATAAAGGTTCTCTATTGGCATCGATGGTTGCATGAAGAACCTTCGACATCTGTAGAACAATAGTTTTAAAATGGTTCTTTTAAGAACTGTTCACTGAAAGGTTCTTTGAAGAACCCTCACTGCGAAACACCCCTTTTGGAACTTTATTTTTATTGATTGATTTTTAAAGATTTTTTTTTGGCATTTTTGCATTTATTTAGTTTAGCTGGGGAGAGGAAAGGAACTGAAGTGGGAGTGAGAGGGGGTCGGGGAAGGACCACAAGCTGGGACTCGAACTTGGGTCGCTCAAAGCAAAACTGCACTACGTTCCCAGAGCACTACCCACGAGGCTCCGACCGGAACCTTTATTTTTAAGAGTGTTAATGCACAGTTGAAGGTTGACAGAATCTGTATTATCGTGAATGGCAGAGGCCTGGCTCTTGCTCTGGAACAGCTTTATCAAAGTCTATCAGGACCTTTCCTAATGAACAAGAATGATGATACAATATGTTGCCTTAGTATCGTCTGTGGTACTGAAGGGAACAGTGCCTGCACCTGTGCCCTCTGGCAGTATGAGAAAAAAGCAAAAAATTGTTCTTGGCAAAAACAGTGGTTGAGACCTGTCGCACGCCAGACCCTGCTAAGACCACACACAGGTGTGTGTGTGTGTGTGTGTGTGTGTGTGTGTGTGTGTGTTTTGAATGTGTGTGGTCTAGTGTGGCAACAGTTATCAAAAGTGGGAGTTTCTGTGCCTTAAGAGCCGTTTCTTCTCTTGTGTCTCAGCATAATGTCCCACCTTTCCATCACTCCACGTAACCTCCCCCCTTTCCCTCTCCTGAGTCCCGTGTTCAGTTCTGGACAGTTTCCAATGGAAGGGATTATTGTTAAATTCACATAATCTCCTGTGTTTCCTCCAGAGAATCTGACTTTTTAGACTTTTAAACAATTCACACAGCTTGTCTATAATAATTATCATGTCCACCCTAGTGGTTCATTACACAGAGTGCAACCTACAGGCTCAATACAACATTTAATACAGAGTCAAATTCATTTGAAATCTAAGTGAATGCAGATAACAAACAGTAATCTATAACGTATTGCCTGTCATACACCACTGACAAGTCCACGTGCAAGTTTGCAGGCTACCTATCATTATCCTTCTGTTTTTTTCCCATGGGATGCAGTAATCCAGGTCTTCTCTTCATTGTGAAGCAAGTATCCGCTTCAGTGGTGGGCCAGAGAGTATTGGAAGGGGATTCCCAAGATTCCCAGACATCATGCAGTCCCTGATCTCCTGACTGCTTCACCTTACCTCAAATATTCCACAAGTATTATCTCTCTCTGCACTCTATATAAAAAAAATACAGCAGTGGCCAGAATTTTGGGATCAAGTGGCAAATGGAGATATTTTAAAAGGATATTCCGGATTCAAGAAATGTGAAACATCATTTTATAAAATTATAATTTTTAATTATTATAATTAATTAATTCTTCGGTTAAAACAATAATAAAGTTGTAACATTTTTAGGGTCATTTTTAGGGTTTTTAGCATTACTACTTTATAAATAGAAAGAGCCAGTAAGCAATTCTTTTCACTCTAAAAAAAAAAACTTTTATGACTAAACTCCATTATAAGTCCCTCGCTGACAAATGGATTATTCCTGTAGAATCTGCAGTAAAAAAGAAGAAAAAGTTACTTTTGTGTGAAGTTGCCAATCAGCATAATGTGCCATATTTTTAGTCACCAGAAAATCTAAACTTTGCATGAAATACAATACATAATTACTTTCTAAACAACGTAGTAGATTGTAGTTGATTTTATGTTTGAATATAGCAACCCAACACAGTAGTACATTTGTATAGGCCTATCATACAAAAGTATATAAAATGTCCTTAAAACTAGACCTTGCAATTTATTAAACTGACAGATTGCTCGAAAATGAAAATAAACTTAATTTATACCCTTGTTGTTCCAAAACTGACTTGTTTTTTTTCTTCTTTTTTTCCTGTGTGGAACATACAAGACAAATATATTTTGCCTGTCTGGTTACCACCATTCTTCAAAATATCTATGGGAGTGAATGAAATTTATTTTAATCATAAATTTTGAAAAAATAAATAAATAAATAAATAAATAAATGTTAACTGTCACTTCAAACTTACTAACCTACCATCCAGAAATATGCATTGGTTATTTAAATGAATAATATGTTTTCAAACATCTCTTGAATTTGAATGCTTTCATGCTTTCGGCATGACTGTAGTTTTATTAATGATCATAAGGACACGGGCATGTCATGCATCTGTCTAATTTGGCAAGCATCTACAAAGTGATGAATTTGTGCCAAAATACCTTAGAGTCTGATTGCACAGCCTTTGATGTCATCAACAACAACAAGATATGAACTTTTTTTTCATTCCTTAAAAAAAAAAAAAAAACTTGTTTAGAAAAGATTGATTTAAGATAAGCCTATTTATTTTGGTATCCTAACTTTGCAAGATTATTTAGTTATTTGCACTTAATTTTCACTTAGATCTGAGACCTGTTTACATCTCACACCACTGAGAATTGACTGACAGGATAGTATCATGGGTATATATTTATGTATGCTACGTGCAAATGCTGTTTTTTATTTGATACCGAAATGTATCTCAGAAGCATCATTGTATGTGTATATGTGCAGAATGTGAGTCTGGCGCCTTTGAAGTCTTAAACTGCTCTTTGAAGCTCAGATGACAGTGTGTGAGTGAGTGTTTGGGATTGATGTGGACCTGAGCAGTGGCGAAGAGGAACCCGAAGTCACTGACCCACGGCCCATTTCCACCCAACACTAACAGTCACTCAGCACTGCTTTGAGTGCAACAGAAAACACTCATACACGCAAGCACAATCTCCTACTCAGAGAGTCCACAAACAGGAAAGCATCTTATATCTGCTGTTGCACCCAGTGCGGCCCATTTCAGGCTGTCAGCCTGAAAAGCTTCAGTCCAATGAGACTGGTCGCATCAGCTGTAATCTTCTCCTCAGAAGGGGGAGCTCCTTCAGGGCATGCACTGCATGCAGTCTGGAATAGCAGATGTCACCCGAATGTAAGAATGACATGAACTGCAAACGTTAAGATAAGACATGAAATAGGCCTTAGAGAAGTTAAACTTTGGCTTTTTGCATGCAGGACGCCTACCGCTTTGCCTCGAGCATGCTCTGTCAAGAGCAGAACCCATATCCTTCTTTGAACTTGTGATTGACAGACAGGAATCCCCACATTTCACATTCAGAGTCTCCTGCAATAAAAACAAACCAGGACCGATGTGGATCGGGGTGTCAGTCACGAGAGAGGCTATCTCTTTCATATTCAGCCTTATAAACAGCGCTGCTTTCACTGACTAATTTGTTGAACATAGTTACAGTTGTCAGGGCAAAGCCGCCGCATTTGAAGCCTGCTCTGACGGTGTTTGGGTTGGAAGTGTCGGTTCCTCTCCCTTAGGCTTTATTATGGCTAGACGAGTCGATTGTCAATAACTGTCACCTGTCAGGAGCGAGGGCCGCATCATCTGCCTTTACCTGCCATGTAATTAGTGAAGCAACAAGCCCTTGTGTTGAAAAAATGCAGTCTGCCATGCCATGCCAAAAACACAGCTCATAGCGTGCCTGACTAAAGCGCAGAAGGGTGGTTATCTTATTAATTTTCCATATTGAATGACATTCAGATGACTAATTTATTACAAAAAACAGCTTTTAATATCTAAATATTTTTTTCCATCTTTTTTTATTTAAATGTACTCTGAGCTGTTTGCAATGTCGTTTTTGTAATGGGGTGGGTGGTAAGACTACAGTCCTCTCCACCTGTTTCCCTGCGGCTGATCTAGACTAGGTTCTCATAAGCCAGCCTGCTAAAAGATATATGAGAATATTAAAGAACTTAATTTCATCTTGATGCAATGAAGAACAATAGCAGCTTTGTGCAACCTCACAGACTGTTTTTCTCTGTGGTTTCGCTAATAGAAGGTTCCACCCTCTGAGATATTTGTCTTGCTAAGTGGCTTCCCTAGAGATGATTCTGAATGATAAGGCTCTAGCAGACATTGAGCATATGCATAATGTCTGATTGACATTTACCAGGCATTAATCAACCACCACATAGCCTACTTCTTCTATGGAATGGAGGAAGCGTCAACCACAAGATTTGTTCTGGAGGTGGAGTCCTCCGATTACTCGGGTCACTGGTGGTTATTACAGCTTCTTGTCTCCACACAAGGAAGTAAACTAATTACAACCCAATTAGTTCATTTACCTCACCTATTTACAAAATGTAGAGATCATGATTTTAGAGGGAGACCACAAACTTTCAACAATCTTTGTGCTTTCTTTACTAAACATAAAAAAATCCCACAACAGTTACAAATCTAAACTGAATACTATTTTGTATTGCTGCAAAAGACTTTTACAAATTCCTTCAAAGGAGGTTGTGTGTGTGGTGTGTATACAGAATTGTGGTTAAAGGGAGGGCCATGAAATAAAAGGTAAATCAACTTCATCCAGATACCTGACTAATTAACTGACTAAACCTTGAAACCTGTGGAAGGATTTAAACGCTATTGTTGTTGAATATCAGGACATTTAGTCAGTTCAGTAAGTTTGAACAACATGACTTAATAGAAAACAAATGATGGTGATTTAATTTATGATTTAATAAATGCAGTCTTCACCTACACACACATACATACACACACACGTATATATATACATATGTGTGTATAAAAGGAGCATACCTTAAAGGGGGCGGGGGGCATTCTGCATTAATGCATTCTGACTTATTTACACTGTTAAAGAGTTGGATTATCATGGCTTAACATGGCCAAAATAAAAAAAACTTAGTTGGATGTATATGGAGTTCTATGCCAAATACACTCCTTCAAGGATTCGAATACATTTCAGAAAGGTTTTTTTTTTGGCCTTCTTATGATGGCATGGCCCTGTCTAACTTCATAAAGGGTGGGATTGCTTGTATGTGGACAATGTGTATTACATGTTGTGTGCGCACATCAACCAGAGCGTGAGCAAGAGCACGCCCATCAACGATGTTCGTTCGGGTTACGGAAGCCGTCGGCAACGCTGCCCTTTTGTTTTTAGACCATGAAAGCAATAGTGTCACTAAAGAAGTGTGTTTTTGGTTGTGAGGGAAACCTTTGTTCAGCTTTCTAAATAACCAGCGTTAAGGAAACAGTGGATGCAGTTTGTTTTTCCGGAGCAGCAACAGGGTTCTGCAAGTGTGTTTGTTTGTTCCCGGTCATGAGTCGAAACCGCAGGTTTCAGGTGAGATGGCATCAAATGTCTGTATTTTGTTAAATACATCATTGAACTAAGTCTTCAAAATAAGAGTCGGTGTCTGTGTTTGTGTGTGTGTGTGTGTGTGTGTGTGTGTGTGTGTGTGTGTGTGTGTGTGTGTGTGTGTGTGTGTGTGTGTGTGTGTGTGTGTGTGTGTGTGTGTGTGTGTGTGCTTGTGACTCTTTTAGCTCCACCCACGGCACAGTACGCCTGCACAAGTTTTTGGAAAGAATCATTACAGCATATCTGTCTTTTATAAATAAAACTATGGACTCTTAAGAGATATGAAGGCTACAATACTACTCTATAGGTACTCAAGATTAAAATGTTACTACAGGTACTACAGATTGGCAGACACTGTGTGTGTTATTTACACTTGAATAAATTGGCAAATCATATAAATCAATCAATCAATCAATCGATCAATCAATCAATCAATCAGTATTTACCTTAAAAAAAAAAAAAGTCCAGTCGTCCGATAGTCTGAAGCCTATCAGTATGAAGCCTAAATCAAATACTTTATCTGTCATATCCAGGCAGCATAGTTGTATCATAACTGATGATTAATTATAGTTAATCTGTCATATATATTTGATGTCAGTTTAGGATTGACCAGGTTTATCCATGCTGTTGTAATTGCATGAGTCACACCTGAGGTTCCTGTTTTGCTCAAGCCTCGTTTGAGCCTGTCAGCAGCCAGAGGAAGCCACACATCCATCTCTAACACCCTGCAGACACACACACACACGTTGTGTTTCCATGTTTTATGGGGACATTCCATAGGCGTAATGGTTTTTGTACCGTATAAACTATATATTCTATCCCCCTACACTGCCCCTGCCCCTAAACCTACCCATCACAGGAGACATGCTGCATTTTTACATTTTCAAAAAACATCACAGTGTGATTTATAAGATGTTTTCCTCATGGGGACCAAAAAATGTCCCCACAAGGACAAGGATTTTAGATATTGCCATCTTTGTGGGGACATTCTGTCCCCATAACGTAGGGATTACCATTCCACACACACACACACACACACACACACACACACACACACACACACACACACACACACACACACACACACACACACACACACACACACACACACACACACACACACACACACACACACACACACACACACACACACACACACACACACACACACACACACACAACACTTTTCCTCCCATCACACAGTTGTGATTTATTAGCCTGGCACAACTAGATGTATTGGTATCTTGACATGTGTCTTGTTATGTTTACAATGTATATAGTCCGTCAGATATTTACTTACGTGTAGCCTGCTCCAGATGTATAAATAAAAAACAATTGTGTACCTGAAATGCATTCGGATTTGAGATATTTACACTAGACATGACGTAACATACACTGACCCAGAACGGAAACGGTTATATAAAGTGTATCTGTCAGCAACGGCGCATAGGTTTGTTTGAACCTTTCTCTGGCTGCTTTGATTTGAGCTCTGTGTTTTTTTAAGCCTCAGGTTTCTCATTGCATCACTTCTCATGAGACACTAAAATCTCTCTCTTGTCATGAGCAACTGGGTTCTTCGAAATTGACAGCAGCTTTCCTGCATTTTTGGTTGCCCATATTAAATATCTTCATGTACTAACATTTAAATTAATCATTTGATACAATGCACTTATTGTGTAAATACATGTTTTACAATACAGTAAAAATTACCCTTTAACCCACCATTAAACCTAACCTGACTTACAGTCCCTGACAAAAGTCGTGTCGCTTATCTATTTTGTAGAAAAACCTGCTATTAACCTGACTTTTAATTCATCAATTGGTGTTAGAAATAGCTCATATGAAAAGCTAAAACCCTCCCAAATGACGTTTAATGCACTGAAATAAATTAGTTTCACTGAAAAAAGATTTATCATTTAATCAAGACAGAAAGGTCAAATTTTGGCAAGACAAAAGTTTTGTCGCGTATACAGAAATTGAACAAATTTACTGCAAATACAAAAATATGTCAGCAAATTAAGCAGTGGTGCTGTGAGATCCAAATTTAATATCTTGTATGACTTCCATGAGCTTGAAGGACTGCATCCATGCGGTTTGGCAAGGACTCATACAATTTATTGATGAAGTCATCAGGAATAGCAAAGAAAGCAGTCTTGCATGCCTCCCAGAGTTCATCAACATTCTTTGGTTTGGTCTTCCATGCTTCCTCTTTCATCCTACCCCACATATGCTCAATGATGTTCATGTCTGGTGACTGGGCTGGCCAATCCTGGAGCATCTTCATCTTCTTCGCCTTGAGGAACTTTGATGTGGAGATGGAATAATGCGATGGAGCACCATCCTGCTGCAGAATTTGGCCTCTTTTATGGTTGGGAATATAAGAGGTAGCTAAGATTTTTTGGTATTTTAGACTATTGAAGTTGCCTTCTACCCTGCAGATCTCTCGCACACCCCCATACTGGATGTAACCCCAGACCATGATTTTCCCCCACCAAACTTCACTGTTTTCTGGGTGAATCTCGGATCCATGCGGGCTCCAGTAGGTCTCTTGCAATATTTGTGGCGACTGTGGTGTAATTCAACAGAAGATTCATCTGAAAAATCCTTCTGCCACTTTTCCAGCGTCCATCCTTTTAGCAGGCTGTGGGCTTTGGCAAATGCCACACGGTTTTTCAATTGTCTTTTGTTTAGTGCTGGCTTCTGGGCACTGATTCGACCATGGAGGCCATTTCGAGACAGAATCCGACAAACTGTTCTGGTTGACACAGGGACTTCAGGTGACCAGGTCTCGTGGAGTTCTGCTGCAGTGGAAAATGGGCTGGCCTTGGATTTTCGAGCCAACAAACGGTCCTCTCGAGCAGTTGTCTTGCAGGGTCTGCCTGACCCGGGTTTGTCATAAACGTCTCCAGTCTCTTCAAGTCTTTTTTTATCCTCTGTACTTGACACTGAGACACTTTGAAGGTGTCTGCCACATCAGCAGTGGATCTGGTCTTCAGCCTCTTGATAATCAAAACTTTAGTCTCAGGGTGAATCTTAGGCATGTTTGCAGAGGTCTATTTGCAGTTGATGTGAAGGTCTAGTGTACTGGGGTTCTTTTTTTACACACCTGAGATCTAATTGATCCATTATCAGTCACAGGTGAAGCTCATATGACAAGGCGACAACACTTATGTCTTTGAAAAAAATTCACTCAATGGGCTTTACCAAGCTGTGAATATTAGAATATTTTTTGCACTATTTTTGCAACCATTTTGCACTGAAACATTATTTCAAAAGCTGTTGAGATTAAAATGAGCCATTTCTTGTAAAAAAATTTTGATAAGAAATATATTTCAGCTGCACTTCTGTTCAATTTGTGAACAAGCGACAAGACTTTTGTCAGGGACTATAAACGAAACCTGTTCGCATTCTTACCCGCATCCCACCTCAGTAGCAGCAAAAAAAATTTGCAATAACATGAACACCTAATATAAAGTGTGACTGAAAATGTGAATCAGGTAACTCAAACAGTTATTATTTAATGCATTTAATATTATATATAAAAATGCATACATTTATATATATATATTACTTCATCACAGTACCTGTTAGTGGGTGGGATATATTAGGCGGCAAGTGAACATTTTGTCCTCAAAGTTGATGTGTTAGAAGCAGTAAAAAGTTAAAGCGGGAGGATTTGAGCGAGTTTGACAAGGACCAAATTGTGATGGCTAGACGATTGGGTCAGACCATCTCCAAACCTCTTGTGCGGTGTTTCCGGGCTGCAGTGGTCACTTCAGGGATCAGGATCAGGGCTGTTTTGGCAGCAAAAGGGAGACAACACAAAACTAGGATCGGTGTAAAACACCCAGACATTTAGATGATGAAAGGAAAAGAAAATGACAATAACCAAAAGAGCAATAAATAAGGTGATGAAAATGAGCGATAATGAGCTTTATGAGGAAGTGGAGAAAAATACAGTGGTTTGGCTGGCATGTGTTCGGTATATGTCAGACACGCTCACACAAAGTGCTGTTATTGCAGAGTATAAAACACTCTCCTGTCATCTCCTCACCACAGACCTACGACGTTGCATGCACATGGAATGGACGTGTTTTATGCAGTTATCTGAAAAATCTCTGTACTGACACACTAACAGCACCTTAAAACAGACACAAATGCAAACACTGTCATACCCAGACAAGTTTGTATAAGTTCATCTTTGAATATCTCTGTGTGGCAAATACATCTAGTCTTCAAAATAAGAGTCTGTGTGTGTGTGTGTGTGTGTGTGTGTGTGTGTGTGTGTGTGTGTGTGTGTGTGTGTGTGTGTGTGTGTGTGTGTGTGTGTGTGTGTGTGTGTGTGTGTGTGTGTTTGTGTGGTGTACGTCATTAGCTTATCCATGTCAGCCATATGATATATTTCTTCTCTTCATTTTGATTATGATGTTTATGATGATATTTAAATGTACAAATACTGCGTAATTCCAAATATTCGAATGATTCATTACTGTAGGTGAAGCAGGTCATAAATATGTTTCAGGTCCCAGTAAAATATAATGTTTTAGTACCATGCACTATAACGAATAATAACAATAACAATCAGTTGCCTACATTTTTTTAAGTTAAGAAATGTAAAGTTTAAGTAAGCAGAACTTGCAGATTTTTATCTTGTAATCATACATTTTAATTGGTCTGAACTTTTGTGTAAGATAATTCAAACATTTAACTTAAACTATAACATATTTTTCACTAGCTAATCCAATAAATGCCACCTTGCTTATTGGTTACACAATGCTTTGGTAGCATTAGCATGAGGACAGCAATATAATAAATGTACCTGTTCTCAAACTAAGCTCATGCTCCACTTGTCATGATGAAAACCCAACATAACAGAAACTCTTCTAAACTATCATAATAAAACATTAAACACTGCTAAATCTCCCACTTAACGTTAATCTTGCACAAAACAAAAAAAAACATAATATAACACTTTATTTTGGCATTTACGGTCCCTTTTGAGTGTCATGGCACAGCATTCTGGGAAATGGAAGCTCTAGCATAGTTCTACCTGGAAGACTCCAATGTCACGTCATTCATTAATTATCTATCAAGTCAATCATTATTCGTCATCTGTAGCATATAATTTCTGTTCCCACCCATTACTATGTTCACAGATATGGCGTTCAGCCCCATCCTCCCCACCACCACCAGGTCGGTCCCTGTCCATACATCAGGGGGTAGGCTCCGCTCCTGTTTTCATCTTCAGGCAGGAACTGCAAGCATCTGCTACCCTCCGGATTCGGACTATGGACGGGGCCTACGCCAAAGAAGTTTATACATTCATCTATTTGATACTCATTGTACACAAACTGTAAATAAATCTTATTCAAAGGTTATTCTCGACCCCTGAGTCTTTCGGGTAGAAATCTCAGCCCAGTTTGGTGTAAATTGAAACTAGTCTAAATTAAAAGAAACAAGTTTATAAAACGCAAAACAATGAAACAATTCAGATTACTTAAAAAGTGTCAGTTTTGTGAACTCAAAAGAAAAAGAAAGAACTAAATACTCATAAACATTTGTTTGTTTGAACTAATTTGTTTACAACCCCAAATCAGAAAAAGTTGGGACAGTATGGAAAACGCAAATAATAAAAAAAAAGAAGTGATTTCTAAATTTACTTTGACTTGTATTTCATTTCAGACAATATGAAAAAAAATATTTCATGTTTTGTCTTGTCAACTTTATGTAATTTGTAAATATGCATCCTTTCCTGTCATTCAGACCTGCAACACATTTAAAAAAAACTTGGGACAGTAACGCATTTACCACTTTGTAATGTTGCCATTCCTTTTCACAACACTTAAAAGACGTTTAGGGACTGAAGATACCAAGTGATGAAGTGTTTCAGGTGTAATTTTGTCCTGTTCTTCCTGCAAACAAGTCTTAAGGTGGGCAACAGTACAGGGTCTTCGTTGTCGCATTTTGCTCTTCAAAATGCACCACACATTCTCTATTGGAGACAGGTCGGGACTGCAGGCAGGCCAATCAAGTACCCGTACCCTCTTCCTCCGCAGCCAGGACTTTGTAATGTGTGCAGAATGTGGTTTTGCATTGTCTTGTTGAAATATACATGGACGTCCCTGGAAAAGATGTTTTCTTGAAGGCAGCATATTATGCTCCAAAATGTACTTTTCAGCATTAATGGTGCCTTCAAAGAAGTGCAAGTTACCTTTGCCAAGGGCACTGACACAACCCCATACCATGATAGACCCTGGCTTTTGGACTTCTTGCTGGTAACCGTCTGGATGATCCTTTTCTTCTTTGGTCTGGAGCACACGGCGTCCATTCCTCCTAAAAAATACCTGAAATACTGATTCATCTGACCACAGTACACATTTCCACTGTGTGATGGTCCATCCCAGATACCTCTGAGCCCAGAGAAGTCGACGGCGCTTCTGGACACTGTTAACATAGGGCTTCCTTTTGGCACAGTACAGTTTTAACTGGCATTTGTGGATGTAACTACGTATTGTGGTACTTGACAAAGGTTTGCCAAAGTAGTCCTGAGCCCATGTGGTGATATCGCTTATAGATGAATGACGGTTCTTGATGCAGTGCCGCCTGAGGGATCGGAGATCACTGTTGTTCAGTTTAGGCTTGCGCCCTTGTCCTTTACGCACTGAAATTCCTCCAGATTCCTTGAATCTTTTAATTATGTTATGCACTGTTGAATGTGAAAAATCCAAATCTCTTCCTATCTTTCTTTGAGGAACATTGTTTTTAAACATATCAATAATTTTCTCACGTATATTTGTTGGCAAACTGGTGATCCTCGGCCCATCTTTGCTCCTAAAGGATTAGACCTTTCTTGGATGCTGCTTTTGTACCAAATCATAATTACAATCACCTGTTGACATCACCTGTTTCAAATGAAATTATTATTTAACCATTTTACCTCATTACTAGCCCTAAATTGCTCCTGTCCCAACTTTTTTTGAAATGTGTTGCAGGTCTGAATGACAGGAAAGGATGCATATTTACAAATGACATGAAGTTGACAGACAAAACATGAAATATTTTGTGTTCATATTGTCTGCAATGAAATACAAGTCAAAATAAATTTAGAAATCACTAATTTCTTTTTTTTATTTCCGTTTTCCATACTGTCCCAACTTTTTCTGATTTGGGGTTGTAAGTTGAGTTGGCTCTACTCGAATCAATTAATTACAGTAATGGATTCAGTGGGAAATACCCTGATCAATCAATATTTACAATCGGTTTGGCTCCGGCTTTCTTTTCTCAGCAGATTTAATCACTATTAACAACTCAAACCACTAGAAAATCTGATTAGATAATCTAGCACTCAAGATAATCAGGACTTTATGATTGTCAGAAGAATTGAGTCCACAATCGGCTCTATTATCTTGTAGGTGCCTTTACTTGAGGGTAAAAATGTAAAAAAGTTAATCAACTCTATAATACTTTAATTTTTGTGTATGCGTAACATGAGTGTGTAATATGAGGTAATTTACAGCAGAAATTAGGCCTTTTTACATGGCTGCCATATTGTCAACATGGCTTGTTAAATCACATTTCAGAGCCACTCCCCTCCACTTCTGTCATACTCTTCCCTTCTTCTTTTTCTTTTTCATTTGTTCTAATTCCAGGGCTGGCCAGGTCTTGCCTGGATTTGAGCAGTGCTAGGTTTCAAAGGGGTAAGTGACACCTTACCTGTAATTTCATGGTTTCACTCCACCTGCCTTTGAAGTCTCAGACTGGAGATGTGTGAGTGTGTGTGTGCCTTTTGAAAGGTTGCTGAAGAAAGATTTTTTAAGACTTTAGAAATGGGATTTTAGCTAATATTGAATTATTTTCAATAGGTCTTTTATAGAAATACATTTCAACCAATGAATTGTATCGAAGTAATAGCAGACATTTTATTGCTCTAGTCTGTGTAATGCGTATTTGCTTTGTTTGCTTTAACTTAAAACGGTTTCCCTTCTTTTCTTTCAAGATTGAAGGTTTTCTTTCTTACAATGTCTTCTACACGCTGCAGCAAGTCAGGGACTCATCAAAGTGCAAAGTGTGAATATGAGTTCAGCCCTTTGATACTTTTGCCAATTCAATAGAATAACAGAGCAAACACCTCAGTAACACCCCGGCCATCAATGTATTAGAATGCCACTGTGATGTGTGTATACGTTTACTGCAACACTGAGGTTTGCTGTGTAGCCCAACTTCTTGCCAATGTCATTAATGTTTCCAGTCATCCTCTGTAAGTGTCTGTACTGAGTATGTGTGTTTTCAGCTTGTTCAATGATAGGCTGTTCTCCGTCAAGTGTTGATAGACAAATGATGCATTTTTTTGTTATGATTCATTTAAGCAGCTCTTTAAGAAACACTGCTCTTTAATCATCAACTCATTCACACCACATTCACCATAACCCATTACCTATAGGAATTTACATTACAGTGTAGTAATCATCTCCATTTCCTATAACATTCCTTAGCATACGTCAGTTTTAGGCCATGTTTACACCTAGTACTTAGGCCCTGTTTACACCTGGTATTAAGCTGTGTTATGGTCAATCGGATCACAAGTGTATGACGCTAAATACAAGTGTAAATGGGGTCTGAAACGTTTTGAGCTTGACCTCTTTCTCAAACGCATTCGACCGGATTGCTTTAGTAGTGTAAACGCTCATGCGGTCATGCAAGTCAATTCGTTCGAACAGCCTCAAAAGACCACCTACACCACGCCTACCGTCTTATTGTGTAAACATTATGGAAAGCGCGCTAGACGAGATTTACATTTTGTTGGCTGGAGACCCAAGTTTGATTTGAGGACAAAAACCGACCAAGCACAATGTTCTTTTACATTCCTGATTTCTAACACGCACTCACCGCGTTTGACGTGTTCTTTTGCCTGTCAGAGCAGAAACGAAAGTCTCCGTGTGCGTTCATATGTAAATTACGCAATCATACATTTACCCACCATTAGACCCTCCCCTTGAAGAAACCAGGACAGAAGTGGTTGAAAGTGGACAAAAGAGACAAATTAAAACACCAGATGTAAACAGGTATGTGTCTGCCTCGTCTGATTAATTGTGATCCGATCGACCAAAACATATCGAGGTCTAATAGTTTTTAGATGGTCCACTTACAACCACTTCCAAAGGTAGTCGAAACACATTAACGACCAGCCACAATAGACCGTCAACTCTCCGCTGACACAATGCGTAAACATTATGGAATAAAACGCACTACCCAGACGGAATTTAAACTTTCTCGGCTGAAGACCCAAGTTTGATTTAAGGACAAAAAACTAACCAAGCAATGTTCTTTTACCATTCCTTATTTTTAACACACTCACAATGTTCAGCTTGGTCTTGCAGCTATCAGAGCAGAAACAAAAGCTATTGCTCTCAGTGTGTGTTTTTTTCCTCATCTCTATGTGCGTTAATAAGTAAATTGCGTGAGCTTAGTTTAACCAAAAGATCTGAAAAGACACCTTTTCTAGATGGCATAGGTTGTATTTACCTTAACTGATGTAAAGGCTAAAGATAAAATGCATTGATACCAATGAGCAATGTTTACTTGTTGACATTGTCAAATGTAAAAAGAAAGAGTGAGAGAGAGTTTCCACTGAGTTTCCAGTGAGTGCGTGTTTGGGCTCTGCTTCAAGTTTATGACAGGAATATCAGTCTGTCTGCGCAGGGGGGATGACCCTTCCCTCCACCCGACCCTCCCTGTAAAACTAACAGAGCGACGCCAATGACCCAGCCGTGCACCTGAATCCCCCCCCCTGCCTGCCCACCATCGCTCAAACTCTCACAGATTAAGGAAGTTTAGAGACCATGTTCATTCACAACAACCACAGCAGACTAAGCTTCATTCGCTTCTGTGGGAGCGTATTAGTGTGATGCACTTCCTTCGCAATTGTCAACGTGTTGCAACTGCACGGTGTAATTTCGGCAGAAGCTCTCTAGCAGGAAGTTTGCCTCTTCCACGACACTGAGTCCAATCCCTGAAACGATAACTGTCAACATATCCCAGTGTGTGCGAGCTGGTGTCATGGCGGCTGAGAGTGTTTACCCATAACACAAAGCTGTGAGTTTGATGCATTAATACCACGGACCTGTGTAAACTGTAAACAAGTCACCAGTGCCCACCTCTCTCATTTTCTCACAGTGTCACCCCCTCTCTCTCTCTCTCTCTCGGGTCAGATTAAAGAATAATAACACAGTACAGTGCCAGTATTCATGCAGAAACCCCTTCTTTACAGACAAAATCACCACCTACTGTGCAGTTAGTTGTAATCTTGGCCACTTTTATTTAACAAAATCTAAAGTGCAATTTGTTCAGATCCATCCACAGCTCTGTTATTTTTTCCCATGTTCCAGCAAAGAAGTCTCTAGGCCCTAATCGCTTGAGGTGTTTGCCCATTTTAGTCTGGGGAAAGAGCGAACGGGAGTATATGGAAGACTGGGTACATCTACTGTAGATTGAGCTGCTGGGTCATGTCCGGTCATGAGGAAAGAAGGAGCTACCACACTCGAGGGAGCTTTTCCCTCTCCAGATGTTCGTCCCTCCTGCCTGCCTCTGTCTAAACCAATCAGTGTCCAGAATGCTGGCCTATCCAAAGCATACAGGGTTACCTGTTGGGAGCTGACCTTCGGGAATTACTTAGCAGTCACTGAGCAAAGCCTAAAAAACACAACACCATTTTGGAAAGCGGGATATGGTGGTGAGATGGAGAAAAATATGCTTGAATCTGAATGTCTATGCATGGTTATAATTGAGCTACAGTTGTTTTTTGTGTAGTCGAGATGCAGTCTTCATCTGTCTGTCCAGGTATACATTACATGCTGTAATTGAATATTTGAAGGAAGGATCCCAGGAAGTGATCTAGGAGCTTTCCAGTTGGTATTTTGCATCTTAACACCAAGCTGATGTCAAAGAACTAGCATCAGCAAAAGCGGACTGTTGTTACTTTGCGTCAGGTGCATCTGGGCCAAAAAGCTGCGCTTCAACACCCCAAAAGGACTTGTGTTCTTGCATAGCACGTGCGCTCTATGCCTCCGTGTAAGGAAATTTGCTAACTGTCTGTATCAGCAGTTATCAAAAGTCAATATTTGTCATTTAAAGGTAGGGTAGGCGGTTTTCTGAGAGGCTAGCAATAGCAAGCTAGCTTTAAAAGCATAAGATCCCACCCTTCCTTCAGAGCGCTCTCAAAGCCAAGCTTCCTCCAAAAAACATGAACCCACACAGCAGCGAGCAAACAAAGAGCATCACAAGAGACACCGTTAAACTACGACTAATGGCTCAAAGCACATAACATTGCAATAATATTGAACATAAACACTGACCAGTAACCTGACTGCTGCAAATTAAATTTGGTGTTGATAGTGTTGCCATTGAAATGCATAAATTCGAACCACTCAGAGTATAATGTCACAGGTTTCCATCTCTTCCAAATTATGCAAGTTATGGCGTGGACGCAGCATAAACTCGTTGTTTTGTTTCAGGAGAAACTGTAAACTGTGTTTCGGTTGTGATGCTCTGTGACTGACTCTGCTTATCATGAAATGTGCTGTTAGGGCTGGACGATTAATTGGAAAGTAATCGAAACCAAAATTCAGAACCTCTAACCAACATAATTTTCCTATTATTGCATCCCAAACGACATCCACTTTCCTTAACTCTGGGTTATTTGGGAAGCTGAACAAGGTTATCTTTCCCTCACAATCAAAAACCTCCTTCAAAAGGTCCTGACTCTCTATGGTCATTAAAAATCCCAGGATGTCCTGAGTAGGGGTTTCCTGGCCAAATTTGCACATTGGCCTCTGTTCATCATGGCCTCCTAATAATACCAACTGGCTTCATCATTCTGTCTCCTCTCCACCAAAAAGCTGTGGTGGGCGTTCTAGCAATATTTAAAATGTATTTGGTTTGCAAGAAATGCTAGTTATTTATTTCCTACTTTTTTTAAGCAACTTGCTTTTTACATAACTGAAGTGTGACCTTTTTTCATGATGTTTTCGTTTAAAGCAATGAGTGCTTTGATTTCAATTGTGTGAAATATTAAATAAATAACCATAAATAGTTTGTTTCCTTCAATTATTTTAAAATCACAAAAGATAAGAAATGCACTCTTTCATTAGAAAAATATCCCATTTACATTTAGTCATTTAGCAGATGCTTTTATCCAACCTTTAATAGTTGAGCACAAAAGGGCAAAAAAACAAAGCACTATAAATAATGTTTCATAATGGTTAATTAATCGTAATTGAGGTAAAATGTTCAATTAATCGAGATATTGATATTTGGTCATATTGCCCAACCCAAGCACGTGTGATGTCGGTGCGAGCAGGGTGCACAGAGGTATGAAAATACATATGTTGACAGGCAGGTAGCACATCGTATCGGACCGATTGCAATGATTGGACGAACATTTTATGGTCCTACACCTTTTGCTCTGCAGACGAGATATATAGACCAATTTAGACCAATTAACTTGACTGCCTTCAGGATGTGAAGAGACACCATAAGAAAAAATGTTTCTCTAACAAACTTAAGCCTAAAATCAGAGGGAAATGATAGGTGAATACCACAGAAGCAGAAGCACCAAACCCTGGTTGTAAGCCTAAACAAAAAACAGCTGAAAACTAATTTCTTACGAGCACTTAACTGCATCCTGCTGACTGATAAGAATAAAAATGATATGCTTTCGCTGTTTTCTATAGCGCTCCCCGTTCTAGCTTGTACTATTCTGGACGATGTTTGAAACTTTGCTAGCACTTCTCGATCTATCGCCTCCTTAATATTGCTTGTTGTATTTCATTTGTACATCACTTTTGATAAAAGCATGGGCTAAATGAATAAATGTAAATGTAAGAAAATAAGCAGTCACAAAATATTTGCTTGGTTATGTTTCTGAAACCGTTTTACATCTTACACAAGAACTCTGCATGTTCAAAGTATATTTAAATGCACTTTAAAAGTGTAATTACAATCAGATTTAAACATTTAGTTATTTTAAAATCATATCATAATCTGACTAAAATTGTACCAGACCAGTTTTTATGAAGTTCTAACGGACTTATGGATCTGAATGATACTATTCTAGCTGGGCTTCGTCCACCATGTATACATGCTAGTCAGACTACAGTTGATATTATGTGTGCAATGTCCACTGTGCAACTTTTCCATTGTTTTTCAATGTTAATGCAATAGTTGGACGTGTGTAACCCTTGAGCTCACCTCTTTTGCAGAGTCTCGCGCATGAAACGGTTAAAAGAAGTTAAAAGAAGTTCAACTTGAGCTTTTTTTCATTCTACTGACCATGTCGTCGGTTTTTAACATATTTTTTTAAAAATTGTTCATCCTGGAACAACATTCCAATCTGAAAATGTTGTCTTAACCCTATACCAACCACTAAACCTTACCCTGCCCATAACAACACTAAAATCATAGGGAAATGATAGGTAAATAACAGATGCAGAAGCACCAAACCTAAACTTGACACAAACTGTAAACGTGTCCCTCAAATCTGATTGGTTGACTGGAATGTTGTTCCAGGATCAACAGCTTCAAGTTTCATAAAACCCATTATGAGAGATTTTTAGTTTTAAACATTTTAGTTTTAACACATTTTCAGGTGTTCAGGTGACTGATAAGTCATAAGGAATCACATGTGCTCACAGTAGCTGTAGTCCCCAACCCCCCACTCAGCCTCTGCCTTCATGCAGACTGCACTCGTCCCCCAGATGAACCTGTCTGTGAGGGCAGTGGGTTGGCAGTGGGCTGGATTAGTGGGCCTGTTGCTCAGGTTGGACGCCGCTCTTCTTAATGAGCTCTTCTCCATGGCTCAGAGAACCCGGCTTGACCAGATGTTCAGCCTGGGGGGTGGCGAAGGGGTGACACTACAGATCTAGTAAAGCAGGTCTAATGGAGCTGCAGATAACGGCTTTGACCTTATGTCATAGGGCCAACAACATTCGGCTTGAAACTCCCCAGGAAGTGACACCTGTGAGTGATTTGTTAATTGACTCTACAGGACAACATTGGAAAAATGGAAACTTTGGAAGATGAAATGAATGAAAGAAAGAAAGATAAAGGCAAAGATGTCTAAAGCATTTAAGATGAGAGCTAAGAGGCAGACAAGCACTGGCAAGTGTCCCAGGACTTTGACCGCAGACAGACCTCCCACTTTATACACCTGCTTCAGCTCTGCACAACATGTGTCTTTCATTCACACACACACACACACACACACACACACACACACACATGTTTGTTTTTGTGAAATGTGAGGACATTCCATAGGCGTAATGCATTTTATACTGTACAAACCGTATTTTCTATCCCCTACACTGCCCCTGCCCCTAAACCTACCCATCACAGGAGATTGTGCAGTTTACTTTCTGTGAAAAAACCTCATCCTGTGTGATTTATAAGCATTTTGAAAAGTGAGGACATGGGGAACGTCCTCATATTTCACCCTCTTTTGTAATACCTATGTCATACCCATGTCATTATACACATTTGTGTCCTGATATTTCACAAAAACATGAACACACACACACACACACACACACACACACACACACACACACACACACACACACACACACACACGCACACACAGAGAGAGAGAGAGAGAGAGAGAGAAAGAGAGTGAGAGAGAGAGAGAGAGAGAGAGAGAGAGAGAGAGAGAGAGAGAGAGAGAGAGAGAGAGAGAGAGAGAGAGAGAGAGAGAGAGAGAGAGAGAGAGAGAGAGAGAGAGAGAGAGAGAGAGAGAGAGAGAGAGAGAGAGAAACATTGTTGTCTTTAACATACAGGGCATGATTAGTCGTATGCTAGATTCATAACCATCTATGCTCATTGTCACCATGCTGTCATACAACTTCAACATCCATCAAGCACTTGTGCAAAGAATACAAAAAAGCCTTTTTTACCCTTTTCACAACCAATAACACTACAATAATCATTGTGAAACAACGAGTGACTTATGCTTTTATGCTATGAACAACAGAATTTAAAAAAAGCATTTAAACAGTTACATTTTCTTGTCTGTCTTATTGACTATCTAGTAAAGGTTAATTAAATTAAGTAAATTAATGGGAGATATGATACTTGTCAGACTGAGTAATTAGGAAAGTAATCCCATTACAGTCAATTATAGGCAATTAGTCATTTTTTAGAGTAACGTGCCAATTTGCTCTGTGAGTTCACTAGATTTATGGGTTTTTTATTTTTGTCTATGGACATAATAAACTCCCTTATTCTTTCAAATCTGCCTTTTTATTGAATGCACATGTGGTGGGAATTATTAACTATTGAGAATAAAATGACAGACACTTTTGTCTTACTACAGCTATTTTATAGGATTTTATGTATTTATGTAAACAGTTTCACACTGCATAATTAGACAATTACAGCTTGATTGGAATTGCACAATAATATGTTTTAACATGTCTAATATTTCATATAAACTCTTTGCTGAAATATTGTCTCCTTGGTTCACTTACTTTAGAAAAAGTATTTTTTTCTCGGCGGGAATTAAAAAAATGAGGGACAGCTGTAAAAACAAAAAATGATAGAAATATTTTTTTTCAAACAATAAGGCAAATGCTGTTAAAATCCTTCTCGGGGACATTCCCGAAGTTGAAGAAACACCCATACAGTGCATGCAGTGCAGGAGTCAGTTATGCCCTACTTCTTAGAAGCTTTGTAGTACATAAAGATCCATGTAGGCAATGTGGTTCACACAGATATATGTTCCATAAATAGCTATGTTTTTAGTGCTTTATTTGGATGAAGCAGTGTTGACTAAACGAGCGGACTGCAAGAGGATCAGCTTGTGGTTGCATTGGCTGCCAGAGCGGGAGAAGAAATGTAAAGTGTTAGAGTTTGTTTTGTTTTCAACAGGATGGATGTAGAGAAGCTGTTCCCTCCTCGCACCCCTAGCTGCCCTTGCTGTCCCAGGGCAGAAGGTCAGCTGTACAATAGCGGCCCCTGTCCCAGTACTGCACAAAGGGCTGTCCATGTCGATTAATGTTAGGCGTTAGGGGGTGAGCGGCTAATAGCTTATTACACCCCTGTGGGGAGAGTGGCCCCCGGAGAGCTGCAAATTGCAATCCGGGTCCAATTAAAAAATAAAAGCAAAGAAAAGAGAGATGGGGACGCGGTGCAATGGCACACATTCCTCTGTAGCCGCCTAACATTTCACTTTCACACTCACTGCAAAAATATTAAACTGTATAGTCATCACTATACGGAGACATGGTCAGGTTAAATCAACAATATTGGACTTGAATAAACCCATGTACATTAGAATTTTTTTTACCATACAGCTTTCCTGTATCTATGCATTGAAGCAGGATCACGCTCTCTCACAGAAAGTCCAAAACAGACTCATAGAAGTACAGGTCCTTCTAAAAAAAATTGCATATTGTGATAAAAGTTCATTATTTTCCATAATGTAATGATACAAATTAAACTTTCATATATTTTAGATTCACCAACTGAAATATTTCAGGTCTTTTATTGTTTTTATTCTACTGATTTTGGCATACAGCTCATGAAAACCCAAAATTCCTCAAAAAATTTGCATATCATGAAAAGGTTCTCTAAACGAGCTATTAACCTAATCATCTGAATCAACTAATTAACTCTTAACACCTGCAAAAGATTCCTGAGGCTTTTAAAAACTCCCAGCCTGGTTCATTACTCAAAACCGCAATCATGAGTAAGACTGCCGACCTGACAGGTGTCCAGAAGGCCATCATTGACACCCTCAAGCTAGAGGGTAAGACACAGAAAGACATTTCTGAACGAATAGGCTGTTCCCAGAGTGCTGTATCAAGGCACCTCAGTGGGAAGTCTGTGGGAAGGAAAAAGTGTGGCAAAAAACGCTGCACAACGAGAAGAGGTGACCGGACCCTGAGGAAGATTGTGGAGAAGGACCGATTCCAGACCTTGGGGGACCTGCGGAAGCAGTGGACTGAGTCTGGAGTAGAAACACCCAGAGCCACCGTTCACAGGCGTGTGCAGGAAATGGGCTACAGGTGCCGCATTCCCCAGGTCAAGCCACTTTTGAACCAGAAACAGCGGCAGAAGCGCCTGACCTGGGCTACAGAGAAGCAGCACTGGACTGTCGCTCAAATTTTGCATGTCATTCGGAAATCAAGGTGCCAGAGTCTGGAGGAAGACTGGGGAGAAGAAAATGCCAAAATGCCTGAAGTCCAGTGTCAAGTACCCACAGTCAGTGATGGTCTGGGGTGCCATGTCAGCTGCTGGTGTTGATCCACTGTGTTTTATCAAGGGCAGGGTCAATGCAGCTAGCTATCAGGAGATTTTGGAGCACTTCATGCTTCCATCTGATGAAAAGCTTTATGGAGATGAAGATTTAGTTTTTCAGCACGACCTGGCACCTGCTCACAGTGCCAAAACCACTGGTAAATGGTTTACTGACCATGGTATTACTGTGCACAATTGGCCTGCCAGCTCTCCTGACCTGAACCCCATAGAGAATCTGTGGGATATTGTGAAGAGAAAGTTGAGAGACGCAAGACCCAGCACTCTGGATGAGCTTAAGGCCGCTATCGAAGCATCCTGGGCCTCCATAACACCTCAGCAGTGCCACAGGCTGATTGCCTCCATGCCACGCCGCATTGAAGCAGTCAAGCAAAAGGATTCCCGACCAAGTATTGAGTGCATAACTGAACATCATTATTTGAAGGTTGACTTTTTTTGTATTAAAAACACTTTTCTTTTATTGGTCGGATGAAATATGCTAATTTTTTGAGCTGTATGCCAAAATCATCAGTATTAAAACAACAAAATACATGAAATATTTCAGTTGGTGTGCAATGAATCTAAAATATTTGAAAGTTTAATTTTTATCATTACATTATGGAAAATAATGAACTTTTATCACAATATGCTATTTTTTTTAGAAGGACCTGTAATAACTGATGACGTTCCAGGACAAAAGCATTCATATATTGCTGTAGCTGAATAAAAGCAGAAACGTTCTGACTGATGAAACATGAAGACAATAAACACAGGGTCGCGACAATAAATGATTTATGTGTGTTTTTCAAGCCATCTCAGGATATTTTCATAACAATAAAGTATATTAATAATGAAGTGCTAATGGACTTAATTTCAGAAACTAAAATACACACTATATTGCGAAAAATATTGGGACACCCCTCCAAATGATTGAATTCAGGTGTTCTAACCACTTCAACGGCCACAGGTGTAGAAAATCAAGCACTAGGCATGCAGACGCTTCTACAAACATTTGTGAAAGAATGGGTCGCTCTCAGGAGCTCAGTGAATTCAAGCGTGGTACAGTGATAGGTTGACACCTGTGAAATAAGTCCATTCGTTAAATTTCCTTACTACTATTCCACGGTCAACTGTTAACAAAGTGGAAGCAACTGGGAACAACAGCAACTCAGCCACAAAGTGGAAGGCCATGTAAAAATCACAGAGCGGGATCAGGGTATGCTGAGGTGCATAGTGCGCAGAAGTCGCCAACTTTCTGCAGAGTCAACAGCTACAGACCTCTAAACTTTGTGTGGCCTTCCGATTATCTCAAGAACAGTGTGTAGAGAGCTTCAGGGAATGGGTTTCCACGGCCGAACAGCTGCATCCAAGCCTTACATCACCAAGTGCAATGCAAAGCGTCGGATGCAGGGGTGTAAAGTATGCCGCCATGCTGCCACATTTCAGACATGTGCTTTGGAGTGACGAATTACGCTTTTTTGTCTGGCAATCCGATAGACAAGTTTGGATTTGACGTTTGCCAGGAGAATGGTACTTGCCTGACTGCATTGTGCCGAGTGTAAAGTTTGGAGGAAGGGGGATTATGGTGTGGGGTTGGGCTTGGCCCCTTAGTTCCAGTAAAAGGAACGGTAACACTTTATTTTACAGTGACCTTGTTACATAAGTTACATGTACTTACCATAGTAATAACAGTAAATTAGGCATAATTACATGCAACTAACCCTTAACTGCTTCAGCATACCAAGACATTTTGGACAATTTCATGTCCCCAACTTTGTGGGAACAGTTTGGGGATGGCCCCTTCCTGTTTTCTTCCAGGATTTGTAGAATATGCTATAAACCGATCATAAAATTGTAATTTGGAAAATATAGCAAATATATTATAGAATACAAATTATAGGTTCAGCCGTGTATTTTGATTTTTAAAAGCAAGAGATAGGAAAAAATAAAACCTGTCAATTAGGCAAAGGTAAGAAAATAAAATGGTATCACACTTGACATTTCTGTCCCCTTCACTTTTTACATGTCTGTCCCCTCTACACAGGGTTGTAGTTATACATTTCTAATATGATTTTAAGTCAGTGACTAATTTTAATCTTTTGAATCTTTTAAATTGGCTTTCTACACATGATTGGGGTATTTTTTATTTGAAGATGTGTCATAATATCCTAATTGTGACTATATTTCACAAAGAGACTTTTTTTCTCAGAATCTGAATGTTTATCTCACAGTGTGTATGGGCTTCTTCTGACTTGATACAGTATCTCACAAATTCGAAGAACTGCGGCTTTATAACTTACAATGTTACTTTATACACTCACCGGCCACTTTATTAGGTACACCGGTTCAACTCCTTGTTAACGCAAATATCTAATCAGCCAATCACATGGCAGCAATTCAATGCTTTTAGCCATGTAGACATAAGTACAATCTACTGAAACTGAGTTAAAACGGAGCATCAGAATCGGGAAGAAAAGTGACTTTGAATGTGCTATGGTTGTTGGTGCCAGACATATTTCAGAAACTGCTGATCTACTGGGATTTTCATGCACAATCATCTCTAGGGCTAGGCTACTTCGAGCTGATAGAAAGGCAACGTAATTCAAATAACCACTCGTTACAACAGAGGTCTGCAGAAGAGCATCTCTGAACGCACATCACATCAACCCTTGAAGCAGATGGGCGACAGCAGCAGAAGACCACACCGGGTGCCACTCCTGTCAGAACAGAAAACTGAGGCTACAATTCACATAGGCTCACCAAAATTGGACAATAGAAGACTAAAAAAACGTTGCCTGGTCCGATGGTATAGGGTCAGAATTTGGCATAGACGACATGAACATGTTTTAGGCTGCTGCTGGTGGTGTAGTGGGGGATATTTTCTGGGTACACTTTGGGCCCCTTAGTACCAATTGCTCAATTGTTTAAGTATAAAAGAAGGATTCATGTAATGTCTATTTTTCCCCAGAGATGGACTGTAGATTTTCACCCCACTGCAACAAGTGCCCCCCTTCTTCCCTTCATGCAGGTGTGGGATCTGCTTTGTTGATCATAATCCTCTGTGCGCAAGAGCCGCTGAGTGTGTCTGACTCCACCCCTGACCCCCACCCCCACCCCACAGCCCATGCACTGACCGTTTCCTGGGTGACCTCATGGGATCCGACAGGCGTAAAAATAATGATGGACACCTTAGCCACCGCTGACCCGCCCTGACTCGCCCCCGACTCGCCTGCTCCACATGAGAGGTAACGCAACCACTTAACTGGGGCCCCATATATACACACACCAATGGGACAGACATACACACTCCTTCACACACACACTTAACTGCTTCCTGCTGAGAGCTATTTTCCCGTTTTCTTCTTTCTCAGGAGGGGGCCCTTTTACACTTAAACTTCAAAATACACAGTTTGAAAAATGATAAAAACAGCTCATTTGTGAGCAAACCTTCTTTGTGATGCTGTTTACTAAAGGATATGGATACTGGAGAGAGTTCATCTCTGAAATGACATACGCTGTAGCGATTGTTCCAGTGAACTATCAATCAGAATTAATGTTAGCCACTTATGTGTTTAATGTCTTCATTTGAGACATTGGGTGTCATAAAAAAAAATGTGTTTCTTTAAAATTCTGTGTACAATGACCTCAATAACCTGAAATACCGTGGCTCCGCACCTGAACGCTGAATGGATCTCAGGGGGGAGCATGAGAAAAACTGATTGTGTGTGAAGGTTTGCCTCAGATCCAGACAGTGTGTTAGAGGAGAGCTGAGGTGGGCTGTTTCTCTCAGCTTAGCACTAGGAAAGCGATGTAATACTTTAATTACAGTTCTTAATCACTCACTCTAAAGCCCTCATATTTCTCACCTCGCAGACATGTAGCAGCTCGTTTACAGTAGACTAGAGAAACACCGCAGCTCAGCACAGACAGAGTCAGACATCCTACACTCTTAAACATGTATCTTGATCACAAGTGCATAGAAGAGAACATGTCAAGAGTCTCATTTATCATCCGAGTGTGCTAGTATGACCTAAATCAACTACTACCTAAAACAGACCAAATACAACTATTACAAAGTATTTGAAAAAACAAAAAAACTGTTTTGTCTGAGATGTACATCAGTTGTCTCTCATTTTAGCATTTAGGCCTGTGGCGGTGGGATATGCAGCTTTCGACTTACGTAATGTCACAAACACTTAATTTGATTTTCATGTTTATTTATGAAGTGTAGTTAGGCAAAATGGAATAAGGAAATTAATTGTTTTAAATGAAACTGCTTTAGATGAAACTGCTTTCTTCTTTTTTTTTCTGTGGTGGGTATAGGTTTAGGGTTATGGAGTGGAATATACAGTTTGTCCAGTATAAAAAAATATCATGGTTCTGGATGTCCCCACAAAGATGGGAATATCCAAAATCCCTGTACATATGGGGACATTATTTGGTCCCCATCAGGAAACCAGCATATAAATCAGACTAAAGGATGTTATTTGTCTGATCACACCAGGACAATTTGTAATAATGATTTCCTGATTTCCAAAACTAGACAATTATCACTAGACATTCCTTTTTTGGTTATTTTAATTTGATCTGGACTTGAACAGAAAATATCATATGAAAGCCACACACATGACATGCATAAAAAATAAAATTAATAATTTGTTTTAATTCTTCCCTTATTTTTTGTTAAATAATGACCATACTAATTCATTGCCTGGTTTTAATTTAGCTAAATTGTGTATATATAACTAAAAGGAGGGAAACAAATCAAGTTGTGGGAACAAATTCCAGATTTGTGGCTACAATATCTTGTTTTTCCCCCCTCGTGTATCATGTGAAGTGCTCTGTAAGATCAAGAAAAAAGTCTGATGAAAACAAACAAACTTTTGGTGCTTGAGAGTTGGAGATAGTCATTCCCAGCCACATTTGTGCTTGTGAGGGGAGCAAATATGTCAGCCTAAAATTTTCTGTGCATATGTATTCCCTTACACCCACCAAAAAATCATACTTGGCCTCAGGGTTGACCAGAACAAGTACTTTATAGCTGTCTCTGACAGGACTTTGAGTGTCTTTGAGTACAGTTCATCAATAACAAAGATGCTTTTCAGGCAGGCATGAGAGCACAGGGCTGGGTGTTGGTGGGGGCTGGTGATTGCCAGATGATTGTCCCAGGCGCTAAGTAAGCACAGAGCGTCAGGCCCCGACTAATTGACAACGTCATATTTGGCAGTAGGGTAAAGTGCTTAGCGAAAAAAAACGTCTTGCATGGTGTTTGAGTAAATATGGCGACTCAGTGATGCTGTAAGCTCCTGCCCCCACCAAGCTTTAATTATTACTGTGGCTTTATCTGATGTGGCAAAGACCTGTGGTGAGTTGACAACATTTAAAACTGCAGCTAATATATATATATATATATATATATATATATATATATATATATATATATATATATATATATATATATATATAAATGTGAAATGTAGAAATGCAGTCTTGTTTAATTTGTGCTCTTATTCTGTTTCTCTGAACCTGAAGCTGACTGGCCTCCACCCAAATCTACACCTCTCCATCTCCTCCTGGGTGGCACTGCCCTGCTTACTGAGGGAATTTCTCAATGGGAGTTTTTTCTCTCCCCTTAATCTCTAAACAAGCACTTGGGTCTGTCCCGCTTTTACTCAGACAGTTCTAATGAAGAGAGGACAAAAGGAGGCGGGCAACCCCTTTTAATTAATCTCACTTCAGTGCGCTTTAATGTCATCAAAACTTCTATACATGTTGTCTTTGTAGATTAAAGATTTTAAAAATCATAAATATATCAAAAACAAAAATACCATTAGAGAGATGTAATCAAATTTGGTATTTTTAACACACAAACATACAATAAGAGCTGTTCTGGTACACACAGAACAATAGTGGTATTGTTTCTGTTTCAGCTTTGCTATCTGTGTGTCTATGTTTTCTTCAGGGAAGTCTAATCTTAGATTGTATTGTCCCAGAAATACTATGTAGAAATACTCATGAGGTCTGCACAGGACAGTCAGTATGATGATACTAATATTACATAACCAGACAGTCTTTGCACAGATTAGAAACTGTGCATTGTGCAACAACAGAAGGTTATTTTATAGGTATAACATTTTTTTTTTTAATTTCACCTAAAAGAAAAAGACATAAAATGGTCAATATTCCCACTAAAAAAATCTGAGTGGGAGTCAACAATTATGCAGAATTTTGATAGTGATGCAGTCATTGTTTAATTCAATTCTTGAATAAGTATATATATATATGCTGATGAGTTTGTTTAACAAAGATTAATATTAGAAGAAGATTAATATTTGACGAAAAAGAACGATTTGTTGCCTTTTTTAACAAATATTTCTCAGTCATTGAATGCTTCAATTAAATTAATGCTATACCTTTATCCAGCATATAGGTTTGTAAATTCATATTAAAAGTTAATGTGTTCAAGGGGGAAATATTATTAATAAATTAACATAATTTTGAGATTTGGATTTGTAATTCTTTATTTTCTTTAAAAATGCATATTTTGCATAAATTTTGGAAAAATAGATGTCATGACTTTTATCTGTGTAAAGTCTATGAAACATCATTTAAAAATCAAGTGAGTTAGTGGCATGATGACATTCGATAATGAACTTATCCCCTTACCTTGCAGGTAAAAGTTTCATTTTAACCATAGCTTACCATACCACATGTTTCTTTCCTTAAAGGACAAACTGCAAGTTACATAACTTAATATAAATAGTTAAAAACAAGTGTATACAACAAAACAACTGCATTTACAAAAATACACAATAGAAAGCCAAAAAAGAAAAAAGAAATTAGACCAAAGGAAAAAAAATCTATATTGGACAATACTGAATCTTGGCAATCATGGATACCAAGGCAATCCCACCATCAAACTACTACTAAGACTATTATAAAGTCAAACTAAAAAGATAAATCCATTTAAATTAGTGCATGATCACAATAAAAACTGGCACATAATATGGAAATCTTTTAAGACATAACGGGAATCCAATGTAGAAGTCACAGAATAAAATGTTTTGACACTAATACATCAGATTTGACTCATTTGGTGGATGTCAAGGCATAAATGTCGCATTTAAATGAAAGTTATCTGCTTCTTTAAGGCATGTTTCATTTCAGCAGCACATGTTGAAAAAAAAATATATTTTTTATTATTATTTTTTTTACGCGTTGTGGGCACGAGCGTGACATATTTATAACTCCGTTCCGTCTCGAGGGTAAATAAGACTGTTCACACTGAAGCTGTTGTAGAAGTGTCCGTTGAACTGCGCGCTCTGGCCGCCAGCAGTAAAAGAGTTATAGTACATTCCACGGTTCACGTGCACACTGTCCTGGAGCTCACTCGCTCCACCTGCGTCAGGTGCTGAGCTGGCATGGTACTGGCTCAAGGCGCTGATATTTCGGCTGGAAAGTTCGTTTACCAGCCCCAGAGAGCCCTGTCTGCTAGCCGGAGCCGAAGACGAACTTAAGGCAGACATGCTGTTGAAGAAATTGTTGAAGCATGGAGCGCTCGCGAGGCCTGCGGGAGACGCGCCTTTGTGGCTGTCACTGACCGCATCAGTGTCAGGAGATGCGGGTCCGGTGAGGTGAGGGCTGTCGGTGGGTTTGATCCCAGCGAGCTGTCGATCATCCTCCGGTTTTGTGTTGCTGGCAACACCTGTGCTGGAATCAGATCTGCGCTTCCTTTTTCTACGAAAGTTTCCGTTGTCAAACATCTTTTCACAGTTGGGGTCTAGAGTCCAGTAGTTTCCCTTCCCTTCAAACAAGATGGATAGTTGGTATTAGGGCCCAAATGTAGCAACTTTTCAAGTTATTTACAGTGAAATTCGATTCATTTAAACAAACGATTTTGCAAGTTTTTTTATGACACTATTATGTCGATTACAAAAAAAGATTGTCCAAGTTGATAAGGGGTCATGGGCCAAGTTCTGTAGAATACCGGTTTCATTTGTTAACAATGTTTATACCATGTTTTAATTTTATTATAATTTTTGATTTTATGATTTAATCATTACAAATGTCAAGCATAATAATCGAAACAATGAAATAGCCTACATCCCTTGCACACTGAATACACCGAACGCATCTTAATTTATAATGTCAAATAATAATAATAATAATAATAATAATAATAATAATAATAATAATAATAATAATTCAAACAAGTAGACTAATTGTGTACTAATTTTACTTCAAGGACGATATAAATTCAACGTCTTGGTTTCATTTCAATACGTTTTATTAGGGTTATTATAAAATAGTATTTTTCAAGATTTTTTCTTCTTTTATTTTCCACACAATCCTATAGGGTCATAAAAACACAATGATCTAAAGGGGTCACATTACAACAAAATGTATCATTTTGATTCGGCTGATAAGGTTAACCTATTAATACAAATGTAGTAACATTATTTTCACTTTTTAATAAAAGGTAATGCCAAACTTATGTCAACAAATGTATATTTTTTCTCAACTAATTTATTCATCTATTTATGCATTTAAATTATTTAATACATTTACAATAGGCTATTTATATAATTGTATACAATATAAATTACATGCAGCAATTCGTCTTTTTTGTATCAACAGCTACTTGCCGTTTTTTAAATAACGTGGTTGATCTGATCTGGGCAAAAATGAGTATCACGCAATTGTCCTTAATGGATAGCTGTCTTGTTTCGTAGAACTATGCAAAGCTGCACGAGCATCACTCACCTGGGTCGTCTTCGTCACGCGGCACTTTTTTGAAGCAGTCATTCAGGGAAAGGTTGTGTCTGATGGAGTTCTGCCATCCCGCTTTACTCTTCTTATAAAACGGGAAATTATCCGCCACATATTGATATATCTGGCTCAAAGTTAACTTCTTCTCGTGCGCGTTCTGTATTGCCATGGCTATCAAAGCCGAGTACGAGTAGGGCGGGCGCACGAGCTTTAAAAGTTCCTCTTGGCTCGCGATGGAGAGCCAGCCCAGGTCCGGACCGGCGAACCCAGAGGAGTTAGTGAGATATTGCCTCTGAGAGCCGTAAGCCGGGGGAATGAACGAGGGGCTGTTGTTGCCATGTATGTAAGACGATGAGGAGTTGACACTAGGTCCATTGAGCCAAAGGTATGGGTTTGGGGTCGCGTAGTCCCCCAGGCCGTAGCCCGCTGGTCTCTGCGCCGCAGGTAGACTCTGTTGGTGGTAAACACTGAAGTTGTCACAGTACACGGCCATATCCGATGTCTCGTGCGCGCTTTTTGGCAGTTGCTGGAGAGGGTTGACAGCAGCGTTACTATTGTTATGGATCTGCGCGTCGATGGTGTTCATATCTCCAGTGCCTATAAGGCAAATGTGTCTCTCTGGAGCTCACGCTCTCACAGTAACGCACAATGCTATCTCTGACTGGTCAGGTTAAAAACAACAAGTGTCTGCTTTTTGTGAGCGAAATTTGGTCATATATACACCCAAGTGCAGCAAATACGGTGTCTAATCTTGTATTCGTGTCTGCTTCAGCCAATAGATGACAATCTCCTAGAAGTAGGCGTGGCATATAGATTTCAGGGAGATGATTTAAGTCATTCATAAAGAGAGAGAGATAGACTACAGGCTTGTTAACATTGAAAAAAAACTGAATTTAGGCTATAATCTTCTCACAACAATATATAGCTAATACATTTTGGAAATTAAAAACTGACGTTTGTTTTATATTTTTTTTAACAGAAAGACTTATTCGCTGTTCTGCATGTTATTGTCGTCTTTCTGAAGCTGATTTAAAACGCTTTTATACAATTGTTAAAATTATTTTACCTGCATAAATTATGATATTTAAAGCCACTATAAAAATTGACTTGCTAGATCATAACATAATTTAATTAGCCCAGATTGACCTTATCAGATATTTCCCGAAACAGTTTATTGTTGTTGTTATCAATTGTTATTTGACTGAATAAGATGTTAAATAAGATGTTATTTGACTGCATTTTCGAATTAATTGGCCTATGTAAAAGTTCCAGGTCTGTAGTCTACAGTTTCACTAATAATTTTATTTCTAATCCAACAAAAAGTTGGTTTTATTATTTAAACATGAATTCCTCATTTTAAAATATGTTGTTATTTGATGTTAAGTAGACTGCAGTTGTAGCAAACTTGTCTACCCGCTGCTTACAAACAAAAGAAAACAAAAATCTGCAGGCAATATTTTAATCAGTTCACATTTTTCTTTGTTTTGTAGCAACACTATGAACATCAAAATGTCACCTATTCAAGAATAAACAATAAATAATAATCAAAATGTTCTTTGTTTTAACTCGTTTAATTAATCGATTTATTCACACAAGTCCAGTTTCTGTTCTGAGAGTAGGCTACGTTATAAAAGGTGGGTTTTCTTTTCTTTACTTTTCTCTAATTCAACAAGCAGCTTTCACAACCATTTTACAGTAATAAGAATATTTTTTTTAGCGATACTCAAACCATTCAGCAAAGCATTTCGATGAGGACAATTGTAGACATCCTACAGAGATCTAAACGAAACATCACGCTGTCCTGACCGCGCTAGCTAGTGCTCCGTGGCAGGTATTGTCCACGACAGATGGACAGGCAGACAGACAGACAGACAGACAGACAGACAGACAGACAGACAGACAGACAGACAGACAGACAGACAGACAGACAGATAGATAGATAGATAGATAGATAGATGATAGATAGATAGATAGATAGATAGATAGATAGATAGATAGATAGATAGATAGATAGATAGATAGATAGATAGATAGATAGATAGATAGATAGATAAGATTTCTTTGTCCCTCTCAAAATAAATAATCTATAGACCTCATAAATAAAATAAAAATAACATAAACTGTTATGCACAAGGTCTATATGATAAAGATAGATATTATTATTTTGATATTATAAGATATTATTATTTTGTTTTAGATGTTTCGTTTCTTTCGCTATCTATCTATCTATCTATCTATCTATCTATCTATCTATCTATCTATCTATCTATCTATCTATCTATCTATCTATCTATCTATCTATCTATCTATCTATCTATCTATCTATCTATCTATCTATCTATCTATCTATCTATCTATCTATCTATGGATAGATATCACATGGAGATATCACTTGCTATGATGCCTGTATCACTGCGCCACCTAGTGTTGAAAGTGGATTGCTACGTGGATGTTTCCAGTGCAGTGATGTAGCCTCCTCGCATGATGACGTTACCGATCAATTGAAACTGCTTAGAGAACTCATCCAGTTTTATTCAACTTTTGGTAAAGATTAAACTTCGAATTTTGACTCTAAACCCTGACCTAAACAAACAGTTCCAACTTCCAGCCAAACCACAAATCTAATCACGACCAAGACTTCAAGCCTTGATGACCTTATGTGTTTAAATGAGGCATTCTGGGACATGTAGCCTATAGCCTATAAATGTGTGTGTGTGTGTGTGTGTGTGTGTGTGTGTGTGTGTGTGTGTGTGTGTGTGTGTGTGTGTGTGTGTGTGTGTGTTTTGTGTGGACTGGTAATCCCTACGTTATGGGGACAAAATGTCCCCACAAAGATGGCAATATCCAAAATCCTTGTCCTTGTGGGGACATTTTTTGGTCCCCATGAGGAAAACATCTTATAAATCACACTAAGTGATGTTTTTTGAAGATGTAACAATGCAGCATGTCTCCTGTGATGGGTAGGTTTAGGGGCAGGGACAGTGTAGGGGGATAGAAAATACGGTTTGTACAGTACAAAACCCATTAAGTCTATGGAGAGTCCCCACAAAGATAGTAAACCAGACATGTGTGTGTGTGTGTGTGTGTGTGTGTGTGTGTGTGTGTGTGTGTGTGTGTGTGTGTGTGTGTGTGTGTGTGTGTGTGTGTGTGTGTGTGTGTGTGTGTGTGTGTGTGTGTGTGTGTGTGTTTAAAATTAGACAAATCTATTATTATCTGAATCTCATAAGAACAGATTTAGTGCATGAGTGAAGTGTGCGAATGAATCAAACTGGATCGAATCCGTTCGTCAGATCAAAATAGTGATTTATTCGCTAATCTGGCACCATTGGTGAACTCCACTGTCAGACAAAGATTGACCATGGGGCTAATATATTTTGGGTCTCGGACCCTGGTATAAAAGGGTCTAGCGAAGCCACTGAAGTGTAAACGTTAAAATATAATTTGTTTTTTAGATTCCATCTAAGTCGTGTCTTTTTCTACCGCTAGATGGGGCTAGATCCATTCAAAACACTGCAAATGTCCCTATAGCATTGTAAATGTAGGCTATAGTTTGAGAAAATATGTCAGCATCATCATCATCATCATCATCATCATCATCATCATCATCATCATCATCATCATCATCACCACCAAAAGATTTAGATGGCATATTCATTAGTGCTATCTAAATATGTGACATTTTATTAATTCATAGCTTTCTGAACTTATTGGAACATAAAAGTTTGTAATCTATACACACTCTATAAACGTAACAGTAGTAATTAACAAGTTATAACAACTTTTCCATACCTTAAGGACAAAGTACCGGTATCTGTACTAAATATAGGCTACATATGTTAGAAAGATTTTTTAATTCGATATGAATTTGAAATGTACTCATTAAGATGTAACATTCCTTTTTCATTTCATGTTACTCAAATATGAATTATATTAACAGCAAGTCATTAGTTCGCTACTGTTATTCTAGTATAATTTAAATACTATTCTTGTTTTTATTAATATTTCTAATTAGCCTTCATTTTTATACTTTCAATTTTTTATTTCAATTTATTTCAAATGAATTTCTAAGAACTTTTAATGTATTTAAATTTCAGTTAGAAGTACATCACCTTATTCCAGGTAGTTGCCATGGAAACATTTCAAAATTGTTTTAATAGTTTTAGTTAATAAGCAATGCTGGATTACACAACTGAAACACAAATGTCACCTTTCCTTAGATTTAGCCATGCAATGTAAATTGTATTCATAAAATGCATCCTAATTTACTGTAATTCTCTAACAGGCAATTTTTGACAATGCGTTCGAATAGCAATATGGGAAGGAAATCCATAATTCATATGTGCACATGAGCGCTGGCATCATTAGTGGGTCTTACTTCTATGTGAGACATGCTGTCACTGTGCTGCTACAGCAGAGTAAAGATCAAGGCCTTCTGTTGTCTGTACATTGAGAGGAAACCCAACTGAAGGAGAGACTCTGTGTGTGCGTCGGTCCAGGAAAACAATAGGAAAAGTGAGTTTCACAAGCTCATTATGAGTTCACCTCAGGCTCCTGCACCTTGGTGACAGAGCAAAAGACATGAGAAATGAGAGGAGTGTGAGACTTAGACAGGAACAGGCGAGAAGGGAAAAAGCGTGTGAAAGAGGCTGCGCTCCCCTCTTCTTGGAGTGTGGTGACAGAGACAGATGGAGGTAGATGTACTCTGGGCTTCTCATTTACAATACATTGCCACTCTTTTCTCTTTATTCGTTGTTTCTGCTCTGCTTCCCATTTCCATCTCAGTTTACGTTATTGAGATAAAGGGCCCATTTATACCCCGGTCACTATTCCTGTCATGTCAAATTCTGTTTTTATTTTCTGAAGAACACAAAATTGACGCAAGATGAAACAAAATGTGTTGTATAAAAAATACAATAAAAATATTTGAATCCAATGGTAACAGTAAGAACAGACCATTTATTTTTATTTACTAATTTATTCACAAAATACTTTTGGATGTTGATGTGCAGTCGGACATCCTAAATTAGAAATATTTGAAAAAAACTGAAAAAAATTATTATTACAAATTATTATGCAATTAATTAATCTAATATTTAACTAATTACTATAATAATATTTATTACTATTTATTATACTATTTTTACATTTCATTATACACTGTAAAATGAATTGAATCTTGTATGAAAAATACAAGATACAAACTTATTTTGATGAGTTAAAACAACATTAAAACATATTGTCATAACTTATTGACCATATAATCTTTTGATAGTGTGTAGAGTGAATATGTGCAGTTGTTTTTAAAAATGCAAAATTTTATGAAATAACATGTATAAAAAAATCATTTAAATGTTTAAAAGCACTTAAACCACACTTTTAGGTTATGTGACAAATACTTTTTGTTGTTGTTCAGTTTAGTTTTTTGTTATTGTGGCAAGCGAAACCAGTTCTGCATTACACATGATGAACAAGAGTTACTTTGGATCTGATTCTAATGAATGCCCTTATAAGCAGCTGAATCTTTCTACAGAGGCCAGATAACCCGCCGAGAGCTAACTACAGTATGTCTTTAATATAAATACACACAGGGGCAGTGTATGGCAGAGACATGTGAAGGAAATACCAGTGGTTTGCTTGGCTAAGCTAAAAACATCTAGAGTCTAAATAAATCTTCAGAAACACACAAGGTAAACAGGGCTGAATGCTTTGTGTGTGTCTGTTCTCGTAGCCGTGTCAATAAGAGCATACAGGGACACTTCTGTACCACAAGCAAACTCTTGTCCACCTCTCACCATTCTGTAATGCGCTTCTGTGTGTCAAGTCATAAGCTCAACAACCTGAAGCAGATTTGTGAAATACAGATTGTTTTCCCAGTGCAGGTGTTGAGATGAGGTCAGGCTGTTCTTCCTTGTAGGGCCGTACGGCCTCACATCTTTCAGCAAGTGGCCTGCACAAACACCACAGCAGTTATCAGTCATTTTTCACTTTTGTCTCTCTAAACCAGTGTTTCTCCACTGGGGGGTAGCAATACCATTTTGAGTGGGTCGCGGAGTGAAAAGGTGAAAAGAAAATGTAGGGCACTATTATACACCCTGCGCAATGCAGCGCCAGGTGGGACACAAGTGTTTATTGCTAGTTTCAGCCCAACGCAGTGATCATTTTCACGTTCTGCGCTACGTTGTTTAAATAGCAATGCATTTGTGCCTTTTTTTTAGAGGCTTTCATTTTGTGTCTGAAAGCTGTTGACTCTTCTCACGCAGTTTAAGTAAAGAGTGTCTGAGAGAAACTGCTGTCAGAGGAAATGTTTTCAGCCTAAATGTCAGTGTCATTATTCTAACATTATTTTACAAAAAAAAAAAAATCTTATGCTCTTCCCAAAAAAAACCAACACATTTTATGTTTATTTATTTATTTATTTATTTATTTATTTATTTATTTATTTATTTATTTCAAATTCTTTACTTTATTGGAATGATAAAGTAACACACACACAAAATAATGTACATGATTCGAAAAAATTAAATGGTCCTGAAAAAATAGCAAACTTGTACTCATCACGTTCAAAAATTGGGCATTGGAAACAAATTCCACCTAGTGGAAAGGTTTGGTACTGCGCCCAACCACAATCTTACTGAAAGCTAATTTTGAGATATCAAGGTCACATTTGGAACAGAGCTTGTTTAGATTTATGGCTTAGATTTCCTCGAATGAAACGTGTTTTGGAAAATAATATATTTCACATGAAATTTGAAAATAGTAAGTATGTGCATTTTTCATAAAAAATAAATGTACGATTCTATATTTTTTTTAAGTTCAATTCTTTATACTTTTTCATGTCAGCAATAATCTTCTAAGCGTCAAACATGAGTTCCAAGTGATCAAACTTAAGTATATGCTCCAAAACATTCAAGATTTATGACAATTTTCAGGTCTATATGCTCAAACAGTGAATAATTGGATTAGAACTACTAAATATGCAAAATATGAAAATATTGTCAAACTAAATATAGTAAATTCATTTAATTGAAATAATAATGATAAAAAGGGTCATTTTTGACCGCCACCAGAGTGCTAACAGTTCATGTTAGTGTTGTGTTTGACTGTAGTTTCAAAAATACCATGTTTTTCCACATATTTGGGTTATTTTCAATTTGGTTTGTTTTAAAAAGCAAATTTATTATAAATATACATGACCAAACCATGGGTCCCATGCTCTAAACCATCATTTAGAGAACCTGCTTAAATGCACTGGTGCGCTGTGCGATGTTAAATGCTGCCAGAGGAAGGCGCTATGTGTCTCCACAGAGCTCAAAGCTGGAAGCTTCGAGTGCCATTCCATACCAGACGTTCACATGCTGCATTGTGACAGCAGCACAGGAGTGTGTGTGTGTGTGTGTGTTGGTGTGGCTGGAAGTTTTACTACAGATGCCACCTGAAAAAGTGCACATGAGCTGCCAAACGGCCTGGCACACAGGGTGGTGTAAGCCCCCATCCTGTTGGCTGCCCTCTTTATCTTTCTCTCGCTCTTAAAAGAGCCTCCTCAACTGCCCCGCAAACAGACCTCAGGCCTCTTGTCAGTGTCAAAATGTGCTACTACAGTGTCTGTGAGGGATAACAAAGTGTGTATAGATTATCAGAGTGTGTTTGTTTGTTGTGTGGATATGTTGACATGCTCATTCGGTTTATTTAATCTTGAGAGACGCAAATCTACAGTGAACGATGCGAGTTATTGTGTCTATATGTGCAAAATATACACATTTGGAAAAGTCGACATCAAAGTTTTATTTGCACGAATGTATAAAGTAAAATGTATATCTGTGGTCCTGTAGTGGTCCAGTCAATTTTAAATGGTCTTGGGGTTATGATTTTAAAATGTCTTCAATATGTCATAAAATCTGCATACAAAATAATTATATTATATTAAACATAAATAACAAAAATGAATTACTTAAATGTATTAATTTAACAAATGGATTAATAATAACAAAAATAATTTATTCTTCAACTAATTCTAATAATAATAATTAATTAACCAATAATGTGCACAAATAATAATAATATTATTTCATTTAATCATTATTTTGGTTGAGGTTTTATGGCATTATATTTTTATTTTTAAACCCTCATACAAAATAATGATTAAATTATATATTATTATTGTTTATGCCCATTCATATTTAAATATTAATATCATTATTATTTTTGTTTGATTATTATTATATTATATCATGTGTAATAAAATAATAAGAATGAGAATAACGTAATTTATTCATTATTTTGCATGAGGTTTTATGGCATTATATTGTTTATATTTAAAACCTCATGCAAAATAATATTTGTGCACGTTGTTGTTTAAATATTATTATTATTATATATATAATGAGTAAATAATTGTAATAATAACATTATATTTAATCATTCTTTTGCATGAGATTTTTTAGGAAATATATACTGTAAATAATTAAATTTAATAATATAACAAATGGATTAATAATAGTAATAATAGTAGAAGTAGGAATAATAATTTATTATTATTTTTTAATTTATTTAATTATAATATAATTGTTTTGCATGCTGCTTAATGGCGTTGTATTAGGATTATACAATTACAATCATACAAATAAAAATGCTTTAAAATAGTTTTAAAGTATAGAGTCTGGCATGTCACATTGTAGAATGTCAACTTCCCAAAAGTATTTCATGTTCTTCAAAGTTCTTTCTAAGTTTACTGTCGACATTCTTCAAAGTTTACGTCTAGGTTTCCTTTCTTGGTCTTACTTTCTTAGGTTCGTTTTTAGTATGCTCGTGTGATTCAAGAAGCGAAGCATTGTGGCTAATGTGCCCATTAGAGCATGAAAACACAAAGATGCAATGACAAGGCATTCTTGTCTGTGTAAAGTTTTACTGTGAGAGCGTGCGCGTCTGTACAGTGTATGGAGGCAGGTGCAGGCCGGCTTCTGAATTAGCTCTTTGTGTCGTGTTAGTTTTAAAAGCACTCCTGCCCAATCTGTCTCTTTCTCTTCCTCCCTGCCTCTTCCTCTCTTTTCTCTCTTTCTCTCTCGCTGTCTGTAGGAAGTTGGGAGTGAAATGTTTGCAGCTGAAACAGTGGCAGGTCTGTAGTGCAGTCAGACACAGAGTCATATATCTGCAGAGCACGCTGCACTTCATCTATCACTGACACACGCGCACACACACGCACACAAACACCTTTTATAACAGCGTACATTGTTTTCAAGTCTTAAGTCCTGGTGACAATGAGAGGGTGAGGTTGCCATAGTTACCAATAGCCTTGGTGCAAAAGAAAAGACACTCAACTAAACGGCTGTCCAGTAAGTTAAAGCCAGCCCTGAGTGTATAGAGGAACATTGTCTGAAAGTTTGGAAAACTGCAATTCTGTAAATGTTCAAGGTTTCTCATTTTATGACTATATGTGTCACTACATCATTGTGTTACTGCATGTTCATCAAGAAAAAAAATTATAAAAATGTTACACTTTTATTTTAAAGTGTTCGTGTTACAGTGTAACTATACAGTTGAGTACTGAGTGATAATAATTAACTACATGTACTTGGGATTAGGATGTAGTTTAGGGTTATGTAATTATGGACAATTTACAGTAATTACTATAGTAAATAATACATGTAATGTGTAACAAGGACACTGTAACATAAAGTGTTACCAACAAAACTTTTTAAAGATCTGAAAAAAGAAACATATATTAACCCTGTAAAGCCTGACATATGAAATAATAGTAATCACATTCTTTAGATAATGGCCAACGTGTCAAAAGTTCTGAAAGCTTGTAATGTAAATCAATGAGATCTTAATAAAAGTATAGCAGTTTTACTTATATATTATGCATCAGTTGTCAATCTATATCTCCAAATAGTCGATATTTAAAAGCTTATTTTTATGAAGTTTTTATTGCAGTGAACATATAATGCAGTGTAAAGCAATGACGACTGTACAGTGTATGTGTATCATATCTGATTTTAACATAAATTATGCATGGATAATCAAATAAACCTTGCCATTAAAGGCACAGTATGTAAATTTGGCCACTAGAGGTCGCATTTTCGAAACAATAACAAAGGCGTAACTTGATGACACCATGAATGACTGTGGAATCATGGGAGTTTTCATCTTCACCTCCACAGATGGAAAGCAATCCGACAGCTACTATATTCAAGTTTTAATTAATGTTACTGTGGTACGGATCAGTCAACAAAATACACAGATCAGGCATAACATTATGACCTAACATTGTGTTAGTCCCTCTTTTGCTGCCAAAACAGCCCTGACCCGTTGAGGCATGGACCTCACTTGACCTCTAAAGGTGTGCTGTGGTATCAGGCACCAAGATGTTAGCAGCAGATTCTTTAAGTCCTGTAAGTTGCCTCCTTGTATCAGACTTGTTTGTTCAGCTCATCCCACAGATGCTCGATTGGATTGAGATTTTGGGAAATTTAGAGGGCAAGTCAACACCTCAAACTCGTTGTGCTCCTCAAACCATTCCGGAACCATTCTTGCTTTGTGGCAAGTCAAATTATCCTGCTGAAAGAGGCCACAGTCACCAGGGAATATGCTTTCCATGGAAGGGTGTACATGGTCTGCAACAATGCTTAGGTAGGTGGTACTTGTCAAACATGGATGGCAGGACCCAAGGTTTCCCAGCAGAACATTCCCCAAAGCATCACAGCCTCCACCGTGCTTGCCTTTTTCCCATAGTGCATCCTGGTGCCATGTGTTCCCCAGGTTAGCGACAAACACGCACCTGGCTATCCATGTGATGTAAAAGAAAATGTAATTCATCAGACCAGGCCACCTTCAGCATGGGCACCCTGACTGGTCTGCGGTTATGCAGCCCCATATGCAACAAACCTTTCTGTCAGAACCAGCATTAACTTCTTGAGCAATTTGAGCTACTGTAAGTAGCTTGTCTGTTTGATCGGACCACTCGTTCCAGACTTCACTCCCCAAGTGCACCCATGACCCTGTTGCTGGTTCATCACTGTTCATTCATTGGACCACTTGAGGAGGAGATAATCAGTGTTATTGTACTTTACCGGTCATAATGTTATGCTTGATCTGTGTATATAACATTGCGCCTTTAAGTGTTTAATCTTGAATTATTACCAACAATATGAAAGTTATTCTTATATTTACTTTATAAAAATTAATAAAGATTTAACAGCAAAAAGACATGCAAGTTATTGTGTAATTGGAGATACATTTTGCATTTCAAAAAGTTTAGAAAAAAAACTGTTCACTAACAGAAATTCTTTCCCGTATCTTATTGAAAACATATTCAATTTTAATAAATCAATGGTTACCAAAAACAAGTAAATAACTAAAAAGTAATTTCTTTAAAGCGTTGTTGGTCAACTCTGTTACAGACAAATTAGGCAATGTGTCGAAATAACGTTGGTAACACTTTGACGGTAACAGAATTTTTTTTTTTTTTTACTTTTTAGCCAAAAACTCCACTTGCTAGAATAAATACTAAGATTAGCATTTAGATGTTTAGATTAAAATATTTTCTCAGAGAGAGCACACATACCTCTCAGTGCTTCAGATTTTATCAGTGAGGGAAAGTGACATCATTTCCTGTATCTTACATTCTGGGAGATAATTCCACCAATTTGAAGGCAAAGTACAGTACGGTAACAGAACTGACGCAAGATTTACGGACACAATTTTATAAGATAAAAGTTGTTAAACAATTTAATGTTGTACTATTAGGAAAATTACTATTTAGGGTTTTAACAAATAAAATAAAAGAAATGTCACCAAAAGAAAAGTAAAATAAAATATTGATTGAAAAAAATTGAAAATTTTGATTTCACAATACATTAAAAAAAACATACACTGATAATTCGGACACCAAGAAATAATGAATTTTGATAATGTTGATTATTTAGAGGTATTAGAATTTTCCGTATTAAATATGATCGACTTTATAGGGGTAAAACTCTAAATGGGTCAAAGAGCAAAGTCTGACTTCCGGTAATACATTTTTCCTGTGGGTCAGTCTACTCTGTCTGAAGATGATTAAAAAAAATACAAAACCAATTTCTTTGGAGGATGAATTCACGTTTCATCATTTTGGTGCAGCCTCCCAACAATTTGTAAACACATCCACAAATCTCTTTTTTTCCCATCTCTATCACACCGATATCCCTTGTAATAAAAGCGCATAGCCATCTAATCCCAGCCTGCCCCGAGTCTCTATCTCTTCTGCTTCCTGTCTCACTCACGGCAGAGACATCTTTCCTCTCTGTGAACTGACTGAACTCTCTTTCACTTCTCATTTACTGAACGTGTGAACTGATCGTCTCCCCAGTGCCACAGCTGAACTCTTCCTCACTTCCTCACTTCCTCACTTTCTCGACTGCATCTCTTCTACTACAGCTTCACATCACAGGCACACACAGTCTGAACATTTTATCCGTAGAATTTAAAAATGTCTCTTAGATGTTTTTTACGATCTAATATCCTATGCATTCTTCATATGTTCTTTTCGATTTGCGTTCTTTTTCGAAAGTCCTGCATGAGATGATGATGTGCTTTTTTGTAGTTTGATTTATATACCTGATTGGAAATGTATGATTTTTATTTTTTTTTAGAAAAAAAAACAGGAACTTTGGCTAACGTTCTGGCAAAGCTGTCTCAAAGTTATGAACAAACGTTCTTCCAGTAACATTAACAGAACGTTCTTTCAAAGTTATCTTGTATTTAATTCCCAAAACGTTAGCATTAAAACATTATTTAAACATCATTCATGGAACTTTTTTTAGCTGAGAAGATCAGTGGTGTGTAAGCAGATTGGTTATAATAATCTGTTCATGATTTACTTATTTTTCATAAAATCATCATATTTTATTAGCAAGGCAGAGCAGTAATACAGAGCATGAGTTATATTTAGACTGCAACAAAAAAAAATATATATATATTGTCTCAACAATTCTACTGGTTCTACTATATAAAAAAAAAAGTAGAGAGTGATAGAGCAAGAGGGAGAAAGAGAGAATGTATCATATTTGCCCACACTTGAAAACGGCCTGCCAATCATAACAGTATTTGCAGCTATTCTGGCTGAGAATGAAAAGAGTAGAGAGATGGGCGAATAGAGAAGAGTAGAGAGATGTGGTTCACAGATCAAAAAAGACAGCTCACATCTATACAGCCCACGCCAAATATCAATCTAATGACTGCGGGGTCAGTCACCACGGCAACCAGGGTTACATGTGACATTATCCACTGTGGTCCATCAACGGAAGAGCTTAAAAGCCTGATAAAAACTTCCTACGCTCACACATGCACATGCATATGTTCAGCTGGAGATTTTGATTTCTGTGCCAAATTGCGCCCCATAACACACCCACTCTTATACTGCCTCTTAGATGTGGAAGGAAAGGTGATCCCCAGAGAAATCTAACATACACAGACACTAAAAATCCTGTGAATATTCCATATATGGCCACTCCGGAGGTCCAGATCAGAAGTTTGCAGATAAAGCTCATTCAGGAAGCAGGAGACTATGTGGATTAGAGAGGCTGGAAAAGTTTTGCTGCCTGAAATTCTTGTTAGTCATTTTGATTGTCCTTGTTCAAGTAACTTGCAGTATAATAAGTGGGGACAGTCTTTTAATAGTTACTGGGGTTAAATGCCTTGTTTAGGAACAGGTCATTGCTTATATTTGCATGGCCTGAAACAAAATCTTTACTGGTGAACCATTACAATAAAGGAACTTTCTTTAAAAGAAGATAAATATAAAATATAACATCTATATAACTTGTTTGGCTACAGGCACGCTAAACATGGTTCTGTGTAAACATGGTTCTTTACTGTAGTAAAGCCATGGATTGGTCTTTGTAATGTGCTCATAGTTCTGGATATTTGGCTACACTCCTTCTATAAAGACAAAACTAACGGTGCTCCACAGTCAGTAGCAATCACTATAGAGCTGCAGTCTGTAATCCAAATAATCAAATAAACCCCATAAACACAATCAAGTCTTCGAAAAAAGACGATCAACCACCCCTTTAAAAAATGTCCTGGCTAAACCAAGCATTATACAGTGGGGCAAAAAAAGTATTTAGTCAGCCACCAATTGTGCAAGTTCTATCCCTTAAAAAGATGGGAGAGGCCTGTAATTCTCATCATAGGTACACTTCAATATGAGAGACAGAATGAGAAAAAAAATCCAGAAAATCCCATTGTCAGATTTTTAAAGAATTTATTTGCAAATTATGGTGGAAATAAGTATTTTGTCAATAACAAAAGTTCAATACTTTGTTATATACCCTTTGTTGGCAATGACAGAGGTCAAACATTTTCTGTAAGTCTCCACAAGGTTTTTACACACTGTTGCTGGTAGTTTGGCCCATTCCTCCATGCAGATCTCCTCTAGAGCAGTGATGTTTTGGGGCTGTCACTGGGCAAAACGGATTTTCAACTCCCTCCAAAGATTTTGTATAGGGTTGAGATCTGGAGACTGGCTAGGTCACTCCAGGACCTTGAAATGCTTCTTAAGAAGCCACTCCTTTGTTGCCCGGGCGGTGTGTTGGGATCATTGTAAAAGACCCAGCCACGTTTCATCTTCAATGCCCTTGCTGATGGAAGGAGGTTTTTTACTCAAAATCTCACGATACATGGCCCCATTCATTCTATCCTTTACACTTTACACAGTCGTCCTGGTCCCTTTGCAGAAAAACAGCCCCAAAGCATGATGTTTCCACCCCCATGCTTCACAGTAGATATGGTGTTCTTTGGATGCAATTCAGCATTCTTTCTTGTCCAAACACGACAAGTTGAGTTTTTACCAAAAAGTTATATTTTGGTTTCATCGGGCCATACGACATTCTCCCAGTCCTCTTCTGGATCATCCAGATACTCTGGCAAACTTCACATGGGCCCGGACATGTACTGGTTTAAGCAGGGGGACATGCTTGGCACTGCTGGATTTGAGTCCCTGGCGGCGTAGTGTGTTACTGATGCCTTTGTTACTTTGGTCTTAGCTCTCTGCAGGTCATTCACTAGGTCCCCCCGTGTGTTTCTGGGATTTTTGCTCACCGTTCTTGTGTTCATTTTGACCCCACGGGGTGAGATCTTGCGTGGAACCCCAGATCGAGGGAGATTATCAGTGGTCTTGTATGTCTTCCATTTTCTAATAATTGCTCCCACAGTTGATTTCTTCACAACAAGCTGCTTACCTATAACAGATTCAGTCTTCCCATCCTGGTGCAGGTCTACAATTTTGCTTCTAGTGTCCTTTGACAGCTCTTTGGTCTTGGCCATAGTGGAGTTTGGAGTCTGACTGTTTGAGGTTGTGGACAGGTGTCTTTTATACTGATAACTAGTTCAAACAGGTGCCATTAATACAGGTAACGAGTGGAGGACAGAGGAGCCTCTTAAAGTAGAAGTTACAGGTCTGTGAGAGCCAGAAATCTTGCTTTTTGTAGGTGACCAAATACTTATTTTCCACCATAATTTGCAAATACATTCTTTAAAAATCAGACAATAGTTGATACATAGTTGAAGTGTACCTAAGATGGAAATTACAGGCCTCTCTCATCTTTTTAAGTGGGAGAACTTACACAATTTGTGCCTGACTAAATACTTTTTTGCCCCACTGTAAATGGCAGTGAATGGCAGCCCAAAATTTGAAGCTAAAAAAAAGTGCATCCATCCATCATAAACATACTCCACGCGGCTCCAGGGGAGTTAATAAAGGCCTTCTGAAACAAACTGATGGGCTTTTGTATGAAAAATATCCATATTTAAAACTTCATAAAGTAAAATATTAAGCTTCCGCCAGACCGCCTTCCGTATTTAACTTACAAAGAAAGGCTTCAAATTTTGGGCTGCCATTCACAGCCATTATAAATCTTAGAATTTAGATTTTTTTTTTAAATATAACTCTGATTATATTCTTCTGAAAGAAGAAGATTGTCATATACACCTAGGATGGCTTGAGGGTGAGTAAATCATTGGGTGAACTATCCCTTTAATATTTTTGTGGACATTTCCAGAATCCTTTGATGAATAGAAAGAAAAGAAACTAATTTATTTGAAATATAAATCATTTGTAACATTATAAATGTCTTTACTGTCACTTTTGATCAGTTTATCCTTGCTGAATAAAAGAATTAATGTTATAAAAAAAATCTTACTGACACCAAACCTTTGAACGGTAGAGTAATTTTTAGTTTTTACATTTTTGCAGAGGTGCTTTAATTAGTGTTTTGACAGGTTCAGAGTTCACTGAGATCAACATTATAACTACATAACTGCAGACATAAATGTAGAACTTTTGGATGTAATGCTAAAAATAAGCATTAAGAATGTGATTGTGCTTTCCTGGGAGAAATGCAATGGACCCTTATAATCATGATGATGATGATGATGGCAGAAGGAAAGTCTGACTCCTCTGTGAACACTGTAACTCATTTTCATAACCACTCTCTTATCTATTCTTCTTCCTCTTCTCTCATTAACGGGGAAAAAACCTACTCCCTTAAGCTGCTCATTAAGTCACAGCTAACAAAAGGAGGTCTGTTACTTTCTTCAAATATGAATGTGTCTGTGTGCAACTAAAAGGCGGAAGTCTGATAATGGAGCAATCAGCACCAGAACTGTCCGTGAATGGAAGATGAATCACTGATCTGTTTATGCAGCAACATCTTAGATTAAAAACAAAACAAAGAAAAACACTCAAGGTAAATGATCATGCTTTCACTCACAGTTTATCCAGTTTTACCCCTCTGTGTCAGGTTTTGATCCCCGTCTGGTTCATTAGCTGCAAGCGAGGGGACCTGTCTCACAAAGGTGGGTGTAACAGAAGCTCATCTCAAGTTACCCAAACAAACCTCCTTCACACAGTTCAGAAAGAAGTCACGAAGTCAAGCCTGCCAAGGTCATGCACATATCAAAATAAAATTTACCACAGAGAGGAATGAATAGGAAAGTGAGAAACAGAGCGCAATAGGGACAGAGAGGAAAATAGCTAGTTCCTTTTCACAGAGCTTATTAAAATCAGAAAGAAACATGGTTTGCAGGTTCAGCTGTCATGGCCGGCTCATAAACACTTTCCCTGTTTACAACAAAAGCCTTACTGTCTGACCCCAGCACTGTGTTTGTGTTCAAAGACATGTAGTGTGTTCAGAGTCATGTGAACATCTGTGTGGCATTACATGCTTAACCTTTGACCTGTAGCACCTCATGTGGCAGACATAATATTTTACAGCACATATATTTCAGCTGTTACCTAGGTAGAGCTTCCCTGTGCGTGTGCATATGCGTGAGTGTAGCTAACCTAATTTTAATGAAAAAAAGAGTAAAATGTAAAAACGCAGAAGGTTTTCTGTTTGGGCCAGGTTTAGCAATATGCATGGGATGCTGACCAGCACTATACCAGCTCTACCCAGAACAAACTCCAGCATTAACCAGGATGAAACGTTTTCAACATGATTTCTCTAACTTTTGATTGCAGACTTTGGTATCTTGTCAAATCTGAACCCAAATAAAGGCACAATATGTAAGATTTTGGGATTAAAATATCCAAAAAAGCACAAGAACAATGTCATATAATTTGTTGACTTGTGTACTTTCAAGTACACAATCCTAAACATTTCCAAGTATGTTTAAATCCAGAAAAATACACGATTTTAACCAGGACACGGACTGTGTCCGTGCGTCGCCTATCAATGACATCATAAATCGTTACCCTCGATTTCCATTTTTTTTTTATTCTATTAGTTCTATTCTATTAGTTTTTATTTATTTTTTTATTTTGTAGAAACACCAAAGATGCTTGAATATATTATATGTTTTATTAGACAGGTGAGCAACTGTTTGGATACATTCATCGACAGAAAACGAATCGTTATACAGCTCAACACAGTTAGTCTTCTTGTTTGAATCTTGTATTCTTGATTTAGAGTAAGTACCATGTTTTACCATGCCTAATATCGATCTAGCTCACTGCAGTGTGCAAAAAGTGTCTCATAGTAGCCGCTGAGCAAATGCACAGAGAAGCATTATAACATAACTTTCAACACTCAAATAATGTATCTAATATGATAAAACAGCACTGCGTACGCATTACCAGAAACTGTGTCATAAAAAAAGCTCAGCGAAATCCAGGCGTCATCTGGCAACGCCTTTGTTTTGAATAAGCGACCTCTAGCGGCAAAAAAATTACATATTATGGCTTTAAGATATTGTGGAGTTCGCAGAATATCTGTATAGTATGCAAAAGTCTCAAAGTGAAAAAGTTTTATGAATTTTTTTTTTTTTTTTTTGCAGGAAGGTGCACAGATCTGAATGCCTGTGACTGTATGTCCATGTTATTAGTCCCTGAAGGTCTACTGTGCTGCATTTGGTATTGAGTTGAGTGTGTGTGTTGAATGTGCAGCTGTGATTCTGTCATTTTGTGTAGTCTACAAAAACAAATCTATGCATTTTTATCTATGCACTTTATGTGCCGGTCTGGGGTTGTTTGTGCACAGGTACACCCATGATGCTGCAGTTGCGTGTCTTCACTGACTGTTTGTGTCTGTGTCCTACTTACAGTACCTTCGTGAGAGGTTCTCCTCACTGAGCTGAGGCCAGTCTGTCAGACTTCTGTTGTCTTTCTGGTGCCAGTGACAGGAAGCAGATATACATGTTTGACACGGCACAGGGGTAAAAAAGAGTGTGGAGATGTCAGTGTGGTATAGCCCAAACATTCAGTCCCTCCGCTCTTTTATTTCTTTCGTTAATTCAACATATACCCCCAGTATAGGCTAGGGTTAATGGGTTAGTTCACCCAAAAATGAAAATTCTGTCATTAATTACTCACCCTCACGTCGATGAGAATACTTTTTGTGTGCAAAAACAAACTTAACTATTAATTCAACTATTCAATCTGTTCTCTTCCCTGTCACTCTCTTAAAGCTATTTACTTTGTTAGGCTATACAGAAAGAACAGCACTTCCGGGTTTTACGGGAAAACGGCCGGCTAACTATTGGCAGAGTGCGATCCCATGATCACATGCATGCGTTGTGGTGCTTATGTAAATTGCGTAGGAGACTGCCACTAGAGAGAAGAGATTGTTGAACTAAGTCATTATTTTTGTTGGTTTTTGCGCATAAAAAGTATTCTTGTCGCTTCATAACATAAGGTTGAACCACTGGAGTCACATGGACTATTTTAACGATGTCTTTACAAGGGGTGTAACAATACATCGATCTAATGTCTAACGATACGATGCATCGATAGCATTAAAAAATCGATACCTGTCGGCTATTTCTATATTTAAGAGGCACATTTGTTTTAACATTCTCCACATTTTCACACAATGTCAGTCTATTATCGCCAATGTGTGCATTCTCTTTTAAATGACCTTTCAGAGCTTGTGAAAGACTCTCCGTTCGGGGTAGTCGATGGAACGGTCACTGTCTTGATCAGGCTAGTGCTGAATCTTCACGAAAGTTTATAATTTGCTCGTGTTTAAAGCCCTGCAAAAAGCAGCTTGCACTTATCTCAAACAGAGCACAAATAGGCACTGAATTGAGTCTTCTTTTATTAATTTTTTGCACTTAAGTAGATAAAAGTCTATGGTTTTGCATATGAGAAGAATAGAGCGCTATAAATTGTTCTTTTTGAAAATTACTGCTGTCATGTCATAAGCTGTCATTAGATTACTGTATGAATTTTTTATTTGTGGATGTCCCGATCAGGGTGCAGGATGTGAAATTTGGGAAATAAATGTTCATGTTATATTTTGGTTGCAGTTGTGAGTTAATACATTTTTAACTGGTTTTAACTGTAAAATAGGCACATAATATAATATCGAAATATGAATCGAATCATATCGTAATCGTATTGCAGAACTTTTTGAGGTATCGGAAAATATCGTATCACTGGCTGTGAGAATCGTTGTTGTATCGAATCCTGATGAACGTCCGATTTAAACCCCTAGTCTTTAAACTTTCTGGGCCTTGAAAGTTGCAATTACATTGCAGTCTATGGAGGGGTCAGAGAGCTCTCGGATTCCGTCAAAAATATCTTAATTTGTGTTCTGAAGATAAACAAAGGTCTTACGGGTTTGGAACGACATGAGGGTGAGTAATTAATGACAAATTTCATTTTTGGGTGAACTAACCCTTTAGGCCTAGTCCCAGACTAAAATGCATGTTTGAACTGTTTTAACTGAAAGCAACTAGTTTAATCTAAGCCCTGTCTGTGAAACCAGGCCATAGATTTTTTACAAATAAGCCTGTTTAGGACAGGTATCTCTGTGGACATTGTTCTCAGGCGGACACGATAACTAACCATAGATAATTTGTGATCTGTTATGATAGGTCAGTTCCAAGCTGCTTTTGAGAGGACTGTGTATGTTGGTGCTTATCTATGTGTGTGTGATTAATGTCCTGTTTGTGTCAGGATGAACAGGCCATCTCCATCTCTGTGGTGACGCACGACAGTGTTGAAGGATAGGATAAACATGGCATCAGGCCAGAGACTGTACCCTGCTCTCACCTTCACTCATCATACACAATCACTGACACTAACCAGAGCTGACGCAGACAGAAAGACAGACAGATGGCGAAAAGCAAAGTTCATCTGTCTCACATACTGCAGGGGACTTAATGCATCCTTAATATATCCATTTAACAACCTAGGTTTAGGGACAGGGGCAGTGTAGGGGGATAGAAAATACGGTTTGTACAGTATAAAATGCATTACGCCCATGGAATGTCCCCACATTTCACAAAAACAAACATGTGTGCGTGTGTGCGTGTGTGTGTGTGTGTGTGTAGTCCAGGTAAACCAAATACGTTATGAAGACAAAATAACCGCCACAAAGATGGCAATCCTTGTCCTCGTGGGGACAATTTTAGTTTGGTCCCCATGAGGAAAACAGCTTATAAATCATACTAAGTGATGTTTTTTGAAAATGTAAAACTGCAAAAAGTGTTCCATGGGTAGATCACATGAAAACATAACATGTTTGTGTGTGTGTGTGTGTACTTGTACAACTATCTTTGTGGGGACCATTTTGAGATTTAGATCATCAAAGTGAAGACATTTTGGCTGGTCCTCACTTTCTGAGACCCTTTTAAAGGCATTTTTGAGGGTCAAGACTTGGATAATGTAATAATTCAGAATTTAATCATCTTTGTGAGGACATTGATTGACACAATGCAATCTTCAGCTCCTTTCCATAACCGTACACCCATCACAACTATAAGTGCCTAACCTGAACCCTTTTATTACCTTGTCTTGACCCTCAAACATGCCATTAAAAGGGTTTCAGAAAGTGAGAACCAATTAAAATGTCCACACTTTATGCATTTTTTCTTCACTTCGAAGGTCTAAAGTTCAGACTTGTCCTCACAAAGATAGTTGTACAAGTACACACACACACACACAAGAATGTGTGTGTGTGTGGCATGTTTTGTGAAATATCAGGACACAAATGTGCATAATGACATGGGTATGACATAGGTATTACAAAAGAGGGTGAAATATGAGGACGTTCCCATGTCCTCACTTTTCAAAATGCTTATAAATCACACAGGATGAGGTTTTTTCACAGAACGTAAACTGCGCAGTCTCCTGTGATGGGTAGGTTTAGGGGCAGGGGCAGTGTAGGGGGATAGAAAATACGGTTTGTACAGTATAAAATGCATTACGCCTATGGAATGTCCCCACAATTCACAAAAACAAACATGTGTGTGTGTGTGTGTGTGTGTGTGTGTGTGTGTGTGTGTGTGTGTGTGTGTGTGTGTGTGTGTGTGTGTGTGTGTGTGTGTGTGTGTGTGTGTGTGTGTGTGTGTGTGTGTGTACAGGAGTAAGCATAGCCCATTTCGGTGGATAATTCTACAAAATCAAACGCAAGTACTTCAGTAGTCTCAGTGCCACCTGATAAGGTGAGCTACATCTTCCTGTAATAATCAGCCAGTCATCAGGGGATGGACACAGGAAATGAGTTCAGCGAGACAGCCCAGGATCTCCAGAGCAAAACAATCAGAAAACACCTGCTTTCACAACTCTTCATCTCCCTCCCTATTTTCATTCCTCTATCTCTCTCATATGTATTTTTTCTCTCTCTGCAGAGGCACAGGGCATGTGGCTTACTAAGATGTAATTTTAATGGTTTCTTTTATCCAAAAGGGAAGAGAGGCTTGGTTTGGGAATGCAAGAAAGGTGTAAACAGAGACATCTAAAGAGAAAGAGAGGATCTAAGGAGGAGTATTAGAAATAGAATGAGAGATGGTTTAAGAGGGAGGACAGATAGTAACCTGGAAAGAAAATGATCTGTGCCAGATGTGGTGAGAGTGCAATTCCTCTTGCAGGCATTAGTAGGGTGCAGCTGCAGTGTAAATTGGTTTTTAATAGCACGGAGGAAGACTTTGACTGTTAATTATGTACGGCGTCTTCGTTAATTCTAGTCCAGAATCTCAGCTCGTTAGCTTAACGACCACGTGTCTGACGTAATAATTAATATTGGTAATGTGGCTCTTATTCTGAGGTTGTAGTGACTCTACTAATAAAGTAATGGATCTGATGACTAATTAACACCAATTTCAAACTTCCTGCCATTGAGCCAAAGCAGATGATTCAGAATTTTTGGGTGGATTAGAAATGATAAAAAAAGGAGATAGAGTTAAAGGGACAGTGAACCAAAAAAATTCCCTCACATCTTCCAAAATTTTGATGATGTTCTTTCGTCTGTGGAACATAAAAGAAGATATTCTGAAAACTGTCCACAGGTCTTTTTTTTAACCAACAAAGATCATAAGCACCATAAAAAAAGCACCATAAAAGGTTGTCCATATGATTCATGCAACCTATTCCAAGTGTTCTTATGTCATACTATAATTTAGTTTGAGGAACCATGGAGCCCCGCATGGATTTTCATTTTTGTAAATGTATTAGTTTGTTTCAGTTTTGAATTAAATAAAATATTTGAGATTGAGAGAAAGAAAGAGAGAGATAAAAAAACTGAATATGTTAGGGGATGAATGAATTAGTGTTTGAGTCAATCAATGAGGAATGAATGAGTGAGTATGTAAAATATCAAGTATGAGCAGCTCCAAGGTGGGAAACTTTGAATTTTGCACTGAATTTGTGGGGAAATCACTGGAATTTTTTCAAATGAAAAAGCTGCAAAGCACTCTTATTAGCTGCAAAGCATAATCAAATGCATTCATAAAACTGAAAGTGCAATGGATGAATTATATCTAAAATCTGTATATGATGGGTGTTTCAATTCTGTGGCCGGTGATTCTGTGTGGCCCTGAGAGGATGAATGAATGCTTACATGAGCAAACTCTCTAATGCACCTACAGGACAATTCCAGCACACATGCAGTACAAATTAGGTTTCCAGGGGAACTAAAACAGTAATAACTTTGTCCTGTGTGTATGTGTGTACATAATATAGCATCCGTACGCTACCGTGCTCAAATCGCATTACAGCGCTTGGCTCCAGGGCGGCAAATCACTCTTGTGTCTCTGTTCAACCAGAACAGAATTAATAAAGAGAAGATCCACAGCTGCCGAACACCAGAGCCCACGCCATCAACCTACAACAGTTTCATTATTCACGATAATCTCATTCTGTTCCAGAGACCTCATACTGTATTCAGTGCACAGCAATATAAACAATGAACCTGGTCTTGGTCCCACAGCTCTGATCGTTTCTAATACAATTTCACAGGTTCACATTCCTGTAAAGAGGAATGCAGGGACAGGTGTATTTGTCGGTCCGTAATGGATGGGCTTGAGCATTGTAGTTGCAAAACAAACTCTAAGCTCCACCCCTGACAGATCTATGAAGAAAAAGTGAGGGCCACAATGGAGGAAAGATAAAATAAATGATAATGAATGAGCTACGGACCTATTTATATACCTTAACACCATGATTTGTGGAGTACATATTCATCCAAAATAAATAGAGGAACCTTTGCAAAGACTTTTGACATTTCTCTGTGCATCTGTTTGTAATGCATAATCAGTATGCTCGCAGTGTTTTTACCCCAAACTGATAGGTTATTAACTTCTTTAATAGCTATTTCTGTTCCACCAGTTGTTTGCTCTGTAACATAGAGAATTAATGATGAATATTGAGGAATATTTCCAAATAATGAGTAGTATTTTTCTGCATGCACAAACATGGCTTCTGCAATTCAGGTGAAAATATGAGATAAACACTTTAAAAAAAGTATTAAAATCCTGTGCTCTGCCACTGTTCAGACCTCTGACCTGGTTCTTGTTTATTTTAATTATTCTGTCCCATTTTCATGCACAATAAGCATAATTAGCCCTCCTCCCTAATAACTCAAAAAAAAAAAAAAATAACCAAGCCAAGTTGCATGTAGGAACGTATTTGGAGAATATTAATGAAGCCCAGGATGTATGTTAGAGAGAGATAGGAGTGGGCTGCATGCATGAATGTTGAAGTATACATAATAGAACAGATAAGAAAGTGAATATACATAGTTTTATTCTGTACATGAATGTAAAAAGGAAAGAATGGAAAGTTTGAAAACATGGTAGGCTACATGGGTGATAGAAGAGGAAAATGGAATAATAGAACAGTCCTTTGTCTTCAGTAGTTTGATTGTCTCTCTCAGCTAACTTATGCACTCTTTAAAATAAATGTTCCAAAAGAGGGCTTTTGCAGCAATGCCATAGAACAACCATTTTTGGTTCCCCAAAGAACCTTTCAGTAAACAGTTCTTAACGGTCCTTATCTACCTTTTTTTTTGCAATGTGAGAATATGGATAATGCATAAGTTAGCAATAAGGTAGGAGGCTAGTTCTGTATCATGAATAAGTCACGGCTGAAAGGGCCGTTGTTAGGCACGACGCAAAGCAGAGTCCCTGCAACCCCTTCAGCCTTGACTTATTCACGATACAGCAGTATCCTCCTACCTTATTATAATTTCTTTTTAAAAACAGTTGCCATACAATACCAATATTAAAACCAAAATATATGTATCAATGCAACCTGAACAGCAACCACTGATCTATACAAATTTTCTCAATATAGATCACTGACAACAACAGAAGTTACATTATAACGGGCAAAGACTGTCTTAATGAGTGAGTCAATCAGTAGTGAAGACTTTTATATTTTATATTTATACTTTTATATACAGAGTGAAGGACAAGATATTGCAGCAGACATTCAAACTGATTTTTTATTACCTGGAGGAATATGCTAAATCTGAATGCAGGTATAATACACTCTCTTACTAGCCTGGCAAACCAGACCCACATCAAGATGTTGGGTCTGGGAACTCACCATTGACAGGGCTCAATCCAAGGGTTGGGATAAATGTTGTCTTTCAAATTCCCTCTGCATGCAATAGGACAGCGCCACAACCAACAAGAGCAATGTGAAGCGGAATTAGTTGAAAGATTAAACTTTTGCCGTATCCGGTCAGCAAAACTCTGAACACATCTTCCCTTCTTAAGAATGACTTCAGTACCGTTCTTTTCTCAAATAAACCTTAACTCCAAGTCTTCCAGAATCGCAGCCAAAGCCGTTTTGAAAGACCGCCGTTCGCCAGCTTCTTTGTTTACAAGTAGCACTCGTAACCTCCCCAACCGTAACTCTGCCGTCATTATGTTAAGCCCGCCCACTAACTCTGTGCACGATGTGATTGGCCTTACCAGAGATTGTTTTTTCCAGCTCACAGGTCTACCGAGAGTTGCTAGACTACACTCGCGGCAAATTAGATTTGCTGCCACTAGGGTGCGTCTAGATTTCTAGGCTACTCTCTTACTATAATACAGTAAGCTTCTATGAACAATATCAATTGAGAACAAACATACCGGTATGTTTATGTTGCTAAGAGTGGTTGCTAGGGGTGAAGAACCATTGGGTGAAGCAGCCATGGCCGTGTTTTATTGTGAATAAAACACAGCTATTGACCAATCAGAATCAAGGACTGGAACGAACCGTTTTATAAACATTGTATAAACACAGAACACACTTATATACTGATGATGAAATTCACACAGCACACACATGCATGCCTGAGAGTACACATACACAAACTGAAGTGTAATTTGTGATTAAGGTCTTTTGTACACTTAACATGCAAGCCTGGTGATCTACATTTTAAATTACATTTATGCCTTAGGCAGATGGTTTTATTCTGAAGTGACTTACATTGAAGGTATCACATTCAACATTCAAGGTATCAGTTCATACATTCATACACATCCTGGGATTCGAACCTCTACTGTTTGAGCTACTCAAATGTATCCATTAAAGAAGACTGGATCATTATCCAAATCAGAACACACCTTTCACATGTCTGTTGAGCACATGAACACAACCGCCAATCAGAGGCACTGAATTGAGTCACTGTGTCAGGGTTCTGTCACTTCGGTCTAGTTTATTCTTGGGGTTGTGACAGAGTTCTGACACTCCTGTGTATTGTCTTGTGTCTTCTGTCCTTGAGAGTTGCTTTGTGTTTGGAGTGTGGTGTTCAGATCCCGGCACTTCGGTCTAGTCTGGTTTCGGTTTTGTGTCGGGATTTGGACATTCATGCTCCGAGTGTTTGACTTTGTTGTGAGCAAACGGGATGAGCATTCGCTCGTTCTTGTGGACTCTGTCTTGTGTGAGCGTGGAGCTCGAATTCGCTCGGCTGTACGCTCTTCTGTCCGTTCTTTCATGTTGTTATGTTTTGTGTGAACGCACAAGTTTCATTGAGTTATGAGTTATTCATTATGACTTTCATTGGCTGAGTGTTTATGTCTTGGCTTGTGTAAGCACATGGCTTGTGAGTTTGTTTTCACTGGCCATCTGCTAGTGTTTTTGTCATGTTTGGTGTGAGCACATGGCTTATCGTGTGTTTGTGCCATGTGCTCTCATGTCCATTGTCTAACCCCGACCACCTTGTTTCCTGATTATTGGTTAATTTGCCCCACCTGTCTTCCCATGTCACTGTCTTTTGTTTGCTCCCTATTTATTCTCCTTGTGTTTGCAGTCCTGTGCTGGATCGTTGTCGAACGTGCCTCACGTTTCCCTGCTCGTCAAGTCGAAGTCAAGTCTTGTTTTTCCCCCTTGGGGTAATTTGTTTATCTTGTTTTATTTTATTAAATAAAGGCCATTCCTCCTGTAAATTGAGTCCTCGCTCCTTTCATCATCCCAAACCTTGACACACTGGGGAGAGGAATTCCATTTAAAATGCCAGAGCTGTGTTCAATAAGTACTATAGAAACATGGTTTTGCTACAAATAAAACAAAACAAAAAAACATGGTTAATATAGTTAAACCATGGTAACCCCAAATAAAAAATGGCTTTGCTACTCTAACCATAGTTTAACCATGGTATTTGTGGTGAAACAAATGGTAATCAATTAGCCAAAAACAACATGGTTACTACACTTTTATTAAGATAAAACCATGGTTAATTTTCATAAGGGTTGTGTTATCTTGCAATATTATAACCGATAAAGTGGCGTCAATCTGTGAATACCATTAGGATGACAAGACTGCATTTAAATTAGATAACACTGCATCGTTGACTACCTCAGGACAAGGACACACAGATAAGATTCCTATCACAAACACATTTACTCGTCTTTTTAATACGTGTCTGGACAACATTCAAAAACAGGGCACTTGTTAAAGGCAAGTCTAAATGCTGCCTAAAAGTTCAGTCACATTTACTATTGCTAAATTAGTAATAATTTAATTTATTACTGCCAAATTTTATTCCGATCGAAATCCATGGGATCTGGAGTTTTGTTTGGGGGCGAAAAAGTTCAGAATTTAGTGTGTTGACCAACAAAGATGCTTGGTTTGAAAGTAACTTATGTGTGTACGGTGCTTAATGCATTGTTGACAATGGACAATATAACTATTTCTCAGTTTGCAAAAATGCACTATTAACAGAATGTATTTCTATAAGGCTAAATAGCAGATGAACAGGTTAAGCTGAGCAGACTCTATATTTTACAGCCAGTGGGTTCTGAATATCCAGGAGTGGATCCTGCAGTCCGGACATCAATTTACTGTGATGTGCTTCTGTAAACAGACATCTGCTGCTGAGATCAAATTTATGACGCAATTTATGAGTTTATGAGGATGCATATCGCCTGAGACATGCCTTATCATACAAAATCTACTCATAACAGATAATGAAGGATATGTATGAAGGATAAGTGTAATTGTGTATATGTGAAAGGAGGGAAACAGGAGTGTGTGCTTGTGTGTGGAGGAAAGCAGAAGGGTTCTGTCTATTATACTTGGACAGAAAAATAAAGTTTCTGGAGGTGGGCTTTTTGAGGACAAACGCCCCCAACAGAGTAAATGACCATAGATGAGAAGAAGGAGGGCCCAAGGAGAGGCCCGGGGGTCCATTGCTGCTCACTCGAGCATTCCTTATGAAATCATCAACCAAATCCTTACTCAAATGCAACTGTTGTCAATGAACTCCCTAACTCTCCTCCCCTTCCTCTAGAGTCCGTTCCAGACCCCTCTCAAGGCTGGATTAGGATGCCAGCACATGTATTGTAAGGTGCTGTGTGTGTGTGTGTGTGTGTGTGTGTGTGTGTGTGTGTGTGTGTGTGTGTGTGTGTGTGTGTGTGTGTGTGTGTGTGTGTGTGTGTGTGTGTGTGTGTGTGTGTGTGTGTGTGTTCATGAAGCTCATTTCACACATGAGTGTGCGCTATTGTTTGTGATTTGTGAGAGTGAGTATATGACATGGAGAGAGTAAGAAAGATAGAGATAGTAGACAGAGAGAGAAAGAGGTAAACTGCAGCTCCTAACATAGTTCATTTTGGCCACTTTTTGTGTGTGTGCATGTGTGTGTGTGTGTGTGTGTGGACTCTGGATTCAGGGCTTGGATCCACTTTACATGAGAAAACCAGGCTTATCCCAAATATTTATCCGTGCTGAGAGAGACGTTTCCCTTGCCTTTTTATCCCTACAGGAATCCTATTCTTCTTTCGCTCTTTCTCTTTCTTAAGCTCACACGCTCTTTCTCTCCCACCACCTCTTTTTTCACTCTTTGTTTACCCTGACTCAGCATACTCATTGACTAAAATTGAATACATTTCAAATATGAATTCATTACAAGCTCCATCGACAGCTTCTGTAACCGCAGAAAAAAGATTTAGCATGTTTGTTCAATCTGAAAAAACAAACAAAACTAAAATTGTGTTTGCCGCAAAGAATTTAATGGAAGTCTATGGGGCAAAGCATTCCACTGAGGTAAAAATTGTAAAATACCACCGTTTTGAAAAGTATACAAAACTCCTGCCATGACCATGTTAAGCCGGTAATACAACATTTTTATATTATAACGCAATTATTGTATCATTTCGTATTGTATCGTATCGTATCATATCATATCGTATATTGCCTTCCAAGTGTATACTTTATTTACCGCAAATAAAGGTGCTCTGTTCAAATGGGAAATGTACACAGTGTGGCATATGTGTGCATGACTAGTTTGGTTAACTGTGAATACGGTTAAATGGGATTGAAGCACTATAAATCAACCTGGCTAGTGTTTGTTGTTTGTTTAAACTATATGTTAGGGAGCAGGAGTTCTTTATGTCTGAGCATCAGAACAGACGGTGTACAGTGCCATGGCATTGTTTCAGACAGCTAATGGGGATGAGATTGGTGCTAAATCAAGGGCGTCGTCATGGAAATGACCTATGACAGTGTAATTTCAGCATTTTCTGAGAAGCTCTGTGGGTATTCTATCTCATGCTGCTGTAGTCATGACAACACTGACATACTGTAATTCAATGGAGTCGGCAGACTCTTGTGTGTGTGTGTGTGTGTTTTAACCAGTGGGATATTGCTTAAACTTATCATGCCAAGCTATGCTGATACATTCGTGTTGTATTTCCAGCATACGGAGACTTCATGTGCAAAACACACACACATACTCACACACTCCCACCCTGACCCTGAGATGGAGATGTAAACCGGTTCCATTCATACAAGAGAAAAGCTCGGCAAGGAGAGGGAGGGGCCAGGCAGTCACCCACAGAGACTAGAGCAGGGAGTCATGGGAAAGATAAGCTGTGGGAGTGAAGGGATGAGGTGAACATCTTTTCACACAATTAATCTCACACTGACAAACAAAACCAACAGATCAGCACCTAAAATAAGTTTGTGTAAAAATATCACATCAATACCTAGTTCATCACTTCACATATGTGTCTCGTCAAAATAATATAAACAGTCTTTTGCTGCGGTGTATCAGAACCAGCTGTTTAAGGAACAAACCGATCAGTAATTGCTCTTGCGATATTTGCGACGCTGCAGTTCTCACCCTGTCCACCAGGGGGCACCAGCGACACGCCTCCCCAATCTCCACAGCAACAAATAGAAATGTCTTACATCAACAGTCTCTCTCAGGATGTCCTCCACCACACCCTAAACCTCTCAAACATTCCCGCAGTTTCGTACAACGCTTTGAATTTAGCGTGAAAGCACGTATGAAATGAAAAAGTTGAGGATGTGTGTAATTGAGACGTCATGAAGTCATTCAAATCCAGTGGATTCAATGGAACCCCGACCCTCCGTTCTTCTCTCCTCCCCTTTCTCCATGGGCCTGAATGAGGCTCTGTTCTAAGGTGCTACATACAGACCCTTTAGCGTGACGTTTGTAAATGAGTTTGTCTGTGTGTGTATGTGAAGATACATCTCAACCCCCTGTGTGTTTGAATGTGTTCTGTGGGAACATCTTCATCAGACTGTTCACCCTGCACTCCATCCTCTGCAGGAACAATGCATTAGATCAGTCCTCAGACTTCACATGCTGAACAAAGACCTGCGGTGGAAAACACGCACTCAGTTTCTAGGCTAAGAGGAAAAGTGATTGTCCTGAAATTGCAGGGCATCTCTTTGATGTGCTTCTGGTATTGTGGCAGAATAGCTGAGCTTGAGGAAGAGAGGTGCTAAAAATGGAATACAGGTCAGTTATTTCACATCTAAACCAATTATTGTGTACCAGTGATGCCATTAAGATGATAGAGAACACAGCTGCATGTTGTGAGTGCTCATTTTTCAGCCTCCTCGGGCCCACACAGAATCTGTGCCTGCAGAACAATTCACAGAGTGATTCACAGAGTGATTCACAGATTTCTGTAGAGCTGGAATGATGTCATTCATAACGTTTTGCACTTTACCCATTGTGTGTTCTTTTATTAAATATTTTGGACAATCTAGCAACGCTTTCAGCTATCAATTAAAATAGTACTCTATGATTCCTTATACATTTCACATGTTTAAATACATGCTGCAGAAATCCATTGCTCCATCCATTCACCCATCGTTCCATCCACCCATCTTTTCATCTATCCATTCATTTATTGTTCCATCATCCATCCATCTTTCAATCATCCATCCATCCATCCATCATTCTAATCCATCCACCCACTCATCATTACATCCATCCATTGATCCACACATTCATCCATCCATCCATTTATCAATCCATTGTTCCATCCATCCATCCATCCATCCATCCATCCATCCATCGTTCCATCCCCCCATCGTTCCATCATCCATGGAATACTTTTTTCTTACTTATATTTTAAAATAAATTAAAATAGAAAATGTATATTGCAAATTGTATATTCCCAGTATAACTGGGAATATACATATATATATATTTTTCCTGTATTTTTGATCAAACAAGTTTTGCGTTGGTAAGCGTAAGAATGGAATTAAAATGAAACAAGACTTTCAGCTTTAATTCAAAGGGTTCAACAAAAAATATATTGTGAAACATTTAGGAATTGTTCAGTTTATACAATTATACAGTTTATACATAGTCCTATTTTCCTATTTCAGCAAGTCAAATGCATGCTCGGTCAGGTTGAGATCAGGTGATTGACTCAGCCATTGCAGAATATTTCACTTCTTTTTCTTCAAAAACTCCTGGGTTACTTTTGCTGTGTGTTTTGGGTCATTGTCTAACTGTATCATGAAGTGCCATCCAATTAACTTTGCTGCGTTTGACTACATCTGGGCAGACAGTATATCCCTGCACACTTCAGAATTCATCCGGCTGCTTCTGTCTTTTGTCACATCATCAATACACACCAGTGACCCAGTGCCAGTTACAGCCATGCATGCCAATGCCATCACACTTCCTCCATCCTGTTTTACAGATGATGTATGCTTTGGATCACAAGCATTCTCCATACTTTTTTCTTCCAGTCATTCAGGAACAGGTTGAACTAAGGGTACGTTGACAAGACAGCGATGTAACAAAAATGGAAACGTTTTACCTTCTCATTTTTGCATACAGACAACACCACTATCAAAACACCCGTTCACACTAATCCGTGACTGAAACCATTAAAAATGCTGTATTATGCATGTCAGGCCAGTAGTTGGCGATGTCACTTTGTAAGGAAACTCTAGGCGCCTATAGATTGAACACGCAATATGCATGGACATGACATCACTGCTTTCACAAATGCAAAACATTTGCAAAACACGAATGCAGAACATTTGCACTTGCACTTATACGAGTTGTCGTGTAAATGAATGGGCAAACCGTATAAAAAGTTTTTAGTTGAAAATGGTGTCGTGTGAACCTTGTGGTGAACCCTCTGTATTTGCTCTCATGAACACACTTAGGCCCAGTATACACCGAGACGCGTTTAGCTGTATACATAAAAAAAATCCATCCAGACAGATCTGCCGTTTTGGGAGCCTATAACCACTATTGACCACATCTGAAAATGACACCCTTGCGTTTTCGTGTGTACAGCGTATATCTGTATATTTTGTGAAATTATGATGTAATCACCCCATGCACATCTCGTACATGCTCCAAGTCATCTTCTCAGTCTTTAGTGTATCTCTGTGGCAGAATTGCAGCGCCACATACTGGTCTGGCATGTATACTACATCGGTTTGAGTCAAGTGGCTTCATGTATATGCAGATATTTCTTGAGACAAGGGGAAAAAAAGATTGGAAAGGGAAAGCTCTGGCTTTGTGTGTATGGAATCAACTCCAGACCTTTTACCTGCTTACTGTAACTGATGAAGAAATAATAGCTCACACCTGTCCATACGGCAGAGAACGACTGAGGTGCCTTTGAGCAAGGCACCTAACCCCCAATAGCTCCCTGGGCGCCACATCAAATGTATGTGCACTAACATGGATGGTTTAAATGCAGAGGATGGGTTAACATATTTGTTCTTTACTTCACTTCCTCCAATGTAGATGTAAATAAATTAAACCATCAGATGTGTGTAAAAAGACTTGTTTTGTAAGATTTCAGGTCAGTGTTCATGATGTCAATGGCTACTGACTCTGATTAAAGACAGTCCTGATGATCTTCTTGATTTTTGCTGCATCATTAAACACACAATGACACACAATAACTTCAAACAGCATGAACTCTGGCAGTAAGTGTGTTATCATACTAGTGCAAGGACTGCATGATGAAATGACACACACACTCTTTCAAAAGCACACAAACACACACCACATGCTGTTGGAAGATACAGCTGATAAGAGAAGGGATCTCTCTCGCTCTTGCTGACATATGGACATGGCCAAGCACTACATCACTCACTTGTGTGATGTGACAGGTCAAGATAAGACCGGAATGAGCTCCTCATCACTTGAAAAATCTGTCCTCATCGTCCCATCCTTCCACTCTCTTTGTCCTACTCTTTCTTTCCCAACCACTGCACAAAGCTGACTTCGTTTCTGCATCCTGACTATGAAGATCTCCTAGATTGTAATTGTGGTTTGTGTACGCTGTTGTTAAGGCCTTTCTTTCTGGGCCATGGTAAGTTTGCAAGGAAACGGAAGCAACATGAAACCAGAGCAGTTTTGGACTCATCTTGTGGTGTTTGTGTTGAGATGCTCAGATTAGAACCGAGCGGTTCGTATGTCTCTCACCACATACTGACCAGCTGGACACAAGCAGAGGCGAATGCGATCTTACCGCAAGTGTAGCAGGCCATCAATTTAATTTCCCAGCAACTTCCTTTTTGTGCCATAGAATGGGATATTTTATATGGCCTTTAACTGCCTTACTGTATTATTCTTTTTTTTAATAAAAAAGTATATATTTTCTGAATACTAAGTTAGTAACCGAGTAAAGAATCAATGAAAGGCAGAGAGGTGAGTTGTCCTTTTGTATGGATGTGTGTGTCAGCTGAGTTATGTTGTCTTATACTGTAGTTCAAATAGTGGAGGATAGAGCTGGCAACACCAATGGGTCATGGGTTTGATTCACAAAGAATGCAAGAAATAATAAAATGAGTACCTTAAATGTGATGTTAGTCTTTGTCTAATGTAAATTCCACATGCAGCATTGTGGGACATTGCTATTAAGACTAACATTTGCAGCAGTACTCATTATGAAAAGTAACCAATCAGGTAAAATCTTCACCATTTACTGAAAGTAACATGTTAAATTATTAATTTAAATTTGGTTTATTTGAAACAAAAAAAAAGTTACATAGTGTACCTTTAAAGAAATAAATGCTTTTATTTACAGAAGCATTAAAGGTGTGTAAATTTGAGCAGAATCTAGCAGTGGCGATCTAGCGATTGCAACCGTCCACCACTCACCCCTCCCTTTCAAAGCACATAGAGAAGCTACGGTGGCCGATACAGGACAAAGATGTCGGTGTCTGAGACAGCAGAGAGTATCTAGCTGCTTCTGTAGAAACTTGACAGCACAAAATGGCGACTTCACTGTAAGGAGACCCGCGGTGTATGTAGATAGAAATGGCTCATTCTATCCAAGGTAATAATTGTTATGTAAGATCTTTAAACATCACTGCAATCATAGTTAGGCCTATGTATATTGCATTTCTGTCAATGAATCTTCATAAATACTGCACTCTGCACCGTTAAATTGCTATAAAAAGGCATGAATAATATATATATATATATATATATATATATATATATATATATATATATATATATATATATATATATATATACATATATATATATATATATACATACATATATATATATATACATATATATATATATATATATATATATATATATATATACATATATATATATATATATATATATACATATATATACATATATATATATATATACACATATATACATATATATATATATACACATATATATATATATATATATATATATATATATATATATATATATATATATATATATATATATATATATATATATATATACACATATATATATATATATATATATATATATATATATACACATATACATATATATATATATATATATACATATATATATATATATATACATATATATATATATATATACATACATATATATATATATATATATATATATATATATATACATATATATATATACATATATATATATATATATATATATATATATATATATACATATATATATATATACATATATATATATATATATATATATATATATATATATATACATATACATATATATATATATATATATATATATATATATATATATATATATATATACATATATATATATATATATATATATATATTTTTATTTTATTTTTTTTTTTTTTATGTATTGCAGTTTCCAGAAAAATATTAAGCAACACAACTGTTTTCAACATTGATAATAAGAGATGTTTCTTGATCACTAAGTCAGCATATTAGAATAGAAATTAGAATTTCTGAAGGATCATGTGACATTGAAGACTGGAGTAATGATGCTGAAATCACAGGAATAAATACAATTTTAGAATATAGATTTAAATATATTATATTTAGCCAATGTTTTTGTTACAATAAATGTAGCCTTGGTGAGTATACGAGCCTTGTCAGACCCAACTGACCACAAACTTTTCAGCGGTACATTTTCATTGATTTTCAAATAAAAATTACAGCCTGGTAGCACACGTGTGCATAAAGTATGTGAAAGCATATATACCATCAAATGGAATTTTGAAGAATTGTACTGGGTGATCTTTTTCAAGCTCTCAAGTTTTCAAACTTCAAAGAGGACACAAAACAGAAAACACCATAGTATCATAAAAAGCTCCATATGAGTCATACACTATATTACTAGTAAGTCTTTGAAGCCGTACCATGAACTGAAATACAGTTTTTTTTAACTTGGATATAACATACAGTACTTTACTCATTTTACTTTAAAAAAGTAAAAAATCAGATAATATCACAGAGCATAATCTGGAGATATAATCATTCTTCATCTCACTCTCTCTCTCTCACTGACTGCACGGAGTATCTTTCTTATTCAGAGATATGATTGGTCCCTGGAGGAGCAGGTCAAGTTAGCACCATGAACTTGAGGCCTAGTTGTGTCAGCCGTAGCGATACAGAAAGCCGTCTGTTCAATTACGCTCCCACACAATCGTTTCCTCGACAGTCATCCACAAGCCATCCAATTACATGTTTCCAAACGAGTTTTCTGTTCTGAGCTGCCGGCGAGGACCTGAAGAGCTCCGCCGCCTCCAACCATGTATGTGTGTGCGTGTGTTTACTGTATGTGTGTGAATGATGATTTCAGGGCAAAAGGGTGAGATTTCCGCGACGCACACACATGCAGAAACGTTTATTCTGAGGTAAGAGTGCGAGCGGGGTACATCCAGCGGCGCAGTCAGACGGACGTACATTCACACAATCCTCTCTCTGTACTTGAGAGGAAGAGAGAGAGAAAGCAAAAATAAATGACGGCTTGTATTTCTCACAGACTTCACTCTTTAATTCAGAAAGCAATTACTTCAGATTTTCCACTTCAGAGGGACAGAGTGAGAGAAAGTGAGAGAGAAACTGCACAGAGATGATACTTTGAATTAGTTACATATGGAGACTGTGATGAAAGGCTCAAGAAAAAAGGGAAATAAAACTCCTTCATATGTGCTCTTGTGTGTACATATGTAGGAGAGAGAGAGAGAGCGTGTGTGCGTGTGTTTCTTTCTATCTGTGGAGACACTTTTTAGTGGGGAGATGCCTGATGGATATATCATTCTGACATCTGTATTAAACCACACACACACACACACACACAAACACATGCCATTCACAACTCATTCCCTCTGCTATCGGACAAATGCTTTGAAATAGATTACAGTAATTACATCAAGTAGCTGAATTATGTGTTCTATAAGCACATAATTATATGATATGTTTCCTTTATCTATATGGACTATAGAGGAGTGACTAGTAAATCTATACATACTTCTAAGTAAATGACAAGTGTCTATGATAAAGAAAAGGAAAATGTAGTTTTAAACTTCTTACAACTCAGTAAGAAAAGTTTAAATGTAATGACTTCAAAAGTAATGCATGTTGTGAAAACATAAAACATAACATATTTTCCTTACACCTTGAATTTGTGTACACATCTTAATTAAGCCATGCATATCATTATCTATGAATATCATTAATTAATTTAAATACAAAGCATTACGTTTTAAACAAATATTAAATTAAATAACTACATAATGATTTACAAATTACCTGATATTTTAAGAGATGTATATTTGATATTTTATGAACCTTGACATAAGAGTCTGCTGATATAATTTTTTGTTCACACTTTAAATTGGGGTCCAATTATCACTAGTAACTACAACCTTTGCCTTAATAAACTCCTAATTACTGCTTGTTAATAGTTAGTAAGGTAGTTGTTAAATTTAGGTATTGGGTAGGATTAAGGGATGTTGAATATGGTTGTGCAGAATATTTAGGCATTAATATGTGCTTTATAAGTATAAACAGCCAATATCTTAGTAATATGCATGCTAATATTCAACTAGTTAATAATTGAGAGTGTTGTTTAGTCCCTGAACTAAAGTGTTGGGTGTCCTTGTTACAGTGTAATTATACATTTAAGTACAGAGTAATATTAATTAATTACATGCATTTACTATAGGGTTTGGATTAGGGTTAGTTGCATGTAATTATACATAATTTATAGTTATTACTATAGTATATGTGTAACAAGAACACTGTAAAATAAAGTGTTGGCTAATTAAGTTGATTTCAAGGATTTAATTTAAGTAATTTTTATGTATTTTTGAAAAATAATTACACAAATAAGCTTCATGTCATTGAGACTTTAACACATTTACCATGCATTAAACACTCAAAGCATTAAGAGAGCATTCAGAGAGTTCAGGAATCATTCAATAATGGCATTTAGTTAGTAAGATGCACACATGCAGTGATTTATTTGGGAATATCTAGCAGTAGGTGTGTTATTCATTGGTAGCGTGGCCTCAGGTTGGCACACTAGCCTGGATATGGGGGATTTCCGTTGCTGAACCCCTTTAGCCAACATCTGCCCGTCTGGCACATCTCCACCTCAGTCAGTCTGTAATTCCTTTGCCCAACCCCCCCAAAGCATGGCAGGAGAAAGCCCACCGCAGGTCTCTAGCTTGCATTGCAGCATTCTTCGTTTTGGCTGAATGAGGTTGTACATATTCATTGAATGTTGTTCTCTGAGCTGAATCATACAGGAGACTGCAGCAATGTAAAACAGTTTTTTTCTTTGTGTTGCAAGCAATGAGCCTGTGTAACTGAAATTGAACAGTTCAGACTCTCTGCTCCCTCTTTAGGGCTTAGGGGTCAGTCATGAGGGCTGAGCTGTGACTGTAAATCAGGGTTTAAGCCCAAGATAGGAAAGGTCAAAGGCCAAGCCTTGAGACCTCCAGAGATGTCGCTGCTCTTTTCTGTCTGAGATGATCTGGATGAAAGAAGTCTGTGTAGAGATGTGTGACTCTGGGTCAGTGGACTAGGCCTATGTTTGGTCAAAGGTCAGGTAACACACCACATTTAAACTCATTACACAGGAAGGAGAAGGCACAAATTCTTTGACTAGAATGGAACATTTCCACATACCCCACTTACCTTCTGCAAACGTAGACATGAACTTTTCAAGAACACATTAAGAAAAAAAGAGCTGCAAATGCATAATTTTCTTTAACTGTGACAAAGGCCTGTAATATTTTAGGAGACAGGGTCATGGGCGACCATAGCTCATTGATGCATGCGGGGAGCGAAGGCTGACCCGTGTGGTCCGATCAAACAAACAAGCTACTGTAGAAGAACTGGACCACGGAGCAATGGAAGAAGATGGCCTGGTCTGATGAATCAAGTTTTTTGGCAATGTTCTGCTGGGAAACCTTGGGTCTGGCCATCCATGTGGATGTTACTTTGACACATACCACCTACCTCAGCATTGTTGCAGACCATGTATACCCTTTCATGGAAGCGGTATTCCCTGGTGGCTGTGGCCTCTTTCAGCAGGATAATGCACCCTGCCACAAAGCAAAAATGGTTCAGGAATGGTTTGAGGAGCACAACGAGTTTGAGGTGTTGACTTGGCCTCCAAATTCCCCAGATCTCAAGCCAATAGAGCATCTGTGGGATGTGCTGAACAAACAAGTCCGATCCATGAAGGCCCCACCTCGCAAATTACAGGACTTAAAGGATCTGCTACTAACATCTTGGTGCCAGATACCACAGCAGACCTTCAGGGGTCTAGTGGAGTCCATGCCTTGATGGATCAGGGCTGTTTTGGCAGCAAAAGGGGGAGCAACACAATATTAGGAAGGTGGTCATAATGTTATGCATAATGTTATTTAGTCCAACTGTAAAGGTCAAATTCACATCCAAGTAACATCCAATTTTCATTAAGAGATAAATATACAGACAGAGAAATTGTCTGGTTGTCTGGTAGTGTGTTTAAAACATTTTCATATGGATGTTACCTTTAATGTTTACTGGAATGAGCACTTTCTGTGGGTGTGCAGGGTAAAATACAAGAGGATCTTTATAGGGGCCATAAGAGCTGTTGTCGTGGGCACTCCAAGATTGTGGTAAAGCTTGTAAAGTCAGAGAAATGCTGAAACACACATACACACAAACATACCACAGAGCATCACAGCACAGTGTTTGTGTGTCCACTCATCCAGCTAAACCTTGAATTGCTCTGTACAGTACTGAGGAACAGGAGAGGCACTAATTGTAGGGACACACATTTGCTGGCCAACCACAAAATGCCCTGGAATGCTGGGTAATTACTACTTAGCCTCTGGAATTTGATTGAAATACTTCTGTCACAGAATATGTGGACTTTTCAGGAAGAGCCGAGTTATTGATGGCTGTAGATGTTTGTTTCTCTCACCGCAAATTGTACAGCCATATAAAGCGGTGAATGAGAATGGAGGGGTACATGAACCAGCAGGAGATCATGAAAATATGCACACTATTCACTGTAGAGATTTGTTTTATAACTATAAGAGACATATTTAAAGAACATTAAAGATTGAACATCATGGAAAACAGGATTTTACAGTTTACAGTACTTCTATTCAACGCGAAACTTTCTTCTCAGTACTCTCACTAAACTGCAAAAATGTTATGACATCACAACAATGAGCATGTTATGAAAACCTACATTTACACTCACCTAAAGGATTATTAGGAACACCATACTAATACTGTGTTTGACCCCCTCTCGCATTCAGAACTGCCTTAATTATATGTGGTATTGATTCAACAAGGTGCTGAAAGTACTCTTTAGAAATGTTGGCCCATATTGAAAGGATAGCATCTTGCAGTTGATGGAGATTTGTGGAATGCACATCCAGGGCACGAAGCTCCCGTTCCACCACATCCCAAAGATGCTCTATTGGGTTGAGATCTGGTGACTGTTGGGGCCATTTTAGTACTGTGAACTCATTGTCATGTTCAAGAAACCAATTTGAAATGATTCGAGCTTTGTGACATCGTGCATTATCCTGCTGGAAGTAGCCATCAGAGGATGGGTACATGGTGGTTATAAAGGGATGGACATGGTCAGAAACAATGCTCAGGTAGGCCGTGGCATTTAAACGATGCCCAATTGGCACTAAGAGGCCTAAAGTGTGCCAAGAAAACATCCCCCACATCATTACACCACCACCACCACCAGCCTGCACAGTGGTAACAAGGCATGATGGATCCATGTTCTCATTCTGTTTACACCAAATTCTGATTCTCTGAATGTCTCAACAGAAATCGAGACTCATCAGACCAGGCAACATTTGTCTTCATCTGTCCAATTTTGGTGAACTCGTGCAAATTGTAGTCTCTTTTTCCTATTTGTAGTGGAGATGAGTGGTACCCGGTGAGGTCTTCTGCTGTTGTAGCCCATCCGACCTCAAGGTTGTGCGTGTTGTGGCTTCACAAATGCTTTGCTGCATATCTCGGTTGTAACAAGTGGTTATTTCAGTCAAAGTTGCTCTTCTATCAGCTTGAATCAGTCGCCCATTCTCCTCTGACCTCTAGCATCAACAAGACATTTTCGCCCACAGGACTGCCGCATACTGGACGTTTTTCCCTTTTCACACCATTCTTTGTAAATCCTAGAAATGGTTGTGCGTGAAAATCCCAGTAATTGAGCAGATTGTGAAATACTCAGACCGGCCCGTCTGGCACCAACAACCATGCCGCGCTCAAAATTTCTTAAATCACCTTTCTTTCCCATTATGACATTTAGTTTGGAGTTCTGGAGATTGTCTTGACCAGGACCACACCCCTAAATGCATTGAAGCAACTACAATGCGATTGGTTGATTAGATAATTGCATTAATGAGAAATTGAACAGGAGTTCCTAATAATCCTTTAAGTGAGTGTACATATCAGTGCTTTTAAGCATTCAGCAAAATTGATGAATGAAAGTGCAAAATTGGCCATTCTTACAGTTTGGTGGATTTTGGACAGAGCAGGTTTGAAATTTTCAGAAAATGTTAAACTCTGACTAGTGTAATCTAATAATATTTCAAATGTCACAACTATGCTACATTACATTTTTCCAGTGCAAATTGTAAAATGGCCACCGGAAGTTAGTTATTTTAGTCTATAAACTTTTAAATATGCACCACTTTGACACACCACTTCAGAAGGCCTTTATTAACCCCCCGGAGCCGTGTAGAGCAGTTATATGATGGATAGATGCACTTTTATCGGCCATTCACTGCCATTATAAAGCTTGGAAGAGCCAGGACTTTTTTTTATATATAACTCAAATACACCTAGGATGACTTGAGGGTGAGTAAATGACTAATTTTCTTTGGGCTAATTTTCATTTTTGGCTGAACTAACCCTTTAACAGGGTGGGTGTTTTAAGTTAATGAAGCACATATTGACACAAATTAGGAAAAAAAGAGAAAAGTCTATGACTGATTCTTACTTTGTTCTTGAATTTGCTTTCCCTCCAAGGAAATTATGTCACTTATAGCAAGTCCTGTGACTTAAAATTTAAAAAAGACACATGGCACCAATGTAACAGGGTGGACTGGAGTTTGAGGAACATAAAGTAGTTCAATTGTTTTACACATTAAATTATAATGTAGTAAAGTAAAAAATAAATAAATAATGGAAGTCATTTACAAGTCTTAAAGGCACAGAAGCAAAAGCAGCCTGTTTAATTCTGAGGGTCAGAGAGAGGGTAGAAAATGTCATTGTAAAATGTTAAAATTATGATTGGTTTTGGTTGTCTGAAGTGGAAAGTTCTGTAATCATTGACTCTGTCACGTAGTTCCAAACATGTATGACCTTCTTTCCTTCTGTGGAACATAAAATAATATATTTGAAATTATGTTGGTAACCAAACAGTTTTGGTTCTCTTTGACTTTCATAAGGACTAACACACAAAAAAAAAAAAAAACACAGACACATTTCATAAAATATCGTTAGGGGAGCAGCCCAAGCTTTAGCCAATCAGAAACAATCTCTGCCTATCAGTCATTTTGTGCATACAAGTTTGTTTACACTGGGTTTGCTGACATGTCTTTGGAGGGTGGGGTTTTAAACAGAGGTGTATGGTTGAAGTTGGCAAAATCGCAAATCACTTATGAACTTTTAAGAAAACCAGTAGCTCCTATTGTACCTGTGTGCTGCAAATACTGTACATTATCATTTACACCAACACCAAAACGAAGCATTACTGTTTCTAACACACTAATGCACTGCACTTATTCAGGACAATGGGCAGTTCAAGGGTCCCTATTCATTCTAGGTAGAGCACCTGACTTTGACAGAAGCTTCAGTCTAAAAATAACTGGACTGAGCTTAGATCTCTTTCAGTAAGGACAGGAAGTGGCAGACCCTTAGAGTGCTGTCCACAGGAAGTGGGCTGATTTATGTTGGCCCATCATCACAGCGCGAAACGGCCATGTGTAACACACATGCTCATACTGAGGAAATGTACATCCGTTCGAAATATACAAAAATAACATTTCTGATTCTCTCTCTGTCTGCTATCTGTCTTGCTCCAGTACTTCTCTCTTTTAGTAACCCAGTTTCCTGACTCACCCGTGCCTGTTTCTCTCTAATGTGATGTTTTAGTGTAAAGACCAGTGTTGTACATCACACTGTAGTCACACAGGTGTGTGATTCATGTTGGAGCTGATACCAGATGCTACAGTTAAATGTCCAATTAGGAACTAGAGGTGGGGACAAATAAGTGTCACTCTGTATGTGGTTCATGGACACATACAGTACTGTACGATACATGAACACTTAAAGGGATAGTTCACCCAAAAATGTATTGAATTATATGAATAAAATATGAATATTTTTCTTTAAAATGGCAATTATACTTAAAAAAGAACAAGTGTGTTTCCAATAGCAACTAGCATTAAGAACACACCTGATTCCAATACCAACTATATAGCTTTAAGAACAAGTGTGTTTTCAATAGCAACTATAGCTTTAAGAACACACCTGCTTCCAATGTAACTATAGCTTAGGAACAAGCGTGTTACAATAGCACTATATGATCTATAGTGATCCAATAGCACTATAGCTTTAAGAACAAGTGTGTTACAAAAGCAACTATAGCTTTAAGAACACACCTTCTAATATAACTATAACTTTAAGAACAAGCATGTTTCCAATATCAACAATAGCTTTAAGAACGAACAGATAACAGAATCGACACTGAGCTGACTCTGATTGAATCTGTGCTGTATAAAGCACCACAACAAACAAAAGCAAGCTGGCTTAAGTTTAATGCACAGCATTTTGCAGCTACAAGCAAGTTGTCAATGACAACAGATTTAAGATACATATGATCGCATAAGCCTAGCACAAGCATTTACTAAATATGACTATAACGATAAGCAACTCTGATGGCCTTAGCAACGAGCCTGTTGCCAATACCCTGATAGCTTTTAGCAATGAGCATTAAAAATTAACTTAGCTTAGCTTAGTGAAGTATTCAGGGATGAATGGAGTGAAATATAGCCAGCAGTGATGTAGATGTCCTCTTAATATCCTTCTTTATGCAGGTCAGTGCAGCTCTAATCCGAATTGTTCTTGGTTCAGTTAGGCTACATTAGTATAACTTCAGCAAGTCCATGTCAACAATGCAGCGATGTGAGAAGCACTCGGTCACTTCCAGATCAGGCAGCTTACTATCAATGCAGTGAATTACGTGTTCAAGTTTGCGAATTAATCTGGGGTGAAATCCATGTGGGAACGAATCCTCCGAATCAATAAATACAAACAATTATATACCATTCAAATGTATGGGGTCAGTAATGTCCTTGAAAGAAGTCTCTTACGCTCAACAAGGCTGCATTTACTGTATTTAATCGAGTATACAGTAAAAATTATATTTGTGGAATATTATTACAATTAAAAATTATTTGTATTTGAATACATTTTAAAATGTAATTTATTTTTGTGATGGTAAAGCTGAAATTTCAGCGTCATGGCTCCAGTCTTCAGAGTCACATGATCATGAAGAATTTTTTTTTAATCATCATCAAGAAAAATGCATGTTTCTACTTTAGCTACAAGTTACAGTTATCTGCAAATAGAAAATAATTAGTGTAGCTCATAACATTTCAAGCAAAGATAATAATTTGATTTGATAACTTGAGTGCAAGGTTATGGGATGCACTACATGAATGCTTGGTTAAGGATGTGTCTTTAAACTAAAGTGGGAGAGTGTGTCTGAGGCTCGAACATTATCAGGAAGGTTATTCCAGAGTTTAGAAATGCTCTACCTCCTTTTGTGGACTTATATATCCCACACTCTCAGAAAAAAAGGTACAGTGCTGTCACTGGGGCGGTACCTAAGGTACAAAAGTGAAAAGGTACATCTTTGTACCTTACTCACCCCTAAATGGTACATATTTGTACCTTAAAAGGTACATATCAGTACTTTAAGAGTGCATATTAGTTCCTTAAAGGTACATATTAGTACCTTTTCGGTTTTGTACCTTAGGGTACCGCCCCAGTGACAGGAATGTACCTTTTTTTCTGACAGTGCAAGGTACTACCAAAAGTTCAGAATTTTGGGCAATAGAAGATCGGTTAAATACAGAGAAGCTGAACCATTTAGGGTTTATAGGTCAAAAGCAATACTTCTAAGTTCCAATCGATATGGAACTCAATAGGTAACCAGTGAAAATGATAAAATTGGGGTTATATTATCATATTTTCTTAACCTGGTAAGAAATCTAGCATTGCATTCTAGCACACTAGCTGCATTTTGGACTAACTGTAATTTGTATATTGAGGATGGAGGACAACCACCTAGCAGTGAAATACAGCAATCCAGTCTAGAAGTCATGAATGCATAAACTGGCTTTTCTTCATCAGAAACAGAACATGTTCCATCGCTTAGTGAAATTTCTGAGGTGAAAAAAAGGCTGTTTTTGTAACTTTTGAACAATGATTATCAAAAGACAAGTTGCTGTTAAATATAACACCCAGGTCTTTAACTTTAGAGGATGAGGTAACAGTAGATCCCTCTAGATGCAAATTGTATTCTAAGAGACTTAGAACCTGACCCTTGCGGCACTCTATAATTTACTTCTGTTAACTTGGATAATTCCCTGTTTAAATAAACAAAATGGTAACAGTCAGATAGGTATGATCTAAACCACCCAAATGCCTCTCCCTGATGACTGGTCTAAACTTTGTAAGCGATCTAAGAGTATGTCATGATAGTGTCAAACGCACTAAGATCAAGTAAAACTAGTATTGAGATGCAGCTTTGGTCAGAAGCTAAAAGTAAGTTATTTGTAATTTGAATGAAAACAGTTTCTGTGTTATGGGGCCTGAATACTGAAATTTTACATAAATATATATTTTTGGCAGGAAGTTGCACAACTGAGCGGACAACCTTTTCTAGTGTATTATTCCCTCAGTGTCCAGAGAGCCAAAAGCTAGTTGAAGAAACACCCCATATTCTCCAGCAAAATGCAATCTGAATCCAACATATATGCATGCAAGGAAAGATGCATGGTCAGACAGTACACAGAACTACTTTCTTTACTTCCATTTTCTTCTCTTTCTATAATCACAGGAAGAGAGTTTTCCCACTCTCCATTCATTCTCAGCTCAACCCAAACAAGAACCCATTTCTCTTTAAACACTCTTCGTCTCAAGCCTATAATTTAGATTTCACTTAATGTATCCACCAAATATTTCCCAAATTCAGCAAATCAAAATGATATCCTCCATCTTGGAGTAATTATGTGTTCATTTTGTTTTTTCCAGCACGACCACAGCTTGAGACGATATGTCTCGATCTCCACCATCAATTCCCCCGAGCAAACAAGCGTGTGTTTGCGTTGAGAGTGTATGTGTGTGTTTGTATGAGGTCACATCGCCCTCCATCGCTCTAATCCCACCCCGACTCTCCTCCGTGAAGCGACAGACTGTCAGAGGAAGACCAGAAGCATTCAAAGAGCAATTGTGAATGAAACTTTACCCGGCGCAAAAAAAGTGGAAAGACAGAATGACAGCAAAAGAGAGGGAAAAAGCAACTGCACGCTCTAAACCACAGCCGGGCTTGAGTTTTATGGGAAAATACTTCAGAAAAGTCTGATTCCACAAGAAACAGACTCGCAGGCGAAGACAACACACACAGACATGACATTTTTGAAACCCTCAGGGTCGTAGACGCACGCACTTAGTCACTTCACATGCAAAAATGCTAATTGAGCCACAGATGTTGCTAATTTAGAGATAATTACAAATGTCCAGTCATAAACAAACTTGAACAACAACTTGGAATGTTGGGAAATCTGTGCCGATTCACACATTTGGAATTTGCACCCATTTTGCCACAAAGTGTCCCGACAATCCCCACATACTGTAGTTAATTGTGTGTGAAAAACATGAAATAAGAATGAAAGCGTGTGTATGGTAATATTAAAGGAGAGAAACGGAGATAGATTCTGTGACAGCGAAGATGGGGGTGTGTTTTGCTGTGTGTGTGGTTTTAATTATCTAGACTGCAGAGCTGCGGGTATGCGTCTGTATCTGTGTCAATGTGTGCGCGTCTGTGTGTGTATATGTGCTGTGGGTATGTGACTTTGCCAGGACGTCCCATGAGGCAAAGCGCTGACGCCTCGCAGCCCTGCCAAAGCAGCCACAGACTCCCCCCCTCACTCACTCACAGACACACACACCCACACAGTGAAAAACAAGGCACAGCCCAGCCGCCGAACTCGGGTCGTCGTAACAGAGGGGCAACGACGGGGCCGCATCACATCTGACAAAACAATCAAATAGTTCAAACAAACGCACAAAGGTCTGAAGACTATACAAAGTCATTATAAAGGAAGAAATGTGTTTATACTGACGTCATTCTCTCTTCTCAGAGAGGTGGGAGAGAATGAGGCAGACTAAACATTGGGAGGAATATTCGATATGCACTATCATTAAATCTGCTGTAAATGAACCCGTTCTGAGCGATGAGCCAGAGACGCAACACTTATCGAGTCTTGAACTTTACTACAAAGCAGAGAAGCTATTTGATGTTCATGATAGGGGCTGCTATACATTAGGCGTCTCCTCTCGGGCCGGCAGATCTATGGTACTGACAGCTATAACTACAGATAGTCCAAATGGAGCTATTTTCGCACTAGCTGTGATCTGGTGACAGGCCTGTGTGTGTGTGTGTGTGTGTGTGTGTGTGTGTGTGTGGTATAGAGTGTTCACTAATGAATACCCTAGGGAGATTTTGCTTTTGGAGAGCAGACGAAAAGTATCATTGTGCAAATGACACTCGCATATCCTTTTATGTGTGTAAATATGCTTTGCATACAAACCACAAGCATTTAAGAAAGAGAAGACGATGGAAGAAAAGGCCACACGCAAAAAACAAGCGCATCCCTGATTATATGTTTGGACAAATTGGTTTTGTAGTACAAAGCGAATTCAGACAGTTGTGGCGAAGCGTTTCAACTTGCTTGTGTATCAGTAACTAATCTAAACTCGTTTGTTGTTCACTTCATGGTGAATTCTGAAAAAGCCTGAAGCCATTCGTTTGAAGTGTGTGTGAGCATGTAAGCATATATGTGAACAATTGTTTCATTATCCAAAATGAAATAGCATGTTGAAAATGTAGCTTTTGTCAACACATACAGTGAAAAGCAAATTCTGCTTAAATGCATGAGGGTGGTCTGACACATGGTCTGTTGGGTGGTGTTGATACTACAGGGATGCACTGGGACGAAGAAACAGGCCGGGAATTAGCCATAAATTAAACTATTGCCTGTTTCCCTTACGAAAAAGAAGTACACTTGAGCATACTTCTCCAAAGAGTATTATTATTAAATAATAATAGTACTTATTACATGCATAATATACTTTAAAAGAACATGCTTAAGTACTTAAACATACAATTACAAGAATGTAATGTTTTAATTATTACAAAAACATTATATTAAATGCAATTAGCTAAATTTTAGAGTGTTTTTTGACCCACTTAAGTTGTACTTAAGTTAAAGGGACTTAAGTTAAAGGGACTTAAGTTTGCCCAAAAATGAAAATTCTGTCATAATTTACTCACCCTCAAGTTGTTTCAAACCATTTATTTGTTCTGCTGAACACAAAAGAAGATATTTTTAACCTGTACCATAAAAAAGCTGAGATGAATAGCAACATTTTACAGCATTTACTAGTCTTGGTTAATGCTAATTTCTACATATGCTAATTTATTTGCATTTCAGTTTGTATACATTAACAATGTATAAATGAACAAACATGATTTAACAATGAATAATAATTAGAATAAACCTATATTAATAACTGCTTATGTCATTGTCAGTTCATGATGCATTAACCAATGTTAACATATTAACCTTTATTATAAAGTGTTACCATCGGGACTGAGCATCCATCCCCCAGTCTTGTTTGGCTTCTAGCAGGTGAGCAGACTCATGTGACTGAATTGATTTCATGTGCTCATGTGCAGACAGATAGCAACAGAAGTGGGATGTGGCAGCCGGCGACGGGGAAGGAATACATCCGTCACTATGGTTTATATGACCGGCATTTCTTCCTCTCTTAAAAACCTTTGGGGATTGTCTTTATATCTAAATTCAGTTTTGACAGCTGGCAAGTCGACAGATCCAAGGCCTCCCAATAGCCAGTCAATCCCTGATGTGACTTGTGACATTGTGAAGGTCGGACAACCTGGGTTTGGGTCTTGCTTGGTAAATGTTTTGATTCCATTAGTCATTTTCTGCTTATTTCTTGTTACTTATCCACTCCTATAAATAAAAACACAAAATGATACTGACAAGCGACACAATCTGTCAAGTAAGTTGTCTATTGTGCAAATCATTTATGACAGACCATTCTTTTTCGGTTGTCTAGCTCCGCCCAATGTGAATTTTGATTGGTCCGAAAATTCTGCTTCACATAAGTGTATATTAATCATAAATATACTCGGAATGGCTGTGGTTGTCCACACTGAAAGCAAAAATGCTGCACGAGTGTGTTCATCCCAGTGAACCTGTGATGAGAGGACTGAGAGAGGGAGAATAATAAAGGTGGAGAGGATGGTGTGACAGACTAAGAGAGACTGATGGAAGAAAAGGGAAGAAAAGTGAGCAGCAGAGCAGGATGGCTGGCAGGGAATATATTGGTGAGGGGGTGAAGGAATCTTCCTTTATTCTGAGAGGAAAGTAAAGTAGATGAGAGATACACAGGGGGAAAAAAGAACAGAACAATAAGGAAGAGCCGTAACTCTGCTGTTTTATTCAGACAAGCATTAATATTTAACATCAGCCTGACATGTCAAACACATGTAATGAGAACACGAGAGGAAGAGAGATTACCTCTGTTCCAACACCAATGAGCTGCCTCAATGCCTGCTACCTAAAAAGACAGCCTCATTGGCAACATCCTAACAAAAATGGATTTGGTAATCACCTTGGGGCACTTCACACAGGAAATAATAGCATTTAGTAATTGATGTAATTTAAAAGCATTTAGCATGTGGCTAAGCTAATGTGATGATGTGTAGCCTTAGAATTGGGCCACAATGCGCCAGTGTAACCGGTCCTACTCGATCCGCTCTGATCAGGATTCGAACCGGGGTTACCAGCATGCCTCTTAAGGCCAGGGGAGCGAGGTTTACACACACAGCTTTCGCTGGCCTATGTCCGTTACACTCACCTCCCTAAACCACACTGCCATCCGGGTCATGGCACCAATTTGTAGCCGGTCCTACTCGACCAGCTCAGAGTGGGATTCAAAGAGGGGTCTAATTGCGTGTGCAGCGTGCACGCTAACAAGGACACTAAAGATTGCAGCATCTTTCGCTAGCACGGCTCTTGAGGCCAGGGAAGTGAGGTTCACACACACACAGCTCTCATTGGCCTACATACACTCACCATCCTAAACCTCACTCTCATCCGAGTCATGGCACCAAATGTAACCGGTCCTACTCGACCCGCTCTGAGTGGGACTCAAACCAGGTTCTCTGGCATGAGCGTCGGACATGCTATCAAGGACACTAAAGACCGCAGCGTCTTTCGCTTGCACGCCTTTTGAGGCCAGGGGAGTGAGGTTTACACGCAAAGCTCTCACAACGTCTGTTACAGCAGCATAATATAATGCCTATACCTGGGCTAAATCAATACATTTTATTGTATGTTGAGATACAGTTATGCATTCAATAGGTACATGTTCATGTTTCAGTTTGTGGTTGTTTACTATACAAAGTAAAGGTAACAGGTTTGAAAGTTTAAATTCATATTCTACTGTCAAAAATTACAAAAAAAATATAAAAGAACAATACAATTATCATGTTTTTGGAATACTTATGGAATAGTTCATTACTTTAGAAGTGGGATTACATTTTGGATAAAATACATGTCAACTAAAATCTAAAAAATCTACACTCAAAAAAATGAACTTGTTAGTTGCACTCAAATCATCCTTGTTCATATTACTTAAAAAACTCATGTAACAAAATTAACTTAAGTTTACTGAGTTGTTTCTACTAAAAATGATTATTGTCAGCTTTACTTAATAAGTGTTTGTTCGGTCAACATTGATGAGTAAAACTAACAAACTGGCCAGTGGATCTGTAGTTCCCATTTTGCTTTGCAGGCGACTGCATTAGGAGAGTAAATTTATTGATTAAAGTGTCATTTTATGTGTTTTTAGTAAAAGGAAAGATGTTTTTATGTTAGTGTTTAATGTTCAGTTATGTTAGACATTTAGAGGAGTTTCTGTTATTATGGTTACCATTATGCAGAAGAGTGGTGCCTGTGTTTAGGCTGTGGGCACTCATATACACGTTATTGGATGGACGTCCTGCCCTCAATTAAATTATTTTTGATTTTTTTTTTTAAACATTCACTTGTAGAAGTAGTTAATTTAATAAGGTAAATTAAATCGATAAATGTGTTTACAGCTTTAATTGACAATCTTTTGATCACATAACTAAATTGTTCTTTGTAAAACTTACTTAATATAGTTGTGTGGAACCACTTGATGCTGCTATTTTAAGTAAATTCAACAAATAAATGTTTTGAGTGTACTGTATTTCACTACTGTAATAGGTGGAGTCTTAATGTAAGATATTGAATGTGATCCACATGAGGAGAGTAATCAGATTAACTCAATTAAATTTTTCTAGAACAAAGGGTTCAAAAGTTATAATATAATTTTTGAACTGGTGGTGGCGCTATAGTGTTGGGCCTACACTCTAACAAAATGCTGGGTTAAAAACAACCCAAGTTGGGTAGAATATGGACAAGCCCAGAAAATGGGTGGTTTTAACTCATCGATTAAAAGTTTGCTTAAAACAACCCAATTGCTGGGTTTGTCAATTTTCAACCCAACTTGGGTTGTTTTTAACCCAGCATTTTGGGTTAAGCAAAGTGTAGAGAACCAAAAGTTGGTCAGATTATTATTCATTACCATCACTACAAGTGTGCCAATGTTTTATCATTTTTCCATGTTCTGTTCATATATGGCTGCCATAGACTCCCTTTGGGGAAGAATAATAACGATTAATAATAAGAAGAGTACTAACAGATACAATAGGGGATACAGCCCCTTCACGGTTGGACCCCTAATAATAATAATAATAATTATCATTATTGCTTTCCACCATGCGCATATTCTTTAATACAGCAAGGACAATTTGGAAACACAGGGATGGGTCAGGCCAAGGACATTAATGGCATCTGTTCTGTAGAATAACCCATCTATGATGCCTTAAAATGCTGAATCTGTTGGCAGCTTACTAGGTTGCTGGAGTACTGCCATTTTTTCAACTCAAAGAATAACCAAAAACTCATTGTGTGTAACTGTGCAACTCATCTGGCTTCAGGTCAATGTTTTTCTCATATTGTAGATTATTTGAAGAGAAGCACTTTGAATTAAAGCTAAGACCGCGAGGGAGCTGTATAAACGAAGGTCAGACTGATCCTCAAACCTCAGCTAAGCACCACGATAAAGAAAAGGAGTTTTCCGAGGAGAGGCCCCTTCTCTTCTCTTTCTTTTATTTTATTTTTCATATCCCTCCTCACACCTGTTTACTACAGGAAGCGATGATGTCAGCCTCTCAACCCTCTGGCAATTGGCAAAGAGGGGAAAGTGTGTGTGTGCATGCGCGCAAGGAGGGTTTATTTATCAGTAATCCTGTTTTTTTTTAATTCCTCTGCGCTCAGACTCGTACAATAACACTCAACAGTGCGAGTTTATGCTTTGCCCCTTTCCTCTCTCATTCTCTGTATCTGTCTTTCTCTATCACTCTCCCTTTCTTTCCCCATTTCCCTCAAAGAAATGAATTTCTCCTCTTTATACGCCTCTGTCTAATTACTTTGGAGAGGAAGGGGAAAAAAGAGGGAGAGACGAGAGAGGGGTTACATACAAAAAGAGAGTGAAAAAAAGAATACACCGCATTCTTGTACTGCTCTACACAAACGCCATAAAGAAACGGGGTCTGGAGGGGCACGATGGTCTTTAAAAAAAGACTCATTCCAGCAGGAGAGGCAGGGGGAGGGGGCTCTGAATAAATTAATCAGCTAGATTGGCTTTTTGGAGGCTGGAATCGAGAGCTGTGATTGGTCGAATGACTGTGAGGAGGGGGTTCTGATTGGTCGGTGTGGCTGTGAGAAAGGGGAGACCCTGACTAGCCTGTGTTACTCCGAGGCTACGCGGGCTGACCTTCAGCACACACACACACACATACGCCCATACAAACACGCAAAAGCATCACACCTCTGTGTGTCTGGAGAGGGGTAATTAAAACTTCAGGAGGAGGGAGGTGAAGAGGGAACCGCGAGAAAGGTGGCCAAAAAAGCAAGTGTGTGTGTGTCCCTGCTGTGTCAGCCCTGCAGACAGACATCTGCCTCATTATCAACAGCACTTCACTACATGAGCTCCATTATCCCTCTCTCAAGTGTCCCTGTGTGTGTGCGCGTGTGTGTGTGTGTGTTCGCATGTAGTGGCTGTAAGCACGAGAATGTTCTAGATAAATGAAAATATATCATGCTGATTTCATTCGTGCATTTGATGAAGTGCTAGTAATAAATTTAAATGTTCAAATATTCACTCCCCTCGAGCAGTTTGCTGTTTGTTTGTATGAGTGTTATGTGAATATCTAAAAAGGGTTTTGATATTTAAATGTCATTACTCCGTTAAACAATGATGCATGCAAGTGCACTTCTGAGGATGACCACTAAAATGAATTGGTTAGAGCATCTAGTAATATCTCAATGTAGCTACTGGGTTTATTAAAAGGATTGAACTGAACTGAACAAACCTGAGTGCATTGGTTACATTAAGGAAAATCAATTTTAAAGGGATGGTTCATCCAAAAATCTGTCATCATTAACTCACCTTCATGTTGTACTCAACCTTTAGGACTTGAGTACACATCCAAAATGTAAAATATGCAATCTACTTCAGTTTACTGCAATACTGCAGTCAGCATCTGTCAGCCTTCATGTTGTACTAAACCTCTAGTACTATCTTTTTTCCTTTTATTTTAGCACAAAAAGACTAAAGCTGTGGTCACAGACTTCGAGCATGTAACATATCTATGGACACCGCATCTGTTGTAATATGACACCACACTCTGCATCTTCTTTTAGAAACATAATTCAACATATAATACATGCAAAATGTAAAAATAGGCAGTCTACTCCAGTTTACATAACACTGCTATCCTGCAGATTTGCTCTTTTAATTAAGCTGGCATCACACCGTGAGGCATCAATCGTCTACTGATCGCACTTCTTTAAGAATGTCCAGAGTTCAATCTGCATGAGCTTGTGCTTCCTGTCTTTCGTATGTGTATGGAAGTCAATGGATCTAAATGCAGTGTGACCACCCCTTGATGTTGAAAATTGTACCACTGTAGACTAGATCTAGCATCTAAAATGACAACAAAAAGAACTAAATGTTTAGAAAGTGCTCTACTCTAAGTCCTCTAAATCTGGTATGATAATTTTGTGTGATGAGAAGATAGCTCGCATTTCTCATTTTTGCTTCTGCATACTGTATATACCGCAATGATGATTGGCCATGTCACATTGACATTGAAGGCGCTATATTTGAATAAATACATGAAACTGTGGACAGCAAGGACAAATATTTCCATGAATGATTTAATGTGGTAGCTCACCCAAAAAAGAAAGGCCTGTCATGATTTACTCCAACCCTGAATTACTTTCTTTCTTTCTTTCTTTTTTCTCCAGAACAAAAAAATATCCATACAATTGAACTCAATGGTAACAAAAACTGTCTGGTTGTCAACATTCTTAAACATCTTCTTTTATGTTCCACAGAATAAAGAATAATAGGTTTGGAAGGACATGAGGGTGAGTAAATGATCTGCAAATGGTCTGCAAACAGCAATATGTGGAAGGTCTCTGCTATATTCTTCAACATTTCTTCTTTCATTTATCTTGAAAAAAAAGTAAGTCAGGTTTGGAATGCGATTAATTGATTTTTTTGGGTGAACTATCCCTTAGATAAGGCAGACAAAGTGCCAGGGTAAACTGTATTTTACAGTATGCATTATATTTTACACTCTCAGCTTAGACCACAGATGTTTCTTATAGCTTTCTCATTATAAGATTAGTCCACCCAACCCCAAATGATTTAAAAATATATAATTACAGTTCTCATTTTGTGTTGTTTTTCAGATCAATAGTAGCACCATAAAGATCACTGAAAGACATAAGTGCATTTTCACACCCATATGCGATGCTGAATTAGATAATAGATCTTCACGCCTGATAGGTCACAAACTCTTATACTTCATGAAGTTTTTTTATATCGATTTTTTTCTATTGCTTATCTGCTAAAACTGCTGAAAGACTGAACAGCAGTAATAAAAAGAAAGTAGTGTTTGATCTCGGACCAAATACAGCAGAGTTTAATAAGGGTATGTTTACAAGACAACAATGTACTAAAAACAGAAAAGGTATTCCTTTGCATTTTTTTGCATACAGATGAGACCATTGTCAAAACAATCCCTGTTCAAATAGTTCAACGCTGTATTCTGCTGCCAGGCCAGTAGTTGGCGATGTCTCTTTGCAAAGAAACACTGGCCCATAATACACCAGCGCAATGTGGCGCCAGGCGCAACAGAATTGTTTTTTGCTAGTTTCAGACCGAGACAGTTATCATTTTCATGTCCAGCGCCATGTTGTTTAAACACTAAATGCATTTGTGCCCAATTGTGCACCCATGTGTGTGCTAGCCTGAAAATGAGGTGTGTTCAGGCGCATTGTTTGCATGTTGCTATTTTTGAGGCAACTGAAAACAACTGCACCATTGACCAACTGAAACCTGCTCTAAAGTCAATGTTGCAATATTTTTTGTGTTATTTAAAGGGTGAGTTAGTAAAATGTGTTAGGGATACCAAACGTCCTGTTTTCCCAGGACATGTCCTGTTTTCAAGTCCTGTCCCGGCCGTCCTGGCTGTTTCTTATAAAGTGGTGAAAATGTCCTGGTTTTCATTCTTTTCCATTGGGCGATTAAATTTAATGGAACTTTTTAATGGTCCCGAAGAAGAGGCCGCGCATCGCGACACGAAGACCCCCCGTCTTCACAAATTCACACTTTTGTATTATACGCAATAACGGTATAGTTTTCAAAAACATTAACTTTGAGACCTGTTTTCAAATGCGTTTTCAGGCCCCCAAAACTCTGTTGTTACATAAAAAAATGCATTAAAAGTTTTACGTTTTTTAGTTGATAACGGTGTTGTCTAAATGGCCCCTATGATTGGTATGAGTGCCAACACTGAAAACGCATGAGATAAAAACTTCCTTAAAGATGCAATTATCAATGATATCTCGTTTAGAGCAAAATTCAAAATGACAGGACTCCTTTAAAGGGCAGATTTGATGTGAGCGTCACTGCTGCTCATCTGAGTGAGTGTGTGTTAATGTGTCAAGGTACACTGAGTAGAAAGAGGTTTTTGTAAGCATGTGTATATGAGTGTGTGTGGTGGAATTCTTTGCCGTCAGTAGAAAAGGAGCACTGTGAAGGTGAACTGGGGAGGAGACCAACGAAAACACCCCTTCCCACACGCACACACTCGGCCGTTGAGCGTCAGTAGTGTAGTGCTGACTCTCAGTAAGGCCCTCTGTTGAGGACCAAGTTAGTCAAAGGAACATTTCAGCAAAAAATGGAAAAAAGGAAATAAAAAAAACATGCCAAACTTCCCCTGTGGCGTCAGCTACCTTTAAAGGTGAAGGCTAGTAACTGAAAGAGGCTGAGCGTTCTTCTCCCTCAGGAAAAAAACACACAAACAAATCACCTTGGATTCCTTATTCACGTCTATGCCACTTTAAAGCAAAAGGCCTGATTGTAGCATATTCATGGTTCAGTTTCTGTGTGTTTGCTGATTTCCATTGTGATTTGACAGGAGCTGATTATATCTGACTGGTGCTGTATTTCATTGGGAGGAGACTGAAGCTCCTTTGAGTTTGGGTTTGTTTGGGCAATTCCATCTGGACCCTCTCCACACATATTCAGTGTTCACAGCCTCCACTGAGACAGAAGGAGCCCACACAGCACCATTAAATATCCAGCCTCAGAAATTCACATTTTATCTCACTTTTCAACTCTTTGTTTTAATGCTACAAAGCTGCTTCTGGCTTCATTTTGAAATATGGTGCGAGGTGTGTGTGTGTGTATGTTGTCTAAAGATGAGTAGAGGAAGGCCACAAAAAAAATACAGATTTGAAAGCACTATAAATTCAATATATTCTTTAAATATCCTGAAGGCCATGAACATGAAACATGTGGTTGTGTTTCTGAAAAACAGGGAGATGTTTTAATATGATTATATTAAAAAAATCTATTTAAAGAGCAAAATGTCAGTGAAAATGATTTATTTTTGACTACATACTTTTTCTGTTTCCATTATGTTACATTTATTTGAACTTCCATTACGGGACCAGGGGAAACAAAAAGTGACACATTGATTTTCATTTAATCCATTTTTTTTTTACATTTTCATTACATGTTTCGATCAGGTTGGCTGAACAGAAACAAACTATAGCCAACCCCTGGACAAAAATTGATTTTTTTAAAATAGATTATTTTAGACTTGCTCGTTTTGAAATTGTCTGTCAAGTTGAATCCTCTAATATTGTTAGGAAAACTAATGGCTGTGTCAAATGCTTATTCCATCACAACACATTGACATTGCTGACTCAATTTAGGTATGGTCTCAGCTGTTTTGGCCTGGAGGGCACCAACTACCCTAGAGGCGGTTTATGAGGTATTGTTCAATTCTTTTCTGCAGTATAGGACAAGCTTAGCATGAGCTTTGTCTCTCTTGCTTTGAGCATTTATTTACATTCACATTATGTTCTAAACTTATGCTTAGCATCATGAAGTGAATAAAGTTAACACATCACGTTAAATAGCAAATTTGAGCTGGTTTCCTTTACGGCAAATCAGTTTGGCGGCCATTTTGGTTCAGTACGATTTTTTTGTAAGAATTTATTACTTTTATTTAGCAAGGACTCATTAAATTATAGAATCTTGTTTCAGCCACTGTACAAAAAAGGTAATTGTGACTTTTTTTTTTTTTTTGCATGATATAAACTGGCAATTGCATTGGCAACAGTCTTTTTCCCCCTCAGATTTGGACTTAAAGTGCAAAAAAACAATCAGAGTCTCATCTCCCATTTATTTTAAAAGCCAGTTGAGCTCGCGCCATGGCGGATTCACTTTTTACATGGCGGAATTTGCAAGTGGAAAAACTGAACACTTCTCTATAGCGAGGAAATAGATCTGCTCGTCCAATGACGCCTGCTTGCACGTCATTACTCCAAATACAGCCGTGGTCAAAATTGTTGGCACCCCTGGTAAATATGATCAAATATGGCTGTAAAAAAATTAATCTGCATTGTTTTTCCTTTTGATCTTATATTCAAAAAATTCACAAAAATCTAACCTTTCATTGAAGTAAAAGATTTGAAAATGGGGGGTAAATCACATTATGAAATAAATGCTTTTCTCCAAAACACGTTGGCCACAATTGTTGGCACCCTTATATTAAATACTTTTTGCAACCTCCTTTTCCCAAGATAACAGCTCTGAGTCTTCTTCTATAATGCCTGATGAGTTTGGACAAACCTGACAAGAGATCAGAGACCATTCCTCCATACAGAATCTCTCCAAATCCTTCAGATTCCCAGATCCATGTTGGTGCTTCATCTCTTCAGTTCAGCCTCTCATTCTCTATAGGGTTCAGGTCAGGGGACAGGGATGGCCATGACAGAAGCTTCATTTTGTGTTCAGTGACACATCTGTGTGTTGATTTTGATGTTTGTTTTGGATATTTGTCCTGATAGAAGAGCCAACCATGGCCCATTATACGATTTCTAGCAGAGGTCATCAGGTTTTGATTTTTTATCTGTTGGTATTTGCTAGAATCCATTATACCATGTGTCTGAACAAGATGTCCAGGACCTCCAGCAAAAAAATAGGCCCTCGACGTTAAAGTTCCAGCTGTATTTTTAGCCGTGGGAATGGGGTACTTTTTATCCCTGTTTGCACAAAACCCTTCTGGTAGATTTTCTGCGAAAAAGCTCTTTTTATAGTTCATCTGACCACAGAACCACTTCCCGTCTGAAGTTCCAGTTGTGTCTGACCACTGAATATGCTGGAGTTTGTTTCTGGATGAGCGAGGAGGATTTTTCTTGAATTTCTCCCAAACAACATATGGTGATATAGGGGTTTGTTTGATTTTTTTTTTTTAGGCTTTCTGACCCCAAGACTCAACTAATCTCTGTGATTCTCTGTGATCCTTGTAGAGTCTTTGTCCACTCAAACTCTCCTCCTCGCTGTGCATTACGACAATATAGACACACGTCCTCTTCCAGTCAGATTCATAACATCTTAAGCTGATTGGATCTTCTTAATTATTTCCCTGATGGTGGAAATGGGGGTTTTCAATGCTTTAGCTATTTTTCTACAGCCACTTTCTATTTTGTGAAGCTCGACAATCTTTTGCTGCACATGAGAACTATATTCTGAGGTTTTACTCATTATGATAAATGATTAAGGGAATTTGGCCTTTGTGCTTCCTTATATTTATACTCCTGTGAAACAAGACATCATAGCTGGACAATTTCATGTTCATAGTAACCCTGGTGTGCTAAAAAATGTAAATATTAATTGGAATATAGTTCAGAGATATTTTACTCATATTATTTTTAAGGGGTGCCAACAATTGTGGCCAAAGTGTTTTGGAGAAAAGCATATATTACATAATGTGATTTACCCCCCATTTTCAATTCTTTAACTTCAATGAAATGTTAGATTTTTGTGAATTTTTTAGATAAAAGATCAAAAGGATAAACAATGCAGATTTATTTCTTACAGCCATATTTGATCATATTTATCAGGGGTGCCGAAAATTTTGACCACAACTGTAGGTATTCTGATACATGCAATGACTATCCATTATGACATGTAGGTGTTTTTATATTTATGTACACAATAATAATCTTTTACATTTTGATCTTTTCAAATTGTAATATTTAAAAATGTTTGTGTGCTGCTGCGCATCCCTGTGTGTGTAATAAACAGAGTGTATGTGCGCTGTGCACCTGCCAATAGGCGCATATTACTAACACGCTCTTTAAATAACACAAAAATTACTGCACTATTGACTAGGTTTAGAGCAAGTTTCATTTGGTCAAAGGCTGTCTTTTTCAGTTGCCTCAAAATAGCAACGCGCAAACAATGTGCCTGGACACACCTCGTTTTCAGACCAGCACACCCATGAGCGCACAAATGGGTGCAAATACATTTGCTATTTAAACAACGTGGCACTGGATGTGAAAATGATAAATGCATCAAATAAATGCAACAAAAAAACTAGCAACAAAAGAAAACTAGTACCTCACGCCGCATTGCGCCAGGTTTATGATAGGGTCCTAAATCTTTTGAGAGTTTATATCTCACAAGTCAGGATTGCGAGATATCAAGTTGCAATTGCGAGAAAAAAAAGTCAGAATTGTGAGGGGGAAAAAAAGGTCACAATTATCTTTTACATTTTTTATTCTGTTTACAAGTTACAAGTTTAACAAGTTCCCATATTAAATTAATCAAAAGTGAAAATAAGGACATTTATAAAATATTTCCATTTAACAAAAAAATGCTGTTCTTTTGAACTGAACTATTCATCAAAAAATTCTGGGGGGAAAATATTAGAATGAAGACTGAAGTAATGCTGCTGAAAATTCTGCTTTTCCATCACAGGAATTAATTACATTTGATAAAATATTGAAATAGAAAACATTTTAAATTGTAATAATATTTTATAATATTACTGTTTTTACTATATTTTTTATCAAATAAATTCAGCCTTAGCAAGCATAAGAGTCTTCTTTCAAAACATAAAAAATATGAACGAATAAAGCAATAAATAATAGATTCATGTGGTTCATATGGTAATATCTAAATTAACTGTTTTTATTCTAATTAAAATGTTATTCAATTCGACTACATAGGTTACACAAGCCAAAGACACTTATCCCTGACTTGGCATGATCACTGATTTTTTTGGTTGCTAATAGTTGCCCTACCAGTTAAGGTTTGATCGGATCAGGTACAAATAGCTAAATTTTTAACACACATTGTTATATTTTACAATGTAACAGCAAATGATAGCATCTCTCATCTGTTTGTCCAGATTATACTGTGAGAAGCAGAATCAGGCCTCGAATACAACATAAACAATAGAGAGGGAAAAAGTGATGAGAGCACTGTGCTTATTTAGGTATAATCTTAACTAGTTGTGCATTTCAAGTGTTACAATTTAGCAGTAAATGGGATCCAGTAATCCAAGCTAAGGTTTTGCCCACTACTCACTTCATTTTAGGAAGAAAATCTGCAAAAACATTAATAGTATTAGAAACATAACTGCGGGGCTGGATTTAGAGTATGGCTAAATTAATCTTTCTCGTACGTTCCCTGCTTTAAACCATCATTTAAGTGTGATTTTCAAATTATTGTTCAGCTTTTCCACTGTATACGTCGTCAATCAGTGTGGCTCAGAACAGCTTCAGCTTTACTGCCAAATAGCATGGATGCAACACGGAGAAAGAACAAGGAATGGGAGAGAAGCAGAGAAACAATAGAAAGTGTGCAGCATACACACACACACACATACACGATTCCTTTTAACATTCCCAGAAAAAAAAAATCACAATGGTTTATAGCACCCCTGGGTTCCCAGCACGGCAGAAACGCTTCCACTGTACGCTTGGCACGGCCAGCATGTCAACAACACATATATGCACAAATATGCACACAGCAGTAAAACACAACACTCCTACTTATGTGTGTGTCTCTATATCTTTTTAAATATATTTGTGAGTGTGTAAAATGATATCCGAAATTGCTTCTGAATCTAAGTGTGAGTGTGAGCCTTCGTCTTGTTAAAGTTAATGGGCTTAAGCTGAACAGCAGCCCATCCAGAGCAAAGGCTGTAAAATGCAGCAAATTATATCACACAGGAGCCATAACAGCTACACACACATACACACACACACAATGGGGTCAAATGAATTAGATATCTAATATATGAGATATGCTGAAATGCACACTTAGCACCCCTTGTGAAAAATAAGTACACTTTAGCATCCTTTTTAAAAAGAGTTATTGAAATCATATGCTGCACTTTCAGATAATATACTTAAGTGTGACTTGAATATAATGTTTTTGAACACTTAACTGCGTTATAATTGCCATTAAATGAAAATGTTTTAGTTTAAATTTACAGTAAATGCAATTAGCTGAACTTTAGAGTTCTTTTTGACCGTCTTGAGTAGAACTTAAATTGTTATGCTATAAATATTGACGTGCAGTGTGTAATATAGCTGTATGCAGATGTAAAAGGTCTGTAAAGTTTTATAGATCAATGTGGACAATCGATTACAGCTTTGAACAGCTGAAACGAGTTGTCAGCAATTCCAGTCTCACTTCCTGTTACATACCTACGTAACAATGTAACCGATTTGCATAATGCCAGCCTGTGGTCTTCATTGGCTGCTCACGAACAGCGTCTACTTTGACCCGCCCTCAAACACTGGAGTTGTAGCTGAGGCCTGGGAGAGTTTGGTTTCTGTCTACATGTCGAGAAGATGCTATTTTCAGCACTCCAGAAAAATTATTTAAAAAATATTATATTATCTGCATGTAATTTTTTTTTAATGACTTAAAATGTACACCACAAATGCATATTCAATGCAATTAAGATCACTTCTTTTTCACAAGAGACATCATGTGGTAAAAACCAACAATTTACCAGGGAGTGAGATGGGAATTATATGTCTACAGTAAATGTTAAATCAAATAAGAAAAATAAAATGAATGCTTTTATTGAGCATACTTAAAAAAAGTTTGGTAAACTTTGATGTTTAAGATTTGTATATTCGAGAAATACACAAGACAAGAAGGGCAACATTTGCTTGGCCCAATCGATACACACTCACACCTCATGTGCACCTCATGTGCCAACCACTGTAAATATTTAGAGGTCAGCAGTCACTGAGTGGAAAATCAAAGCCCTCAGATGTGAGTGTGTGTACGCACATCGCGTACCGCTCTCACTTTCAAAGAGTTCTTTTCAACTCCCTACACTGACAGGGAAAGAAAGCAGTTATCTGTCTGGTTGTGTGTGAGTGTGTGTGTGTGTGTGTGTGTGTGTGTGTGTGTGTGTGTGTGTGTGTGTGTGTGTGTGTGTGTGTGTGTGTGTGTGTGTGTGTGTGTGTGTGTGTGTGTGTGTGTGTGTGTGTGTGTGGACTGGTAATCCTTACGGTATGGGGACAAAATGTCCCCACAAAGATGGCAATATCCAAAATCCTTGTCCTTGTGGGGACATTTTTGTCCCCATGAGGAAAACATCTTATAAATCACACTAAGTGATGTTTTTGAAAAAGTAAAATGCAGCATGTCTCCTGTGATGGGTAGGTTTAGGGGCAGGGGCAGTGTAGGGGGATAGAAAATACGGTTTGTACAGTATAAAATGCATTACGCCTATGGAATGTCCCCATAAAACATGGAAACACAACATGTGTGTGTGTGTGTGTGTGTGTGTGTGTGTGTGTGTGTGTTATCTGCACTGTGCCACAGCACTCAGGGCACCACATTAATCAAAATGTTAGAAAAACGTTTCCAGTTTAAATAAACAACACAACCCAGAGCAAGTCTAAGTGCACCAAAGCGGACAGACACACACGCACACATTCACCACTAATCTCTTTGGTGTAGCTCTATCTGGGCTTGTAAGTCAGAGACGGTGTGTGTACGTTAGTGGCCAATATCTACACTGGAAAAAAAGAAAGACAGCGACAGGGTCTGATTTCAGAAGGCACATGTGTGTGTGTGTGTGTGTGTGTGTGTGTGTGTGTGTGTGTGTGTGTGTGTGGACTGGTAATCCCTACGGTATGGGGACAAAATGTCCCCACAAAGATGGCAATATCCAAATTTTTGTCCTTGTGGGGACATTTTTTGGTCCCCATGAGGAAAACATCTTATAAATCACACTAAGTGATGTTTTTGAAAAAGTAAAAATGCAGCATGTCTCCTGTGATGGGTAGGTTTAGGGGCAGGGGCAGTGTAGGGGATAGAAAATACGGTTTGTACAGTATAAAATGCATTACGCCTATGGAATGTCCCCATAAAACATGGAAACACAACATGTGTGTGTGTGTGTGTGTGTGTGTGTGTGTGTGTGTCGTGTACAGTATGTGGATATGTTAATGTTCAGTAGAGAGTTTATGTTCTTATTAGTGCTGCTTGTGAAGCGAAGCACAGTTTGTCATTCTTCTTTTTTTAGGAAGAAACTTTTGCAGATATAACTTATCACAGTTGGAAAGATAGTTATTTACAGGAGCATTTCAGCAATCTGTGTTTTTATGTACAGGTCCTTCAAAAAAATTTAGCATATTGTGATAAAAGTTCATTATTTTCCATAATGTAATGATAAAATTAAAATGTCATATATTTTAGATTCATTGCACACCAACTGAAATATTTCAGGTCTTTTATTGTTTTAATACTGATGATTTTGGCATACAGCTCATGAAAACCCCAAATTCTCAACAAATTTACATATCATGAAAAGGTTCTCTAAACAAGCTATTAACCTAATCATCTGAATCAACTAATTAACTCTTAACACCTGCAAAAGATTCCTGAGGCTTTTAAAAACTCCCAGCCTGGTTCATTACTCAAAACCGCAATCATGGGTAAGACTGACCTGACTGCTGTCCAGAAGGCCATCATTGACACCTCAAGCGAGAGGGTAAGACACAGAAAGAAATTTCTGAACGAATAGGCTGTTCCCAGAGTGCTGTATCAAGGCACCTCAGTGGGAAGTCTGTGGGAAGGAAAAAGTGTGGCAAAAAACGCTGCACAACGAGAAGAGGTGACCGGACCCTGAGGAAGATTGTGGAGAAGGACCGATTCCAGACCTTGGGGACCTGTGGAAGCAGTGGACTGAGTCTGGAGAAACATCCAGAGCCACCGTGCACAGGCGTGTGCAGGAAATGGGCTACAGGTGCCGCATTCCCAGGTCAAGCCACTTTTGAACCAGAAACAGCGGCAGAAGCGCCTGACCTGGGCTAAAGAGAAGCAGCACTGGACTGTCACTCAAATTTTGCATGTTATTCGAAATCAAGGTGCCAGAGTCTGGAGGAAGACTGGGGAGAAGGAAATGCCAAAATGCCTGAAGTCCAGTGTCAAGTACCCACAGTCAGTGATGGTCTGGGGTGCCATGTCAGCTGCTGGTGTTGGTCCACTGTGTTTTATCAAGGGCAGGGTCAATGCAGCTAGCTATCAGGATAGCTATCAGGAGATTTTGGAGCACTTCATGCTTCCATCTGCTGAAAAGCTTCATGGAGATGAAGATTTCGTTTTTCAGCACAACCTGGCACCTGCTCACAGTGCCAAAACCACTGGTAAATGGTTTACTGACCATGGTATTACTGTGTTCAATTGGCCTGCCAACTCTCCTGACCTGAACCCCATAGAGAATCTGTGGGATATTGTTAAGAGAAAGTTGGGAGACGCAAGACCCAACACTCTGGATGAGCTTAAGGCCGCTATCGAAGCATCCTGGGCCTCCATAACACCTCAGCAGTGCCACAGGCTGATTGCCTCCATGCCACACCGCATTGAAGCAGTCATTTCTGCAAAAGGATTCCCGACCAAGTATTGAGTGCATAACTGAACATAATTATTTGAAGGTTGACTTTCTTTGTATTAAAAAAACTTTTCTTTTATTGGTCGGATGAAATATGCTAATTTTGGGTTTTCATGAGCTGTATGCCAAAATCACCAGTATTAAAACAATAAAAGACCTGAAATATTTCAGTTTGTGTGCAATGAATCTAAAATATATGAAATTTTAATTTTATCATTACATTACGGAATATAATGAACTTTTATCACAATATGCAAATTTTTTGAGAAGGACCTGTATGTAGCTGTGCTGAATGCTGTTACAGGAAACTCCTAAGTTGTAAATTAATAAGTAACATTAGTTGTGCAGGTAGTCCATTGCTTGCAAGTGTGAATCCTAAAATGTTTTGTTCAGTCAGGAGATTAAAGTCTCTGTTAAAAAAATTCCCAAATTTATATTTTTGTAATAACAGCTGATTTTCAGCATGCCCGGGAGTTGGAGCCGCTATCATTTGGGAATGAACATAAAAAGCGCAACGAATTGATGTATTCTACGCAAATCACTAAATTTACTTATTTGACATAAACGTTTACGATGATGCGTCGTTCCAGCCCTAATTGTCACATCAATTTTAAGCCTTCAAGCTCAAGAAGACGCAAATCACCTAAAGGGAACTCATTCAAGTCTTCCTGCGCTTGAACTGACATATTCAAACAAAATTATGTCAAAATGCCCATCTTGGCAAGTATCCACATAAACATAGTCAGATATAAATTGAATGTAAACCGTAAAGAAATAAAATGCATGTGTAACAGTATATTAGATCCATGAGTTAGCTCTTAGGGTGTACTCACACTAGGCACGGTTGCCTTGTACCGTGCCTGAGCGTGATTGTCCCCCCTCCCCACTCCCCTGCTGGCCTGCACTCACACTGCACTTAATGTACCGGGCCGGAGCACGCTTACGTCATTCACGATGCAACTTTTTGTTTTGAAGAAGACAGGAAGAAAAAAGCTTTCGCTAATAGACTGCCTAATAGATTAATAATTTATGCCACTCAGAGATTTTCACTTAATTGTACCGCACGTATAAGAAGATTATTACGGAGAAAGCTGACTTTGATGGAGGAATTTGCAGCTTTACTTGCAAACTACAATTCATGATCATCAATAAGGTGAGAAAAGCGGACCAGGGCCGACCAAACGAACCGCGCCAGGGCACGGAACAGAGTGCTCACACTTGTCAAACGAATCGGGCTTTAGGGTTCAAACACGCTCCGGCGCCTGTGTGAGTACACACTTAAAGTGACAGCAGCCTAATTTTCCTGCTGTTGTCTGTGTTTTTAATGTTAATCAAAGAACAAAAGACAAAGAACAATCACTCATTGCTCTTGACTGAATAACTTTTGTAACTTTAACAAACATTAGTCTATGTTTCATGGCTGGTAAAAAAAAAAAAGTATGGCTGTAAATTGTCACTGGCCATTGGCAGGTGTGGCCAAAAGTTAGTTTTTAGACCCTGTGGCAAATTCTCTGCTAAACATCACAGACGTCAGTGAACGAGTTTTATCCTAATAGAAAAACTACAAAATACCAACTAAATCCAGCTTTTTACCACCTAAAACAACCACCTAGAACGTCCAAAAAACTTTACTCCTTAACAACTGGCCATTAACACCCTAGCAACCCCCAGAACACCCCACAGCAGCTGCCTAACAATGTGCCAACAACTGCTAAGCAACCGCCCAAAAATCTGATGTCCTAGAGTTTTACACAGAATCTCCACTCACATGTTCTTCTAGTCCTACATGTACAGTACATCTCCCTCAAACGTATGTACATCCACTCAGTTCTGCGCCTTTGGCAGGCGTATAACTGAAAGGGTGCATGTGTTCTCTGAACCACACTTTACCTCCATACATTCTCCATCCGTCATAGCCTCCGTATAACCATGTATGTTTAATGCATGCCACAACTCAGGAAAATCTAAATGCGGTGTGTATGTTTATGTGTGGAGTTTCAGGGAAATCTAAATGTAGTTTTATATAGGCATGTGAGTGTGTATGTGAGTGTGTGTGTGTGTGTGTGTGTGTGTGTGTGTGTGTGTGTGTGTGTGTGTGTGTGTGTGTGTGTGTGTGTGTATATATATGTGAGTGTCTGTTTTTTTGTGTTGCGGCAGGTCACCCTTTCTCTCGCTGGCCCTCTCTCTGGAAGCCTACCATATAATTTACTTTAAGCCAACCAGTCGCTATTTTTTTCCAACCACTAATTAATTATAATTCTGCACAGTTTCATACAGTCAGTAAAAAGGCATGCAAGAACCTACCAAACGAGTTCAGAGGGGGAGAGAGGAAGAGAGAGAAAGGACTCTTGTGGTTTTGTGTTTAAGCATTTACCCTGCCTGTCGTCTTTGTGCCTCAAACACAAACTCGCTTTCGAGACTTTTCACATGTTGCAAAAGGGCTTAAAGCAACTGCAAGATAACCAACTGAGACGGCGATGAAATCAAGCAGAGAGAATCAAAAAAAGCCTGTTCGACGCTGAGTAGAATATATAAACAAGTTGTGCACTAACACACAAGCAAACACAAGCCTCAATGAAAAAGGAAAGTTGTTTTTCTAATATGCTGTTGGTAAGGAAATGTGCAAATTTAGGCCCAAGTAACTCATAATTATACAAACCACTCACAAAACAACCTGGTACGTGTACAAACAAACCACATTTTCAGATGTTATTCATCTCATATGAGTTACGCAACTGCCATTGTTCCAATAAATATGACATTTAGCCAGATTTGTCTATCATTTGTGTGAATTTGTTCTTTTCTAGCAATAAACAATGAGTTTAATACCATTTCAATAGATCAACAGTCAAAATTAGGACATTATTGTATGATTTTGTCAGACCAAAATCCCTATTTTAAGGGGGAATACAGAGATTTGATGTGTTTCAAAGTAAAAAAAAAAATAAAAATCATGCTAATTTAATTCTGCATCTATTTATTTATATAAACTTTATTAATACATTTTATGGATGGATTTTATGTCTGTAAGCTCTGAGGGCATATCTGAAAGTGTTTCTCATGATCCGTTTGTATGACACCCTGTCATTAAGGTTGGAGTGTCTGTAAGTCCACCTCTTAAAAGAGATTTACTGAGTTGCTTCCCTGAACTGTCTTTGTCTTGACTCATCTGTCAAAGCATAAGCTGACAGATGAGACTTATCCTAAATATTTAATAAAACTCCTAAGCTGCCACGACAAACATCAGTGACATTTTAAAAGTGAAATCTGTTGACTCTACAAAAACCTGCATTTTAGAACTGAAATACCTTATTCAATCAAGTGCAGTGAGTTATTTTCTGTTTTTCTTTTGTTATTTTCTTCATACAGACAGCATATATAGCACTGTTTTCAGTTTAATACACAGATCTAATATAATCATGCGATTTCTTTCCCTGCTGTTGACATTGACAGATGTATTATTGTGTGTATTTGACAGTTTAAAGTGTTAGTTCACCCAAAAATTAAAATTAGCCCATGATTTGCTCACCCTTAAGTCATCCTAGGTATGTATGACATTCTTCTTTCAGATGAATAAAAGTTGAGTTATATTAAAAAAGTCCTGGCTCTTCCCAGCTTTATAATGGCAGTGACTGTTGCTCTGTTTTTGAACTCCATAAAAATGCATCTGTCCGTCAAATAACGTGCTCCGGGAGGTTAATAAATACCTTTGGAAGTGAATTGATGCGTTTGTGTAAAAAAATATGCATATTTTAAACTTTATTAAGTAAAGTTTCGGCCGATCGCCTTCGGTATTCAGTTTATAGCAAAAGTGCTGAAAGTGCCTCTGCAGTTCAAAGGCTTACGCTACCAGGTACGCTCCTCAGACGTCACGTACGCATCTTGAACTCCGAGAAGGCACTTTCAACACTTTTCCACGGAAGGCGATCTCCCGGAACTTTAATTTAAAAAAGTTTTAAATATGGATATTTTGCTTACACAAACACAACGATTTGCTTCAGAAGGCCTTTATTAACCCCCCAGAGCCGTGTGGAGTATATTATTTGATGGACAGATGCATTTTTATGGACTTCAAAAACAGAGCAACAGTTACTGCCATTATAAAGCTTGGAAGAGCCAGGACTTTTTCAATATAACTCAACTTTTATTCGTCTGAAAGAAGAATGTCATATACGATGACTTGAGGGTGAGTAAATCATGGGCTAATTTTCATTTGGGGTGCACTATCCCTTTAAGAGCAATAAGGCGTGAAAGAGAACTTTGTTTAATACTCACAGAACTTTCCTTCCGACATCCAGCTTTCTGTGCACGTGCTTTGGATGGGTACGCTCAGAAAACCATATATCAGAACTTCAGACTTATTAGGCTTTAAAAACGCATGCAGATAATAAACTTTCATGATGATGAAGAACTGCAATGTCACGTGAGCGTGAGCGCGATAGAGATGATAATCAAACCCAAACAGATGTTTTAGTTTTTGAAGTATCTGAGGCACACGCTGTACAGGCTCCGCCCCCTTCTGGAAAGCAGGGTGGGGAGCAGCAGCTCATTTGCATTTAAAAGATACATGCCCGAAAATAGCATGTTTTTCCTTCCACTCAAAAATGGGCATTTACAACATGGCATAACATATGATCTGTGGGGTATTTTGAGCTGAAACTTCACAGACATCTGAGATTTATATTACAACTTGTAAAAAGGGGTATAATAGGTCCCCATTAAGACTAATTAATAATCTTGGGGTCTTATTTAACACAGCCTCTTGCAGCTTACTGCTTTAAAGTGCCCCATTATTCAATTTTTTATCAAGTTTACATGGAATTTTCATTTTCTCATAATATACATTGCACATGCACATTTTTTCAATGATTCTCAAACGACTCAATAGATGAATCAGTCTCTCTAAATCTTTCCTTTCTGCGAGCTACTCTGCTCTGATTGGCCAGATGGCCCAGTCTGTAGTGATTGGTGTACTGCTTACAGCGCTTATCAGAAGCTAAAAGCCCATTATCATGACTATACTTCAGCTCTGGAGGCTTCCTCAGTCCTCAGTAGTACACACTATAAAGTCAGTAACGATGACGTTGATTCAATCTGATCAATCCCAGCGAAACATCGAAAGAACTATTCAACCCAAACCATCACAAGGACAACTTGAGCAGGACGTTTCTCAGTGATATGCTACTCATTTTGTGGTACATTATGAGATGATGCAACTGTAATTCCTCACCATCTGCATTAACAAGTGTATGTCTATCAAGAAACCCATGTGGACATTTCTAATTTATTCCAGTGCACATGCAGGAACTGTATCAATAACAGAGCATAGCCTGTCAAACTAAAGACTTGTTTAGGTGGTTCAGAGTCTATTTTTTCTAGTGGGAGACAATTACTTTATTCATTGTGCACTTTTTACTTTACAACTTTGCAGAATGTTTACATTCACAAACGGCTATATTGCACACTGCATGAAAGGGAATATTCGAAAAACCATAATGGGGCACCTACCACATGGATTTCCTTCTTTTTTTGCCCACATCCTACACAGATATGTTGAGTGTTGAATGTTGTTTGGCTTTTGATCAGCTAATATAACCGGAAGAATCAGAGGACAAAGGAATTGCATATTGCTTTGAGTCTAGAGTTTGCATCCTATATAATAACGCTGAAAATGCCAGTCCACCCACAGAGGCTCCACTGAAAGCACTCAATATTCCATGAGCACATTGAGATGTTCAAAGTGCTCAAACTCACAGGAATAAAGCAAAGTGAGTCCATGCAGTTTGGAGGGGATTCAGCTGTTTTGCCCTAAGCTGTGCCTGAAGACCTTAACTAGACACACACACTCCGCACACACAGCCACTTCCATCAGTACCTGAGACTATTACGGCACTGGGACAGCCTGTTAGAAAGACCTGAAGAGCCCACATCCCTATACTCCAATTGTTAATGTCCCAGAATGCATCTGTCCTAAGTATTGGCTGTGCCCTTTTTAATGGACATAAATACACAGACATTACACCTCAGTTAACCACTTTTTATGGTGACATTAAACTTTTTTCCATCTTAGCACATAGCCCCTGCAGTGAGAAAAAAACAAGAGAGAGAGAGAGAGAGAGAGAGAGCATTTAAAATATTTATTCTCCTTCCCTGAAACACATTCCCACACTGTAATGTCATACATCAAACTGTAAGCACACAGAATACAATTTAACTCTCAAATATGAAAGCTTGTCTTCATTTTGTTACCTGTGCCAATACTCCTCCATCTACTTTATGTCCGTCTCTCTTCATTTCTCTAGCTTTCTTCCTCCTCAGACATTCAATCCCCGTTTTCTCATATACTGGTCTGTGCTAATGTTGCTATAAAGTAAAAAGGTGCTGCTGTTGTCAGAATGGTCATGAGCAGTGACTCATGAGCCACAGAAGAGGGCAGAGCAAGTGAGAGAAAGAGAGTTTTGTTTGTTTGTTGAGTTTCCATTTGTTTGTTGCCATACTTTTTTTCTCCATAACTGTTTAACGTGCATTTCCTATATTCAATAATGCCTTTTTGGGAAAACACAAAAGTAACATAAAATTCAGGCATGTTAATACATGCAGCCCCTTGTGAAAAAAAGTAGACTTCTTTAAAAAATAATACTTATGAAAATAATATACTTTATATACTTTGTTGGGTGTAATGCATTAATGTAATTACTTTTGCCTTGAAAAAGTAAGGATTACTCTTAATTTTTCTGTAATTTAATTACAGTTACTTCTGATGTATGCATTAATACTTGACTATAAAACAACTTTTCTGTGGATTTAACATCAAAATTTAATGTCTAGTGTTAAAATGTATGCTTTTAATGTAACCTTCTCCCTTTAAGTATTTTGGTAAATTCATGAATAATTTATGCAATTTTATTTATATAATTTTTTTTTTTTTTTTTTAAAGGAGCAGTTTCATGTCTATCCTTGTATTGGTTAACTGGTTGAGGTTGATATGGAATTTATAAAGTAATAAGTAATGCAATCATTTTAGAGGGAGTAATTACTATAATAATCACTCTTGAAGATGTAATATTTTTTTAGAGCAACTTGCCGAACACTGCTTAAGTGTGAACTGTTTTCAGACAATTAATTGCATACTAATTTAAATAAAATGGAAATGTATAATTAAAATCGATTTTCAATTCACTGAATGTTTTTGACCCACTTAAAGGTAGGGTATAGGCAAAGTTTATTGGTTAAAACTCTCTTCACATCCTAATAGAAATCAATAATAGAAGTGGTGTAAATATTTTAAAAAATGTACATATATCGACCCCAGTGGATTCTGAAGCGAAGCTTTATGAAGCTCATGCGAGAAGTGACTGTCCTCCGCGTTACTTCTCTGAGGGTGAGTAAATGATCTGAGAATTTTTGGGGTGAACTACCCTTTAAGGACATTTATATATGTAATCTAATAATTATTAATTTAACATAATTACAAATATTGTACTCTTTTTAATACACTGTAAGAGGCCATATATTTTATAAATATATTTTATTATTCATTAATGCAAATAACATAATACTGCACATTCAATATAATTAAGCACACTTCTTTTTCACAAGTGTAAATCTACAAATCTACAAGTGTAGAAGTTTCAAAATAATATATATATATATATATATATATATATATATATATATATATATATATATATATATATATATATATATATACACACACACAAATATATTTGTTGAGATGCACTAAAAGTGTTACTGTGTTCAAATCCTCCATTCTCATTTTACACGTTATTTCTAAATTATCATGAAAAACATTCATAAAAGCTGAAAATGTATTGTTTATTGTTAGCTCTTGATACATACTGTATAAATGCTTTTAAATATATATATAAACCATCTAATGCAAATTAAAGCCTTATTGTTAAGTGTTATTAAGCTTTCATACTAGATCATTTTCTCATGTCAAATGATCAGCATTCAATATTGGCTGAAGGATATTAAAAGTGTGCATTTTTGTTACTCTCGTTCTATCATTTCAGCTCCAGAAAGGATCATCTATCACTAAAAACCCCCACGTGATGGAAAACATTTTGTTCACCTTACGTAACGGTGCACAATATAACCTAGGACATCAGCAGATTACATCAAACATCACTGCATTTAGCGCTAAACTTTCACCTGACCTTTGACCTCGCTTTCGACTCAATGAACAGCGGCGGGTTTCTTTGCAGTCTCCCGGTTATTTTGAAGTGGTGAGTTATCATGTCACGGCTAATCCCTGGAGGACAGATGCTTTAAAATAGTGCTTGGCACTGGATTAAAACAGTCAGCTAGTTCCCCACGGCAGATTGAGACGCCCCTAGAGAGTGTGTTTTTTCACCTAAATTTGGTTTATATTTAGCTGTAATTGCCTGAAGTACAGTAGTGTTGATGTCTTTTATAAACACTGTAACCTCTCACCTCTCAGACTGCAGCAGTAATCAGAAAGGAATCTGCTGGGCGCTAGTCGTTAGCTGAGACGCTAATGCTGGGTAAGAGGAGGCAGGGCCTGAGCAAACTGTTTGCCAGAAAAAAGCTCAGGGAAACCTCTCCATATCTTGCAACCTTTCAGACACTCCTTAAGGTTAGACAATCAGTAAATTTAGCTTCGTACCGACTCAACTTTGAACGGATAAGACATGTAAGGTGTTATATTCAGCATATATAAGTGTGAGTGCTCTGTTTTGAAAATCTCATTTTAAGAGATTATGTGAAATGGATGTTGCTATATTAAATTGAGCTCGCAGCTACATTCAAATTGCACGTTATAAACTGCTCGCCACCCTTTTTTGCCTTTGCTCCCCCTCTTGCTGTTTCACTCCTCTTCTCTGTCAGAGTGAGAGGAGATATATGTGCCAAGCAGACATAATAAAAAAAGGAAGGCAGGGGAGGGTTGGAAAAACTCGAGCGGGACACACTTTGTCGTTCTGTTGCACATTTTGAGTTTTGTGTCCATGAATCAAATCATTATTGAAGGAGCCGTCACACAAGCCAAACAGACAGGAATGCTGTCTTTTTGCAGGCCTCTCAGGAAACAACTTAGAACCATTAACACGTTTATGTATGTTTCATAAGCACGTTTTATGACAACGAACGCTGTGGTTTCAAAATCTATTTGGAACAATTATTATAATTACAGATGGCACAGAGACTGTATTGTATAAGTGTGTTCAAGGGAAGGGGTTAATATGAGTTACATGTAAACAAATGAGGCTAATGGGGGAGACTGAGGCTTGATTAGAAGGTTATTAGTTAGGAGTGGGGGGAGGGTTGAGGGGGGGAGTGAACACGAATGAGAGGATGTTAATTTGTCTTGGTCTACATATTTCTTCGCATAGCGTGTTAATCGGCCAGACGCCATGCTAACGATTTTACAACAATAATGGGGCGGTTTAATTGAAATAAATTGCCATCATTACAGAGTGAGCTCTGCCAATCTGATGGCTGTAGGCAGCAGTGTTGGGGTCAGTCTGAGCGCACTCTCTCTAACTTTCCTCAATACACTCTTTCTCTCCTGCCGAGTTCTAGCTTTCCTTTCTTTTGCCTCATTTCTCACTTCTCACTTTCCCGTGTTGCATTGTTTTTTAGGTTAGTTTCTTTTCCATTTGCTTTCATTTTCTCTTGTGAGGTGAGATTTTGTTTACTGCTATACTTTTTAATTAATGCTTACTATTTATTTTACTTTGATTTTGAGTTTTAATTTGTCTTTGTGTGTGTGTGTGAATTGTGTAATTTCTGCGGCCCTAGCAACACCAATAGGGCTGCCCGATTATGGATAAAATCACAATCACAATTATTTTGGTCAATATTGAAATCATGATTATTTAACACAGTTAGGCTATTGGTGGGTGATATGATCAAAGTCTTTTTTCATGATATGAGTCATTTTAAAATGTCAGTGAAATTTCACAATTATCGATACTTCAGTAAAAACTTATGCTAGGTTGATTAAAAAGTCCTCAAAACAGTTACAGAAGACAAGTAACAATCAGCAATACAATAAGAACAAAGAAACGAAATGACAAACAAAATGCGCAAAAAACGTAATGTGCTTTTAATAACTTCGTTATTCAAGCATTTCCCGCAGCAACAGTAGACTGCATTTTACAATACTCACTTGTTCAGAAGATTTGAATGTTAAGTTTGGCTACGGGAGGAACGAAAGCGCACTGCTGTGAAGTAAAGTGTTTAAATAGTATAAGCTTATGTTTATGTTGTTTAAAATATTTCAACTAATCCACTTAATTTATGATAGTATGCTAACAATGCACGTCAACTCCTCGACTTCAAGTGGCAAATCTTGCCTATCAGTTGAATCCTGCCGAAGTCGAACACACCTTAAGAGTGTTTTCAGACAAGTTTCCCTAAACTCTCCTCTCATCTCCCATTGGTTAGACAAATTGATAGCCACGCCCCAAACGTCCACCATTTTGTTCCTGTTGTCAGGCAGGTTGTAATGATCAAACTAATTATTTGATAGCACCACAGAGACACAGTGTTACTCCTTTCAGGGAAATCAACCTACAAATATCTTCCTTGTATTTTCTCTGCATATTAAAGAAGGGGAAGTATTAAACACAAAAAATTGAAAAACTACAGTAGCTAAATGTAGGACAAAGAAAAGCGGATTTCATAATGTTTTCAGCTCATGTAGGAAGTAACTTCAGATTGATAGTTACTGTAAACAAAGGGAAAAGTAGGAGCTATAAATAGCTGTGTGTTTTTAATCTTTCTTAACAGCTAAGTTGGCATGTCGTGTTTTGTCATGATTCAAGTATTTACTTTGTTTAAACAGGCTCCTCCGTATCATGTGTTGTTTTTCTGTTTTATCTGTCTCAGACAAGAACTAATGAACTGTCAGATAAGACTTTCCGATAGGGTGCAAGACAGAAAGTGTTAATGAATGACACAATACAAGCATGCATACTATGCACACTCCACACACTAATAACAATGAAACAATAGCAGCATGTATAAATTCCTATTTAATTTGCAGGCATGGCTCGGTTGGAGTTTAAAGTCAAGGTTGGATTTTAATAACGCAATAATACAGAGCAACCTGCTAAAACTCATAGAAAATCTTTGGTTTCTGCACAGCTCAGTTTTGTAAACGCTAGAATGTAGTACGCCTAGCTGTCAGATGGTAATATGAGGGAATAGTTTAATGGACACCATAGTAGTGGATGACTACCCCATTTATATACTCTATTCTGTACATCAGAGTGCAAATAATTATCCAAAAAATAACAAGTATTATCATGGTAAATGTGGAATTTTACTATTATACAATAAAAAACTGGTTTTATTCATAAACAATTTAATCATGGTACATGTTCAAAAACATATTACCACCATTATACATGTCCAACAAACATGACAATATCCGGCCCCATTTTATATTAGGTGGCCTTAACTACTATGTACTTACATAAAAAAATAAGCACAATGTACTCATTGTGTTCATATTGTATTGCAAAACACTTTTGCTGATATTGAGGTGGGATCCGGGGAAAGTTAGGGACAGGTGTGGTGGTATGGGTAAGTTTAGGGTGTAAGGGAAGTGTCAACAGTGTAATTATAAATGTAACTACAGAAATTAATTACACTCAAAGGTTAACAACTATATCCGGAAGTGGCTTGGCCTTCCCCGATTTCTGTCAAATGTAGCCCTATTTGGAAGAAACACCTTGAGGCTCCCAATGAAATCCGTCAGTTTGGGCTTCAAACTGGAGAAAGGGCAGCTGGTATTCGAGCTGAAAGACTCACTGGATCCAG